>JAPMOR010106913.1:281762-405647 GCA_026543865.1 Argiope aurantia
TTTAGATAATCAATTTATGAATGAAAGTAATTAAAAAAATTTTGTAATCATTTGTTAAAAATGGAATAATGGAAGCTTTGTTATGATTTAATAAAGTAATTGTTGAAGATATGGTACCATAAAGCCAAGTATTTTGTTAAATGAATGGCAGGAACCTTTATCAACATCTATTTATTATAGGCTTAGCACATATAACTTGTATTACAGATGGTATATACAAATATGCAACATAAATAGAAAGAGTTGATACAATGCCAATGATGATTCGAAAATTTTTTAACTAATACTAAAAGTTTAATATGTCATTTCTACGGAAAATAAGGAAAAGTAAATAGTGTAAATATTTTGGAAAAATGAAATAAATAATACGAAATTTTACTTAATAGTTAACATGACGTATATAGGTTGATATATAATTTGTAAATTTGCGCCATGTAACATACATGATGAAAAAAAAATCCTTTAAAATGATTTTCAAAGTAGATTGTAGCATCTGAAACGACTAAATTTAACCCTAATTATTTAATAGATTTTAAGATATAATACAAAAGAATATAGTAATACATAAAATTGCATTTAAATAGCATTATTAACATGCTGCAGAAAAGGAGCTACAATTATCTGCGAATACTTTTTTTTCTATTATATTAGTTCATTGCGTAAAATTTCCGTTTTTTAAAAAAATGTCTAAGAGAAATATTTTCCTAAGTTCTGCTTCTGTTACTTCCATGTTGCGGTTGCTACTGTAAATTCTACATATACAGTGTATAGCGTGTTAATTTCGCGTGTACTGTTTCGCATGAGAAGGCAGGGAACGGCAGCGTGACCGAAGCAGAGCATCCCTGGTAAATACTATAAACCATCGAGCACTATATTGCAATTAAGATTAATTGCAATATTATGCGACGTATGGGGAGAACTACATGATTTTTCTATGTACAAGGTTTTGTATTATTAAATGAACTTTTTTGCGTAATGCCAGACCATTTAATGATATAATTAAAATACATGAAAAATGACGAATTCAAAGAAAACCAGATTATTTTATACGTAACTGTTTAGAAATTCGCCATTCGATTACGATTAAAGTGGACATCCAGCATATGTAAGGGATTCATAGGTGATTAACAAAATATCACATGTAAAATTATAGTAATGAATAAAGCTGAAAATAAATAAAATCTGTTTTAGGGTTACGCTTGGATAGGAAAAGGATGGCAATACTGTATGTGATGGAGACGGATGATCCTTGGTATATCGTAAATAATTGCTCAAACAGATTGAATAAATTTAGAGGAAACCTTATTATGGAAGTTGTCTCTCCAAAACTTTCTCGCATACTCTCTAATTAAGGTGCCACAACAGAGAACGCCTTGCAAACACTGGCACTGGCGTACAATAATTTCGAAATATTTATCACGGGAGTGAATATAGCATTTGTACTGAATCTATTGTTTCATCCTTGTCGAGTGATTTGGCGATCAAGCCCTGGCATGTGATCAATTGTATCCGAAAATCCAATCCTTATTTTAGATGCCTTTTTCCCAATCGATTGAAGTAAAAATGGGATGCCGGCTTTCTGGCATAGCGGTAGCGCGTCCTCCCCGTGATCTCGGCGTCCCAGGTTCGAGTCCCGGTTCCGGCATGGATGCTGTTCTGTCTGTGAGGTGTGTGAATGTGCCCCTCTGTAAAAAGGGGTTGTGCAAGCAAATGTGACGCATGAAGTAGCTAAGTCGTACTCTTGGCCCTAGTCGGCGCTACTGAAATCAACAAGAGACGCTCACTCGGCTTAAATCGCTGACAAAACTGTCAGCGGGCTTGTAAAGTACCATAAGTCACAACAACAGAAAAATGGGACACAAACTTCAATTGTAATCAAAAATATATTAAATTTGATACGCGATATTTACCCATTGCGTTTTTGAATTATCACATTTATTTGCTTCTGAAAGTAGAGACCAATAAACGGTCCGCCCCTTCCTGAATTTAAGTAAAATTTTGACAAGTATCTACTCTACAGATGCTAAATCTGTGTGCCAAATTTTTATCTATTTAGCGCACTTCGTTTTGTCGTTATCGTGCAAACTTATATTCAAAAGGTCAAACTTCCTTTAAACGGATTTTGCCCAAAATTTGACAAAAATGTACAAATTTGGGGTAAAGACCCTATTCCAAATTTTATCCGTCTAGCTCAAAACCTTTTGAGTTATCTTTGTCACAGGCAGACAGGCTGATATTTTCCAAAATTGCGTTTATTGATCTCAGGGAGGTAAGAATGATGATAATTAACCAGGAGATTCATCAAAATATGAAGTTCGAATGTTTTGGCGATTATTATTTTTCTTTGGCGATAAGTTTCTCTATACTTCGCATACAAAAAATTTAAAAACAGATTTTTAAAAAAAGGTTTATTTTTTTAATCATATTTCGTTTTTTAAAGATCCTTATGAATCAATTATTTTTAAAACGCGTATATTTTTTTGTCGAAAAATAAAATTCTATCTAAATTATTGTAGAATAATGCATATCAAAATGCTTAAATAAAAGGAAAATGTCCCCAAATGGGCCCGTTCAAAGCTGCTGCTAAATCAGATACTATTAGATGCATTCATTTGTATATTATTTCGAATCTCAGCAGGAGAATTAAATCTGTTATAAAAGGATTGCGTAAAGCTGTATAATATTCCTAATATTTTATACCATGTTTTGAATATAGTTTAAAGTTTTGAATAGAATAGAATAGGAGACTATTTGTTTTACGTTTAATCTATATACTTATATAAAGCTCAATGTGTGTGTTGGCGCTCTACAGAAAAGACCAATTGACATACAGCTACCAAATTTGGTACGTTTATACCTTGGAGGTCGGGAATGTGCACCTGGGGTGCCTTTTTCTGAAATTTTAATTAGAATTTTAATTATTAATAAAAAACTAATTTTCCCGCCAAAATATCTTTATTTTTAGTCAACGCCAAATGAGTAAGGCTTCGGTTTTTTTCCCGAACTAATAAGGGCTAGGGTTGACATTTTTCGGCCGATTATTTCAAACGATTCTGTTTATTTTCTTAATGTTTGATGCATTTAAAATTAAAAATTGTTAATTAATCGATCTTTCATATTCATTCTGAAGTACTTTTGAATTAAAATAACACAGAAAAAAGGAAATTAAAAATGTCTAATCTGAATAGCGTTACCCCAACTAACGTAGAAAAATTCACGCATTTGCGTTACCGTAACTAGCGTTGAAAATTCACGCATGCGCATTGTGTTCTGATTGTTGACAATATTATTAACGGATGATTCTTCATTTAAATTATTTTTAGGTTAGTTGCATGCTTGTGTAATTAAATTGTATTTATGTTAGTTATATATTTTTTGTATATGCTTATAGCTTTAAGTACATCGTTTTTTAAGTAGTTTTTTTAAACCTTTTTCGACCGATTATTTTAAACGATTCATTTTATTTTCTTAGTGTTTGATGCATTTAAAACGAAACAATGTTAATGAATCGATCTGTTCATGATGAATCTGAGAAAATTTTGTTGACAAATTCTTGAGATATTACATAAATTAAGAAAGATATTCTTTAGTGCCCATAAAGTTTAAACGCCCAGTGACTCTGTTTTCAGTAATGATATTATAAAAAAATGCTTTGTTTCAGTAAAAAATATTATTATATTAATTGCAGATTAATCCTTTCCACTTTAATTTGAAGCATAAATTCAACGGGAGCTAACAGAAAATTAGAGAGATACATATTACGTTATGACTGAAGGCCTTTATAATATTATGAGTGAATTATATGACTATCAAAATTTGAAGTTTTAAAATATTTTGATGAAGAATCTATTCAAGTAGGAATTTCGTAAAATATTTAATTATTAAAATTTAAACGAACATTAAGATTGGCGAACCGGCTGGTCGCCAAAGGCGGGTAGTGTTTTGAATAGAAATATCAATAGAAGAATATTTGCTTTACGTTATGCGACTCTAAATGTTTTGCGAAAACATAAAATAATTCACAATGAAAATGAAACTTTGAAATCGAAGGAAATGTTAATGTTTTTTATTAAATATCAATTAATAAGTTTGATTATTTAGTACTGTTTTTTTGAAATCAAACGCTACAGAATGATAGCGCTTCTTCTAGCACTAAATTTATTTACCGGTAGGTTATGGCAATGAAGCAGTCTAAAATACATTTGTTAATCACATCTCATAATTGCAATGTGGTTGAGAAATCTGTAATTTTCTTCAGATCAATTCAACCATGGAGCTGTTTCTCAATCCGTTATAAAGATTGAAGAAGGAGTCTTCCATTTCTACTTATACGCCATTTTATAAACTTTTTATTTTTTTAAAAAAATAAAGATAAAGAAAACAGTTTAATTATTTTCTTTTTATATTCACTTGATGTTTCTGTTTACTATGCATAGTTTAAATATGTTTCCATTTATCTATTTAGATTTACATTTTTAAATTCCAATTTCTCCATGATCTTCCGTTTAAAAACAAAATACTTGACATCATTATATTTAAAAAAAAATGCTACTGTAAAAATTAATAACCAGAAAAGAAGTTCCTTGCAAAGAAGATGATTGTTTCCTAATATTAAGAGTTAAACATTTCGTTTCGAAGTATAATGCGAAAAACCCCGAGAACGAACTTTCGATTTCTTACCTCCACTAAATGGTTCAGATTCTGATAGTGATCCATTATTTTATTATCAATACCCCATACCAAATCTTACTTAACTAGCTCATTGCCTTCTTGAGTGATCGAATTCAGAATTCAGGCAATAGACCGCAAACTTCAGGCAAAAGACATTTGATCTAAAATTTGAAACATTGTCATATAGCATGTGTGATTACACTTGGCAATACGAGGTTAGTATATTTTATCGAATAAATTTTGACTATCTTCATAGGTACAATTAAAATTCACATTTCGGAGTTCCTTTTGAACCTTGAAGTCGCGCAACCATTGGTATGCACCTCTCATTTCTCGCACAAATGTTTTTCATTTCACTTCTTTTGGGAACGGGTTTAAAACAACTATGTCGACGTTAGCAACATGATACAGATCAATATAGGCAAAAGCACAATTAAATTATATTGTGCATAAAAACTGTCATATAAAAATCACATTACTTCAGAGTAGATATTTATTATATTCAAAAATCATAAATTTAGCGGGACATTTATTATTTATTTATTCAGAAATTGCTTCCATCAGAAAAATGTTTATTTTCGCAGCATTTTATGCAATTCAGTTATGGAACGAACCTATAATGCTCAATGGCTGGTGTTATACAGGAGCAAAGGCAAATAGCAGATCCTCATTTCTGTTTGCTGAAAATGAATGTAATAAAATATCTTGTATCAAAAAGCAAATTGACTAGCAGGATTTAAATAATGGCTCCTTTGAAAATATAAATTTAAGTTAGAAATTTTAAACTATGTGTATATGCGTTGTTAAATAAACTAGAATTTAAAATAATTTATATATGATTTTATTACATTAATTTCACATTCAGTCAATCTAAAATCCAATTTCTTGTTAAAATATAAGTACAACAACAAGAAATCCAAGCAAAGTGATATATGAGTGACTTTAAATAGCTCTGGATACTTTAAAAAAATCTATTATATCCTGCTTTATTAAAACAGATGATTTACTTTCTTTAAAGTTTTCGCATTTATTTTGCTAGTATAGATTGATCAACTGCGTTTTGATTTAAGGTTTACATTAGAGTACTAGGGACGGAATAGCCTGGTTGGTAGAGCGTTGGACTCGCATCCCTTAGGTTGCGAGTTTGAAGACTCTTCGTGTGTGTGGTGGATGGCGCACGTATAAATCTTCCGTGGTCATAAAGTCCTCCATGTCGAGAGTAATACACTAGGGGTACTGGTTCAGAAGTGGTCGTTCTCTGAAGGAAATGCATAAATGAAGTCCCTCCGTAAAAAGAGTTGTGACATGTGTGTAACTAAGTCGCACTCTTGGCCCTAGATGGTGCAACTGAAAAAACAAGAGATGCACCCTTGGCCTAAAATCACTGATTTCTAAAGTCAGTGGGCTTGTCTATGACAAACACCGTTAGAAACGACAATTCAATTTGAACTTTTACATTAATACTGCAATCTAAAATGATTTAAAATATAATTTTTTCAAAATATTATAAAATAATGAAGTATTTTTGTCATAGAATGTTCATCTAGTAATATAAATAATCTTAATCCGCCTTTTTTTATTTAAATTTAATTCTCGTATTTATCAAATGGGTTGATATTGTTAGATTTGATTTAAAGTATTAGAAGAAATTGCATCCATCGTATTATTACTAAGAAATAATTAATGCTTTCTCAATGGAAAAACGCAAACTCTTGGTTCTCTTAAATAAATTTGTCGCATTAAATAAGGATAAAATATGTATCGAGCGGTACACAAAGAAAACATTAATTTGTATTCAAAACTGAATATTCTTGCAAAACAATTCGAAACATTTCATCCTTGCAATTCGTCATAATCAAAAGAAATAAGCACAATATACAACTTTGGTATGTGCTTATATCAAATATCATTAAAATTTACCTATCTTGTTTCCTTCCGGTTTGATTTTTTTGCCTCCACTAATACTCGGAGATACATTTAGTCTGATTACGAATTTGGTCTGAAATTTGAGGTAGGCTACAATCCTAAATATAAAACCTTTTTCAAAATTTCATCTATTATTTACTTGTACGCGAGAAAGTTAAAAATATATCTTTATCAACAGTATTGATGATATTTTTATAAAATTAGTTTATTTGAAAGTGTCTTTTTAATGTTGTCTTTTAGCATTCCTTTTATATAAAGTTAATTTGGGAAAAGCTAAAAGAAAACTAGGAGGCTAAAGAAAAGAAAAACTTCCACTAAACTTCGTCACACACTCTCCAACATTGATCTTCCTCCACAAAAAGTTGTGATTCTTCGGTAAAGCTGCAAATAACTTCCTTGCTTGGTAGTAGTGAACGATAGTTACGAAATACGAATGTTTGGGGGCGAATCTAGCATTTTACTGAATATACATTTTGTACTCCTTTTTTTCCTGTCTATGGACACCAAAATTTGACATAAAATTATAGTTACAACATAACATACGGAATTTTATTGATTTAAATCATTGCGTTTATGAGTCATTCCGCTTATATGTATGCAAATGTACAGACCGACAGACGATTATCCGTTTGATGAATGTGGTTTGAAATTTGATACGTATCAATTTTTTGAATGTTATACCTGCATACCAAATTTTATCTATCTCTCCTTGTTGAGTTTTTTAGTTATAGAGTTCACTTTCATCCAGACCGGCAGATATATACTTCTTGCAAACAAATTTTTTTCAATGATTGATTAAAATCTACAAATGTGTTGTAAATTTGCATACCAAATTTTAATCGCCTACTCCAAAGCGTTTTTGAACTATCGCGGTCACAGTTAACTAATATACAGAGAAGCATAATATCAAAAATGTATTTTTTGGACCCAAGGCGAAACATGGCGATTCGTCAGAAACTCGAGTTTGAATTTTTTGACTACAATTTTTCTTCTATACTTTGTTTATGAGAAAGAAAATATTTCAACTCGGGGTTAGTTTGTGACTTCTGATAAGTAAAATCTTTTGAATTTTGTCATAAAAATTATAGCAAACGGGTTAGTAATACATCAGGACACGAACTCGGCTTAATGTTATAACATTGACTATTTTTTTTTTCTTTCATTAGAATCAAATCTCAGTTACACGTTTAGTTTTCACAGAAAAAAAATTGACAAAAATATCTTCTTATTTCTTCCACTGTCTGTCCTTATCTAAAAGAATGGTCATTCATATTCTGAAGCTATATGCAGTTTTAAAACAGCCAATACGGAAATAAATAACAACGAAATAAGTCTAACTTTTGAATAAATCAATACGATTCCGACACCAAGAAAATTATTGCAATATTCAATTATATAAAAAAAGTTCAACACATTTTAATTTTTAAAGATCATATGCCAAATCTAAATTTCCTTTGAAATAAATCACTTCTGTAGACACCAGGAGGTGTAAAATATATAAAAAAAGTAGAAATATAAGTGTTCATCTCGCCACAACAGATATTGATATATACAGCAATGAAATGAATAAATGACTGTTTCTCTTTGTCATTGCGATAAAACACAGTCGTGGAGCAAAAGTGGCGTCTAATTTATGAGTTGTTTTTAAAGAAATCTTTTGGATCCGGCTTTTTAACCCTTTCACCTTGGCGCGCTTCTCGCACGCTTACTTTTCGCCAAACCCCAATCCCACATGGTAACCCTTTTTCTGAGAGAGAAGAAGGATTTGGTGCGAAACAGCGGGACTAACGTTTCCCTTTCTTTTGGCAGGTACGAACTTTACATCCGGGTAAGAATAGACACCTGCACACGGGAGATGTTGCCCCCTCATCTCTTCTTACCCACCCCCTTCAACTTTTCTTTCTTTTGTTTTTTATATTATTCTTGAAACGCCAGAGTTTGACACTTTTCTTGTGTTTCTTCGGTTCGATTATTTATTCCGATGTTTCTTTGGACCCTCTTTTCTAGTGGCTTGTTTGTTATTATTGTTGTTCTATTTCTTTTTGTTCTTATTCTTTTTTATCATTATTCTCTTTTGGAATAAATTTTCCGAAAAGGAACCCTTGTTCATAGTTCTTATGCGCACGAAAGTTCGAATACTCGAAAACCAAGAGGGAAATATTTTTCATTTGTTTGACATTTTTACCAATGGGAGAGCATGGTTTGAGAGGAAGAGTTTTAGAAGGAAAAATGGGAGATGAAAATTAAAAAAGAAAGAAAGAAAGAAATGTGTTTCAAACTGGAATATATGAATATGCAAAGGAATTCTGTCATTCATTTTAGAACTCTAGAAAATTTACGCGCTTGGCAAAAGGAATAAGAAAATAAAATGCCGAATTTGCAGATTTAAATAATTTGTGGAAAAACCCATTTGATTAAAATACCCTCATTTTCTCAGACAAGAGCATTGTTTGTTAATTTGACAATGTTTCGGAAAATTATACTAAAAATTTGAAATTTGAGACTATACTTATAAATTTTATTAAATATTCAAAAGAAATCTCCATTAAAAAATTGTATTCGTGAGATTACATTGATAAATTCGTAATTATTACTCTAAAGAATAATATAAACTCGGTTCTTCTATGCTATTCAAATTAATTGCGACAAAATAAAATGAGAATTCTTTTTGAAAATTATAGCCATATATATATACACTGATAAATACCTCTATTAATGTAAAGTATGTCCCTCTTTAGAGGAAACTGTCCTTGAATTTGTTTTAACATTCACTCCCCTTATACATTACACATATCCTTGAATTTATCATAATGAAACACATTTTTTAAATCTGTCATTATCTGGTTACTTACTTCCTTTTATTTTATATTCAGAATATTTCACAAATTATCTATTTGATTTAAACAGTTCTCCAGTCCAATTTAAAAAAATTATTTTCCAGCATGAAAGTCGAATAATTTTAAATCGTGACATGGGACCAAATAATGTTTAAATATCTGTTAAAAGTTTGCAAAAGTTTACTATAATGAATGATTCGAATATGCATTAGTAGTATTATCCGCGCCATAGCTGATTATGACGTAACCAAGAGGCGCTATCATCCATCTTCTAATTAAAAACTTGACTCTTCTTTCCTAGAATTCAGATACTAATCCAGATTTCTAATACCGGAATCTGTATTCACACTCATCTAGGTGCAATTTGAAACCTTAATATTGCTTTATTCTTTTTAATGTGATAAATAAATTTATTATGTGCAAACCTGGCCTGGAGTACAATGCAGCTTTCACCATCAAACACTTCAACATGGACTCCGATTACATCACTATAATGCAATATTCATAAGTACTTAATAAATTCATTGCATTTTAAGCAGCAGCTAAGCTTCTAGTGCCATTTTTCGTTAAGTTATTAAGTGTTATTACACAAGATTATTTGCATTATTTTGTGAGAAATAGCAATAAAAATTAACCATGCCAATTGAGTGGGAATTAATAATGCAGTTTAAGGTAATAGGAGGCTATGTTTGGACGAAGTAAAACATGTTAAGGGGATAAACGCGTTGGCCAGGATATAAGAAAATTAAGAATTCTGGCCCAATTAGATGATAGAAGCCTATTAAGAAGTTAGGGGAAATAAATAGAATACTAAATCGGGATTATTGATAATTATAATTTAATTATTGATTATTTAGTTAATTATAATAATTTAATTAATTTGTAATTAAATTATAAATTTCTGATTAATAATAATTAAATATTTTAATAATTATTAAAATAATTTAATTTTCTCTCTTATATCAAGTTTTGCATTTGTTTGGAGGAACTTCCTTATTCGAATAATATCAATTGTTGTGAATTTGATTTGTAATTAAGATTCGTTATTGTTGGATTATAATATGTGAATTTCTGGTTGTTTTCATGAGTATAGTAGATATTAGTTTTCCAAATAATAATTTGACATAAAAATTAGGTTACTCTAAAGCTTGTTGAAGATTTTTTTTTTAAATATTTGAAAATATTGCTTTTAAAACTCACTCGCAATGAATCATCTCAATGAATTTTTTTAAACGTATTCAAATGCAATACCATATTTTAGTTCAAACACTTATAGTTCTAAATTTTGAAAACAAAAATGAAATGCAATGTCTATTATGTTTTTCGAGTATATTTCTTCTTCTAAAAACAAGTATATTGACCTTCTTTAAAATGTTTTATGATTTGGGAAATGGAAACTCGCAAAACTAAGGAAATTCAAACAATGAAAAATGGAGGCAATTATTCTTCGATGACTATCCTCAGAAAGGTTCATTCCATTGCAAACGATATCAAAATGTTGAAAGCATAAAATTTATTTCATCGAAATTTCAGAAAAAAGAGATGAAATTAATGATTTTTTAAAATTGAATATATCACCAGGAGAAAATTCTATTCCATTCTATTGTTAAGTTTGGTAAAATTCGTTTCTTAAGAGCGCAAAATAACTTGCATATTACTCTCCTGAAATTGGCAGCACATACGAGTTCTTGAACTATGATATATTATCGGCTGTGTATTTTAATATCCAACAGGAAATGACCGTTGCCATAATCATGAACAACAATTTCAGATTTATTTTGAAAACAGTGATGGAAAATGAAACCCACTGAGTTGCAGAGAAGTCTGATATTACAACAAACTTAATCGACTGACGACGTTTAAAGTCTGACTATACAAGTAGTACTGTAAACACAATCTTCAAGAGATGATTACTTTATGTGTAATCATGGCTAATTGCAAGGTCTTATAAAAATACAATTTCAGGTCCTTTATTTTAGACCGAAATTGTTTTATAGAATTCATCTTCAAAATCGTTGAGAATTTCTTCCAACTTTTATAAAATTCGTTATTGATATTCTTATTCTAAAATGAATCTATTTTTTTTCTAGTAGCGTCAGTTTTTTAATCAAAGAATAATTAGAGCTAAAATTTTAAAGTATTTTTTTTCATTTTAATTAAAAAAATATATATTAAGGTGTCTTAAGCAAAAATGTAAAAACTGAAGCATTAAAATTTAAAATTTTAAAAATGTGATATTTCACTCAAATAAAACTGAAAATTATTTCAATCGGAAAATATTTTTGTAACAAATTTTCTAAACTCGAGAATAAATTTATAAGTGTTGAATTTACTACATTTAATCTAGAATTCCTTTACATTTTTTAATTCATTATACTTTCAATTCTCTCGATTCCATTTTCTTGATCTTCTAATTTAGGTTTTAGATTTAGCAGTTTCAAAAATTTTTGGATATAAAAAAGAAATCCAACTCTATAATAAAATAAAATATACTAATAATATTCTGATTAATATAATGATACATTTATTTAATGTATTTGCTGGGCAAATTTAAAACTTTTAGATGGTTATTTTCTGAATTATTTTTACTTTTATCAATTTATGTAATTTTATCTTTCTGTAAAATACAGAAACTGGTAAAAATTCATACATTAAATATCTTGCAAGCCGGTGTACCAAGGAATTGGACAAAACAGTTATAGACATATGTTTATCTGTCTAGCTCAGTAATAACCCTCGTCTATATTGTAGCTTCAAAATAGATTATTAATCAATTAAATTCATTCAGAAATCCTGTAGTGGTGCCGGGGTATTTCTGAAATGAAACTTAAGGTAAAAAAATAGCATACATGAATTTCAGCTAAGAAAATGTTTAAATATCTGATAAAAAATACTAAAAAAAATGACTTGATTGTAAAAAAAATAATGATTTTAATTTGATTACAACAAGAATGCCCAGATAGAAGTTATATATCAACTAATTACATTAATGCTTGTCTAAAATTTAACAACGTTCAAAACTGAAGAAGAAAATGGATACTAATATCAAGAGAAGCGCCTTAATGTGGCCAATGACATTTGAATTCTATCCGTTTAAGAGAGTCTACACATACTTTCTTTCTATCGATGTGATTCACTGCTATTCCTCTATGGATAGATCTAGATTATCCAGATTATAATCTGGATCCATCTATTCTTTATTCAGCTATCGTGTTTAGTTCTATACATTTTTTTTTCGTTATCACTTTGTTACGCAGAAATAGTCACTATGCGCCAAATCAACAAAATTTCGGCAGGAAAAATTATCATGAGCATAATAGGAGAAAGAAGAGATTAAGCCAAGTTGTCTAATTCATACTCCCACAATCATTTGTTTCAATCGCATAAGCTACAGTTTTTCTTTTTAACTTCAGACTATCGACAAGTTGCGAAACTTCGATATTAGTGGACAGATTTCATTAGAATCACGGCCAGTAACTAATTATAATAAAATTATAAGAATAGCACGTACAAAGTTATACACTGATGTTAAATAATATTACAGTTATTTCCATCTATCCTAATTGGAAATTCTTACTCAAATAACTGTGATTGTCGCTTATGCTCAAAGGATAAACAAATACTCACAGCAATGCAGCCGCATTTATTCTATAAATTGGTCTATTGACACATCGTACGATTCCTAATCTTAAAATATTTATATCAAATTTGTTTAAAGTTCGTAAAGATGAAATTTTGTAAGTGATATTTCAATCTGTCCCAAACGATCTAGGGTTTTGAAATTTTGCATACTTTTGTATTTGATGATAGACTGACTAATATTTCAAGAGCTTAATTATCACATAATCGATTTAATTAAGTCATCGTTCCTTGCGAGTCATCGTTCCTAACAACTCTAATGGATGAGAAATCAACCAAAAACTACCTCGCATTCTCTCTAGTGAAGAGAAGTACCTACAAAGAATGCTTTGCATGGCAATAGCGTGCAATAATCACGAAATATTAACTTTTGGCATGAATTTAGCATTTTTGTTCAATTTATCGTGTATTTTTTGACGATTAATCTCTGGTATGCTGTTAATAATATCCAAAAATCGAATTTGTGTTTTAAATGGTTTTTTGAATTTGAATTGGAATTTTGAAGCCAACTGAAATAAAATTTGGCACAGAACTATACTTGAAATCCCATATCAAATTTGATTGGTTTAGTTTAGTTATATTAACGTCCCGTTTGAAGCAACACTTGGGCTATTTTGGGACGGACCTCGTAATTTTGAACCGCGGTCAGATGACGAGGACGACACCTGAGCTGGCACCCCCCTCTCCACGCCACACCACACCAACGGGAGGACGTTTGGTCAGGACGTTTGACCCTGACGGATTTAACGTGCAACAGATCCCCTTACACGACGGTTCTTCGGTGGAATCGGGTCTCGAACCTGAAACCCTCCGATTCCGAAGCCGAGACCTTACCACCAGGCCACCGCGGCCCTATCAAATTTGATATATTTATGTCAATGCGTCTGTGGCGGTTGCGATGAATGAGGACAGAACCTGGGACCTTGTGGTTCGCACCCCAATAACATGACCACAATACAAAAGCAATTGCTCGTGTAGCGTAATTGTTAAATGGCTTATAAGCTTTCATCACACGTCTTTTAGTTATCGCTTTACATGTTTCTGAAAGTACAGACCGACAGATGTTAAACCTAGTTTGATTTTGCTCAAAATGTGACAGGTGTCTATACCATAGATCTTAAATTTGCATACTGAATTTCATCCAATAAGCTCTTTCGTAGTTACATTAACTTATATGTAAATAGCCGCGTAAAAAAATTTCCTCTGAAGATTTTGTTCAAAATGTGATAAAGATCTACAAATTGGTGTAAAGCCGTATAAGAAATTTTATCCTTTTATCTGAAAGCGTTTTTTAAGTTATCCTTATCATAGACAGACATTTTACAAAATGTGCTTTTCGAGTACGGGGGGGGGGGTTTAAAAGTGAAAATTCGACAAAATCTCAATTCGAATTTTTTTTATGAATGAAACACTTTCTCTGTATTTCATATGAGAGAAAAAAGAAGGATTCAAAGTTTCAATAACATTTATAATAATGAATTATAAATTACATATTAGAAAACAAAAGACATTTAAAAAACAAAAATATTTCTTTTCAGAACACAATAAAAAGTTGATTTTAAAAATTATTTTATCAAATTTATTAAAATATAATTAAAAAACAATGTGAATAATAATTATCTTTTATTAAAACATCCGATTTAACTTCAGTGTTTTTTATATACCCATTATATATATAAAATAATAACTAAATTGTAATAAATTTGAATATAAAAAATTTATCAAATAACTTGGCATGAAATGAAGTTGAATTTATTTTTTTATAATGAAACTTTAATTCAAACTGATCCTCTATGTCAGAAATTTTTATAAAAAAAAATAATAATAAAGATTTTCTTGCAATTCATAATCGCACTTACATTTCGGCCATTATGAATATACAATATAAAAAAAAAACTTGGATCTTTTCCAATTCTTTTTTTCCCTGAAACGATGCAGAGCAGATTCTCTTCTAACCGGAACTGTGTGATACATGCCCGTGCTTACATTCTCAGAAAAAGAGGGTTATGTTTGGATAGGCAAGGTACGGAAATCCAGATAGTATCACATGCATTGGGAAAAGGATTGATTTTCATAGAAGAAATTAAAGTAATAGGATTGACTTAGCCGTCCTAGATATAAACTGTATCAAGGATGAAAAAGATTAGTTTACTCAAACTTTTTTTTACATATTCTCTAATAGTTGTACTCACGCATTATTAATTGTATATCATTGCCGAACATTAGTTACGAAAGAGATTACGACCTTAGACAATTAATCGCTGTGGTACAGTTGATATACAAGTAACAGAGTATCCATTTCGGTAGCTTTTTTTCTCCTACCGATAGAAACAAAAATTTAACAAAAATCTAAAACTGTAAACATAAAATCACATACCAAATATCATATATTTAATCAATTCGTTTTTAAGTTATCGTGTTTATATGCGCGCAAAAGTATATATAGATCGGCAGACTACCAATTCTTATACGGATTTGATTCCAAATTTTATGCACATCTCCACTTTAAATGATAAATCTATGTAAGACATTTCCTTCGTTGAACTCTTTGTTTTGTAGTTATCGTGTTAATATACACATACTGAAAGACAGATTTTCTCTGCATGATTTTTAATTCAAAATTTTTAAAAAAGGCCACAAATTTAATGTAAAAAGCCCGTGTTGAATTTCATCCGTCTATCTGAAAGACAGAGCGTTCATAGTTAGACAGACATTATTTTAAAATGTGCCTTTAGAACTTGGGGAGAACTGAAACGTTCGTCGAAACATCGTTTGATTCTTTTTTCTTATCAATTCATAATTCTTTCCCTTTGCATACTTCGTAAACGAGAAAGTAGAAAAAGAAAAGAATATACGGAATAAAAGTAAATGAAAAGTCAAAAATGCACCCGCCATTTTTCGACTTCTTTTTATACTCCCACACAGCCTGTCATTTACAGCTTAGAGTGAAAAATATTTTTGTCTAGTTTTCTTTTGGACTAGCATGAATAAAATTCTTTTTAACAAAAGCATTCGAAAATTATATCAGTCCTGATCTGAGTCATAATTTCTTATTTTGTAATTTTGATTCTTTTAATCAATATCCACAAAAATGACTATTTACTTAATTTTATGTGTCAGCAGAAGATGAAAAATATATAAATATATGATGCTCGATTGATTATCAGAGTTTATTTTTTCTGATATTTTCAAATTTTAAAAAAATTCATGATAAAAGTTTATTTAAATTAATACACATTTAAGGAATTTAATATCAGAGTGGCAAGGAAATTGTGAACATGTGTTACAACACATGAGAATGAGACTCGTAAGTAAATTAAAAAAATACAATAAAATAACAAATGTTCGTAATATTTTAATTCAACGTAAAAGAAAATTCATATTTAAAAATATAGTTTTCCCGCATTTTTTGCTTATTTTGTTTAACCTTAAAGAAAAGTAAAGACAACAGGTGTACTTTTGGAATAAACAACCCACCGGTCTGACAAATTTTGCCCAAAATTCAGAATATACTTAGATTAACTACAAGAACTAAATGTTAAAATTCGTGTAGTTAGTTAATTATTTTTCACTTTTTTTATTTTCTTTTATCTAAATTATAAACAGAGGAATCATAAAAAAAAGCGGAGGAGGGATTTTGATAAATCTCCATACTTCAGATCTCCGTGATTCCTAAAAACACATTATTGAAATCATTCTGTCTGTGAATTTGAAAACTCAAAAATGCTTTCAGCTAGAAGGATGAAATTTGGTGTATAGTCTTTACTCTAAACGTATATTTCTAGCAAATTTTGAATGGAGTACATTCAGGGAAAGTCTTGCTGCCCGATTAAAAGTGTACGTGATAGTTACAGAGTGTTAAGATTTAATTTAAGGTAATTGAAATTCAGTACAGTACAATTCAGATTTAACATCTATAAAGTATATCTGATCACATTTTGAATTAAACATATCAAAGAGTTGATCGCATGTCTGCCCATGGCTTACAAGCCTACTTACATGTAAACCCAATTGCTAAAAAATGAAATGAACAACTGAAATTTGTTATGAGATCTTGTGGCTACATTGAGTCAAATTTGGTTTTCCTTCGGTGGAAGAAAGTTGTCCACGACACATATTCGATTTTCAGGCACTTATGTATTAATCATATGTCAGTCATTAATAGTAAAAAAATTGCCGAAGATCTCATGTTAAATGCATGCCAAAGTTTGATCTTTGATAGCTATTACTTGCCAGAAGCATTTTTTACTGCGAAACACACATATCTCAAAGGAAAAAATAAAAATCTGAGCACTTTTGTGTTTACTGTCTTGCTCAAGGTTCTCAATTTTATATACGGAAGGAGGGATAGCTGTATAGCCCTATTATAAGAGGCTATACGAGAAAGTTTCGGAGTGGCCATTTCCGCTTTTTTTTCCCCCTCCTTTTCCTTCTCTTTATTCATATACACAATCAATCAGAAGCATCAAATTAAGAGGATTTTTTTTCCATGAAATTTATCATTCTTTTAAGATCAAATATTTTTAATGTTTATTGCATTTACGTTTCATTCTCCATAAGTGAGAAAATGTCAAATTTATGTTTTGGGAATATGAAGATAATATATTTCTATTCAGAAAAATTTTAATAAAATACTATAAAGTGTAATTTGACATGGATTATTTAAAATTTCAAAAACCATAAGAAGCAACTGCAAATAAAAATGGTAAAAAAAATTATGAGAAGGACTGACAAGAAAACTGGTCCAGAAATGCTAAAAAATCGAACATTTCTTCACTTGCATATAAATATCTTGACAATTATAATAAAAATTATAATTTAAATGTCGGTTATTGTGGTAAGATTTACTTTCTTTTATTTTTTTCACACGTATTCTTACTACAGAATATATTTTTACAGAAAGGATTTTCCGGTAAAAAAATGCCGCTATGATGTCAGAAAACTACAAAATTAGATTTCTGTATCAAGATATAAATGTCGGTTCATCAAACTAACCTTTACTTGCCTGATTGAGTGCTTCGGGTTTTTTTTGTCATAGCAGTGGCTTATGTAATTTCTTTTAGATGTTTATAGAATGTCTAAATATTGTATTTTATAGTGGCATAAACATCGATATGATTTTCGAAAATAGTATTGAGAAAGCATTCATCGAAAAATTACATATAATTTCAATTGCCAAAAACCAACAATAAGCATCACTTCAAACTATAAAAAATAAATGCATACAAAATATTAAAAAAATTACATTTCATATTTTCCCACTTTTATTATACTAAAACAACAAAAAGTAATTTTATACAAGATAGCTTCATAAAAAAACTGATTATTTTTAACAAAATTATTGATGATAAATACGTTAGACAAGTTAGGATCATGCATTGCATTTCGCTGCAAAATAGCCTCGAATAAGACGGTCTATGAGACCATCCATCAAAATGTGATATCACCGATCATTTGTAATATCCGTAAAGGAATGTTTACATGAGGCCAGATAGGTCATGCATATGCAGAAAGACCGGCCAATGGCAAGCACTTGTCTCAAAAGCTGCACGCTGTTTTCCCCTTTTCTCTATATGTTTTTACTTTTTCCGTCAATGTGTGATCTCTCAACCATAACAAGACTGGTAGATTCAAGTAAACACTACTTCAGCCTATGTGAAGCAGCCTTTGAAGTAGATTAATCAGAAGTCTTATTACTTATCATTTCTGTATTTCCAGTTTACATATCAGCTCTTATATTCAGGATGCCGTGAAAACATTTACATGCGTATAATGCAATTTTTCAACAATTAAATCTGAAGAAGTGTTTTCTCTCAGCATGCGTCGATTTTCTTTTTTGTTTATCTACCCTATTCAGACACGCAGACAGAAATAATTCTAAAAATGCGCTTTTACTATTCGAAGGTTTCTGAAATATAACTCTCCAATTGCTTATCCCACGATTTCCGCTGACTGGCGATCAGTTCATTTTCTAATGCATCCCGCGTTTTCCGCAGTTTAGAGTATTTATTTTTACGGTTACAGATTTTTATTATATCATGGTATTATCGTGTAACATATAATATCAGTTCACTTTGTTTGAAAAATATTTGAACTTATTTGCAATACAATTAAGATATTGCACCTTTATTTTTATCGTATCTAAATAGAGATTTTAAAAAATCATCAAAATCTAAAGAATCGATGAAAAGTAGTCATCGAATTTTTTGACGAGGACTACTTTTTTCTGTATATGCATCGTCTACGGAAAAGTGATAATGATTAATCAAAAATTACTGTTTGTCAATTTATATTTCCATGCGATTGCGCCATTTATAGATTTCAGAATACTATTTTATGGTATTTTATTCAAATATGGAATAGAATTATAAATACGAAGCGAGTTGGTTTATACTTTGTTATGGGCTGAAATTTAGTAGAAACAACGCGAAACTTTTCCTTTTTAGCTATGTTGATCAGTCACTACATTTTTATTTTGTCCTTTTATGATTTTTTTCCATAAAGTGCAAACTTCTGTAAGTAAAATATCCTAACTAGTTTCACAAATAAGTTTTATTTTGTGTTTTGCGATTTTTGAGGATTTCTGGAGCACATTTTGCGATTTATTTTCCTTTAAGAGTCAATCCGGGATTTGATTCTTAGATCCATACTGATAATCCCTCAAAACAAATGCTCAGTTAACATTAAATATGGAATGGAAGAAAAGTGATGATATGAAGCAATTCTATATAAAATTTGAGAAGCAATAAAGTAAACAGAGTTGCAAAAAGGGTCAAATGTGGGATACTTGCAGCGGTTAAGATGAATCTGCCACACTAGGATCTCTGAAACGAAAACTCCAGGTATCAAAGGAGCACTTTGTGTCATTTTTGTAATGAAAACTTTCTGACCGACATCAGAGGAGCAGCATGTACACAGTGCTTATGTGAAAAAAATGAGCTGAGAATGCATTTTAAAATGAATCTGATGCTCGAAGATGTTTAAAGAAAAAAAAACTCACAAAATGCTTTACCAGGCCTTTATTATCTTTTTTCTGAGAAATTTCTTGAAGATACCAGAGGAGAAGTGTGGATACAATGTTTATTATGTGCAGAATGTTTTCATATAAAATACGTTGGTTACTGTAACGGAAGTTAAGGTGCAAGACTTTAGAGAATCATTTTCGTTTCACATATTTTTTTATCACGAATGTTTTTTTTTATATTACGAGTGTATAATGTAAAAATATGTATTACAGTAGGTGTCTCAAAAATTAATGCAAGATTTGTCTTTGCAACCATTCGTGCAGTAAAGTATTACAACCCCATTGACAAAACCCCTTTCGACAGCTGATAGTTTAGGGTTAATAAAAATAGAGCGTTACATGATAGTACAACATGTTTTCATTTTTGAACAACATTTCAAAAATGAAAGTCCGGAAGCCACGGTTCGAAATTTAAGAATTGGCCATCTAGATCGTGTAACATCATTTGATTTCTTTTTATGGGTTATTTGAAGTCAACGTTCTATACCGAAAAGGCCACAAGCACCCGTGCATTGAAGGAGGAGATTCAACGCTGCATCAACAAAATTAAGCCACATTTAATTCAAAATAATCATGGAAAATTTCGTCAAAAGAGTGCGAATGTGTCAGAAAAGCCGTGGAAGACATTTGCCCTATGTGTTATTCCATACAAAACCCTATCCTATGTACTATACAATTCAATGAAAATAACAATTTTAAGGAAAAAAACTGTTTTTATTTAATTCCAATCTTGCGTTCAAACGTTGTTCTATCTTATATGTTTTTATTAAGCCTAAACTGCCAGCTGTCAAATGGGCTTTTTTAATAAAATTCGCAACACTTTACTGCACTATTGGTGGCAAATCAAATATTGCATTAATTTTGTGACGCTTTTACATGCATAAAGGATATATATGCGATATTTTTACTAATAAAACACTTTAATAGATTTTTGCCGTTTCTTTGTTTTGTATTATTATTTTAATTATTTCATATTTGCCAAACATTTAGAAATTTAAGAATACAAGAATATATATTTTATAATTGTTTGTACCAAGTTGCAAAAAAAATTATATTGTTAATAAAAAAAGCATTAAAAAATTCAGTAACGATTTTCTTTAAAAAATTTATATTCTAATCGTTAATTTTTCCCTAACATAAATGCCAATGCATATTTATTTCCCTGTTTCTATTGCAAATTTTATCTAACGTGTTAGTTTATTATACAAAATTCAAACATCAATTATCAAAATGATGCTTGATAATATATGATAATTAACAATAAATTTTAGAAATAGCCAGCGTTAAAAGTTATCCTCAAATGTTTCTGTGAAAAAAACTTTTTTCACAAGATGTGTCCTTCCGAGATGTCCATATTTAGAAATTTATTTTTGAAATAAAATTCTTTTAAAAAGAAAAATGATTCGACATTGTTTCAGAAAAAAATGTATCTAAACTAAAAACAAAAATAAATGTATTTTAGAAATTTCAATATGTTCAATGTATCTATAACAAATCTAATACAATATTTTGATATCTTTCTAAAAATTTTCTAAATTTTTAACTTAAATACCGCTTCCTGTTTTGAAAGAAATACAATGTTAAAGAAATACCAAAGACTAAAAACAAACATAATTCTTTATTTGCTCAATTTTTAAAACTTAGCTGTGCGCGTATCGTTATTGTTTCCGCATTCTTGTTTGTAAGCTGTTTCCAGTCAGTATATTTTTATTATATGCGTTTTGAAAAACACCTGAGGAATTTAAACAAGGAATCTTCTGTTTGGAAGATTGAATTCTGGAACTTAATGATGCGTGAAAGCTGTAACAATAACTGAAATTGTATACCATTCAGTTACATAATAGTATTAATTTATATAAATATTTGATTGAATCACTTATATACAAAATTAAAATTTTGTGCGATCTAGATAAAATTTAGAACAAATGCTCTTAAAAGTGAGAGAAATGTCAAATTCAATATTCAAAAATTCATTAAAATATAAGTTTTTCAGATATCTCAAAGATTTTATATACATTTTCTTACAGCTCAAAAAAATTTTTAATGGTACCGATTTCCTTATTCACAATCTTATTTCTTTATTTTTAATAATTTTTAAAAATTTCATTTCATGCATAATTAATAACAATGTTTGTATTATTATAACGGAATTTAAAAAATTGCATTTTTCCATGAAACTCTCAGCTTCGAACTTTTTCCAATGTTAAAATTAAAATATAAAAATTGTTTCCACTGGACTTCCGTCTTTATTTTATAGTAGATGGGCACATTTGAAAACGTTTTCATTTGCATGCTTACTAATTTCTACTAGGTGGATTGATTTCATAAATTCATATATTTCTGACTTAACAAATTATAATTTTAAATAATTGCATTCCATGTTAATAGCATGACAACCAGGAAAATTTATATTTTGCTGTCTGCAAAGGTTAATATTATACATGTATTTTTATTACAACAAAAAAAAGCCTTAAAAATAGCAAACGAGTTGTTTTTCAAGTATTCTTTTCCTCTAAATGGGATTGTCCTGAATCTAATGAAAAGAGCTAAGAAATATTGGCGAAATCAGCCGATTAAAACTGAAACTTAACACGATGAATGAGGATCACTCCCAGTCAGTCTACTTTTTTTTTTCTCTTTCTTTCTGTCAACCATTTAGGCTGGTCATTCATGAGTAGGGATTACAGTATCGGAACAAAATTTAAATGCCGGTATTCGGTATTTTTTAGATCTTAATATCGGTTTTAATACCGGCATTAGAAAAAGAAAGAAAACACAGGTTTTCTTTGTTTTATTTGCCAGTTTTACTAAAGAGTGTAAATACCACAAAAAATAATTTATAACTTATAAATTATAACAGTATATAAAGAATCACAAAAAAAAGTAAAGGAACATTTTATTTATTTAAATCACAAAAAAGTGTAAATATCACTATTCAGTCTGTGGAACTATTACAAATTTTTGAAATGTGATCTTAAAAAATATAATGCATCAATTGTACTGTCATTAAGCCTGAAAAGTAATTTTGTGTAAATATCACCAGCTGTCGAAAACGCTCTTTCGGCATCCATGCTAGTTGGTGGTACTGTTAGCAATGCGCGATATACTTTTTTCAAGTATTTACCTCTAAATCCCTCATTTTCAAATAAATCGATTTCTCGTCAGATGATTTTGGATATAGCCGATTTCTGTATTGTATTTTGGTTCATTAAATTTTTTTTATTTATCGCCAATTCTAATTTTTGTTCGAGAGAATTCCTTTTCATTATCGACATTAGTGTCATCATAATCTTCGATAACTGAACCGAATTCTTCTGAATTTGGATAGGTTTGTGGGTAAAAAATGTTACAATTTTCTATAAACTTAATCTGATTTGAATGGTTATTTTCTTTTCTTCTTTTTCATTTTCATTTTAAAAATCATTATAATTATGTAAATACCATAAGACATTTTCTATTTCGGTATGCCTTTCTTCTGTGCGATTTTTCAATGTAATATATAATTCTTCAGATAGTGTTGTGTGCCTGTTCTTTCATGACTGCAATATGAAATTTATTGTTGCATTAGCTGTAAATAAATTAGAATCTCTCCGACATAATGCCTCAATAGTCAGTTTTATTGGAAGAAGTGCTGATGCAGTTCTGGATATTAAGTCGAATTCATTATCTGAAAAATTAATTTACAGGTTTAAGTCGATTATTGCATTTTGTATTGTATTTCTCAGTTTCAAAAATCGTTCCATCAATAAGAGTAAACTGTTCCAACGTGTTTTAGAATCTAATATTAATATATATTCTGTTCTTTTTTTTGAATTAGTATATATTTTAATAATGTGTCATTCTTTATAGGGGAACGTTTAAATATCTTAACAATTTTTCGAACTTTATAAATTATAAGAACCAATTC
Organism: Argiope aurantia; assembly: GCA_026543865.1. Lineage (NCBI taxonomy): Eukaryota > Metazoa > Arthropoda > Arachnida > Araneae > Araneidae > Argiope > Argiope aurantia. The sequence continues at coordinate 305,767 of JAPMOR010106913.1, forward strand.
TCGATGGGTTAATATTTTATCCTCATTAGAAATATCTTCTTCAACAATTACATTGTCATTATCTTCATTGTCAATATCACTCTCACTCTTACTCTCTTCAAAGTTGGAATTCCAAGTTTCTATCAGTATTTGGATTCTTCTGGGTTTTTTTTTTTTTTTTTTTGGTATAATATATCTATTACTCCTAATTGAATTCCATGAGCATAGCACAATTGCTGATTTGCACCAATCAACTTTCCAACTTTTTTCATAACTGTTGCTTCATCAGTCGTTATGGATACAATATCGCCGTTCCGGAATAATCCATGTTTCGCTAATTTAGATTTAAGCAATTAATTAAGCCCTTAATTAACTAATTAATTTCGCCCGTTAGGGAGACATAAAAACAAAAACATACTATTTTGCTATGTTGGCGATCCCTGAACAAATAGTTGAGACAATTTTAAAAATGTCTAGTAAATACCGAAAAACCGGTATTTAAACTTGTGAATACCGGTATTACAAAATTGTACAAATGGCTCAAAATATCGGTATTTGGTATCCCGGAATACCGGTATTGCAAATACCTATTCACGATCACTCCACATCATACCATTTTTTTAGCATCTATTTAAGCTGGTCATTTATGAGCATCCTATGTCATTCCATTTTTTTTTCCTTCAATGCAATCAATTTGGTAGCAAAAAAAAAAAAAAAAAAAAGCTCGTAATGACAATTTGCAATCGAAATTCTTTCTGCAATCCAGTTGGGCTAGTCATTTACGGGCAGTCCAATCTATTCCATCTAAGTGGGTCATACACGCGTACTCAATGCAATTCCATTTTTTTTTCTGTCACCCATTTAGATTGGTCATTCACGAGCACTCTAGGCCATTGCATTTTCTACATAAGAGGATCATTCATGAGCATACTATATCATTCATTTCTTTTTGCCGTCCATTTAGGTTGACCATTCATATTTATTCCATGGGATACCATTCTTTCTGCGAAACCTTCAGGCTGTTCATTCACGAGTACGCCACGCCATTCTATTCAAACTGGTCATTCAAGAGCTTCCCACACCATTCCACCAAGGTGGGTCATTCACTGGCACTCAAAGTCATTCCATTTGTTCTGCCAACCATTTAAAGCTAGTCATTTGCGAGTACTCTATAATCATTTCTTTAGCCATCCATTTAGGCTGGTCATTCACGAGCATTCCACACCATTCCATTTTTTTCTGCCATCCGTTTATAGCATATAACTCGCGAGCATTCATCACAAGCTTCACTCTTGATAAACGCCTTATTAGAGTATATCACCACGCAATCAAAGTTTTTATTTACCAACCGGCAGTTCCAGAGCGCTCAATCTAAACGGCAATGTGCTGAAAGGAAATTAGGAGGGGTTGGATATTTAACTTTCCAGTTTATGACATGCCGATTCTAACTGGTTTTCCCGAATTGAGGATAATCTTAGAATATCATTATTCCAATAATGTGACGTGAAGGGAAATTGAATGTCAATTGTGACCTAAAGTTTATAAACTTCATCGATCATACCCACTACATGTCAGTGTGTACTTAAAAAAATATAGAAAATATTTGGTAGTTATAAGAGGTAGTTATAACTATAGAGTATAAAGGTAAATCATAAATACTCTATTTATATAACCATAATTACATTTTATTCTATTGGAGAATCATATGAAATAAAACTTCTAAAAACGAATATTGGAAAAAAAATGTCTATATAATATACGAAATATTCGAGTCATCATTATTAACCGCATAATGAAATATTCGAGTCATTATTATTAACCACATAATGAAATATTCGAGTCATTATTATTAACCAGTTAACTGTTTCGATCTCTTCGGGAAAATAAGTATCTAAATTGTGTCGCAAAAATTCAGCGAAGACGAGTATACTCGTCAAACACACTCATTAAACACAAATATTTCATATTACACATACTATGAAAAATTCATATTCACAGTATGTGTAATATGAAATTATGTTGTAATAAAATTACCTTTATTTTTTTTAATTTCAATTATCAAATTTATATAGTTACTTAAACTAACATACATTTTTTAGTATATGAACGGAAAAAATATGCAAAGAATCTACTTATTACTTCTGACGAATAAACTCGTTATAATTCAAAATGTTATACTTTTTCCATGACGAGTATATTCGTCGAAAATAGTTTATTGTTTAATAATAATAATAAAATATTGCTAAAATCAAGGAATATTTTAAGTCTCATTTAGAATTTTAAAGGATGGAACAATTTTAATCTTTATCGAATTGTTTTCTAATGAATGATTTCATTTTACATTTTTGTTTTAAATATCTATTTTAATTAAAAATAATAAGACATTTCTTAATTAAGTTATGCTTTTAAATTGATTCATCGATAAAAAAACAGAATACATTTACAAAATTATAATCCTATTTCATCTCAAATTAAAATTATTGTTGCTCAAATTGAAGTATTAATTTATTTCATTAGCAATAAATTAATTTACAATTAAGACAGAATATAATACATTTATTCAAATAATACAAACTAAGGGAGGTCAAGAGAATTCATATAAAATTTCCTCATTTTGCGAATCATTCGCTTGGAAAGGTCAGAGACATCTGAAACCTAAACTATTATCCTCTGGAAATGCTTATTGGTTTTAGCAACCCAGTAGTTTTCATTCTTTTACTAAAAACAATAAACTTTTGGTTTTTTTCAGTGGTTTCAAAATATCATGACTTTTGCAGTTGTAGCAAATTATAGCTTTCTGTATTTTTTTTTTTGGTTGCCTCGTAAAATATGTAGTTTTCGTTAAACGTTTTTATAAATTTTTTGCGAAGATGTGGAAACAATTTTTTCTTTATTTGCAAAAAGTTAAATTTCGGGACATAATCTTTGCTTTAAATATATATTGAAATTCTAATAATTAAAGGCAGAAAAATGAGTAATTCCCCAATCTTAATATATATGAAACATAATAAATGGGCAGTTTGAAGGAGAAAAATAGTACCACAACTAGAATTTTAACCCTTAGTAGCCTGATTTACGAAAGTGATTTATTTTTAATATTAATGTGTTTGCTTGAGGGTTTAGATGAAGGGAAAAATAGCTAAAGAATTAGTAGGTAGGTTTTATGTAGGGCGGAATGCCTGAAGTATCAAAATTGATATTCATAAAAATAGCACTAGTTTCTTCAAGTAAAACATGCACTCGCAAAAAATAATTATATCATAGCGAAAATAATATATTCACTTACCTCAAGTATTTATATTCTTCAGAAAAAGAAAATATATCAAATTTGTATTCAACAAAACTTTTAGTAAAATGTGTTTACTTGTTCACTTTGCCGCGCAAGTAATATGTCATAGATAAAAAAAAACAATAATGACATTTGATTTTTTTTTAATTTCGTTGGAAAGAATATTCTACAACAGTAAAATACGTACAGCCAACCTATAAAAAAACTAATAGTAATGTGAACATTCGGTTTAAAAGATTGGTATCAAAATTGAAACTCTAGGTTATTAAGGGTTAAGAGACTTTTTTTCATTGGAAAATCCTTTTTGACAGCAATATGCAAAACCATGCGATTCTGTTTTTGCTGGAATAGAGATGGCAATGACTAGGAAATTACTTAAATATCAATAAGAAAATTAAATCGTATAATGAATTTTTGATTAAATATGATCAAAAGAAATCTAATAATGATTATACAAAAAGAATAATAAGATGCTCTGAATAAATAATTTTTCATTGATTTTTTATACATATTTTTATTTAATACAACCATTTCATGTTTGTAGGGAATTTCAAAAATAATGCTTGACACATTTCTTGATGAACTAAAGTTTTGTAATTTTTCACATATGCAAGTCCCGTTGACAATACGATTTCACAAATGAAATATCAAATCGTCGAATAACTTAATTAAATTTTAATTCCGTACTTTTGCCATTATTTGATAGTAAATTCGGAAAAAATATTTAAATTTCCATATTTAGATTATTTATGTATATAAATATTATAAACAAATCTATTATTTTCAATACTAGAGTAAAATTACTGTCAATTTAAAAAAAAATTAATTTAAATAATCCAAACCTCAATTAAATACATCTTTGTAAAACGTAACGTGCTTTTTTGTGTTTTTGAATTATGCCTCTCAAAAAATATAGTTCTCAAAAAAAAATTCAAAATTGAAAAAAATAATTTCGAATTATTTAAATTTTATTTTTTTATAATTTTTTTCCTTAATTTTAATATATTTAAAAATTTTTTAAACAATCTGTAATAATATTTTTATTATGATAAAATTTAAACTAATTTTATTTTTTCCATTAAATTATTCAATCGCTAATGTTAATATAAAAACAAATATTTTCTTTGGGCATTAATTTGTAATTAGGATTTCCAATTTCATTTTTATTTCAAAGTAATAAATTTGCATAAGAAATAATTTGTGGTAGAATGAATGCAATAAATGGATATTTGCCCGTCTTATCAAGTAAAAAGGTAAAATTTAAGAAATACATTTCATATTAATAACCATAATTCATATTATTAGCAACCATGAAATCCTTTGGAAAATAAGTGGCTTTGTTAAACAACTTGGTTAGCAATGGCACATAATTAATGAATTATAAAATAAAGGTCAAAAAGCAAAAGTTAATTCTACAATGATTCCGCTTTTTAACTCATTAAAGAAAAAAGAAAAACTATTTTATAAAATACGTTTTATAAAAATTAAAAAAAATAATTTATAGCAATATTCGCCGTTAGTTTGAAATATTGCTCCAATAGTCTTAGGGGACAACTATTCGTCATGTGCATTCAGATTGTAAACAATATTATACAAAAGCCGTGATATAAATTGGAATCGGAATGCTTACTTGAAGATACATTATACACTCTTATGAAATACGTACAGAAAACAGTGGAGGACTCTTTGACAATTCATTAGCGGAAACATCAATATTCTTACTTTTCAAAGGGCCGGAAGTTCTTCTCGGAATACTGTTGGTAGAATGCTGACCAGGCATCCCTTCCCCATATTTTTGACTGTTTGGGTTTTATTAAAGACTATGTTTTAAAGAAACCGATTTAATTCATTGAGTTTTTGGTTTCGTGGAAATGGTCTAGCAAAACTGAGTCATCTTTGATAAATAACAAAAACAAACAATCCATTAGGATAAATATTCTGAGATAAATACTCACACGCAAAATCAGAATGTGTAAATTTTGCTCAGGTGTTACTGTATCAGTCATCTTTTTAATGATAATAAAATTTCTATTTTATGTACTCATGCTATTTTTAAGCTGTATAGACATCATAAAGTTCTGTGAACATTTTTTTTTTTTTTTACATAATATTTTCTTACACGAAGATGCAAAAATAAAATCTTTAAGATCGTTGAAAAATTCGACCCAAGGTTTTAATGAATCATTACATTTTCTTAATTATCAAAAGCATTTATGCAATTATGCATTTTTATTAACACCATAATTCAAGACAAGAATGAATTATTAAAGTGAAATTTGATACATCGTTTTTATGCCAAAATTGTAAGTAGATGCTCAATTCTGCTCAAAATCTACGAAACAAGAATTTGTTCATCCATGCATATATGAAAACAATCAGTTTAAAAAAGGATCCCCAGAATGTATTTAATTCATCAATCGGTTGATAATTCTGTTGATAAATTTACTTTTGCATGTATGAATGCATTCATTCAAAAACACAATGACCTAGATTAAAGAATTTTAATATGTGATTTTCTCCTCAAAACTTAGATCTGCATCAAATTTTGGATCAAATTCATGTGTTGGTAATTTTTTTTCATGTATATACGATGTTTCAATATATTATAACTATAATATCACTAACTATATATAATAATAATAAAATATATAATAACAATAGGCTCAACTCCTGTATACGGCCTCCGCCAAAATTGGCGAGAAATTTGGCGATAAACGGTAATTTCTGGTTGCCGTCATCGGCATATGTATTCTTCTTTATGGTTACCTTAAACCTTAGAACATATTCAGTATTTTTATGTGTTTTTAAAAGGAGCAGCTCACATAAACAGCTATTAACTTTTATAAACTATGCTTTTAAAATGAAAAAAATATCAATGTTTTCATGTGAACAAATTCAGCATAAAATCATTTTTAAAAATCGGAGCAAAAAATAATTTCGTCATCATTATTTAATATTAATTTTGAGCATTTCTTTATACTTAAAAGCAAGTGAGCATTTCATCATGCTTCATTATACTTATAATTAAACAAATCGTTTCATTTGGATCTTTATCATAAATATTTCAATACCCCCGCCCCGACTTACGCTCGTGTATTTTGTCAGTCCTAGGATTAAGCCTTACATGGCTTCAAAAATTAGTCAATAATCACAACATTTATCTGAATTATTTAAAATATAAAGGGGGGGGGGCATCGTCACCCCATGACTTATAGTCTAGTGCATTTTGACAGAAATAAGCCTAACGTGGCTTCAAAACTTCCGGTTAAGAATCACAAAAACACGCATTATTGGCGACTTCTTGGCGAAAAAAATGGCGCCACTAGGCCGTATACGGGAGCTGCACCTAACAATATATAATAATCAATATCTGTGTGTGTGATATATCGAAAGCTCAACAATTGTCTAAATGGAATTTGGTCTAATCTAAAAATAATTGTGAAATCATAGCTGCATATAAATATTAAATTTTATACAGTTCTAAAATTTGTAATAATTTCTTCATAATGCGTTGAAGCGAAATACAAAACATAGAATCATTTAGAACTGTCAGAGAGAATCAATAAACCAGGAAATGAGTTTGGTTGTATTTTTTTTAAATCGGGAAATTTTCTTATATATACATCTTCTCAGTCCGGCTTAAAATATTGATAATTGCCCCATACCATTAAAATCCATTATAACATATTTGTGTAATCATCATTTCGATTTAAACATCAGTATTTGAAAGAACGGATTAACTTACGGAATAAAATTGCATCAATGATTTAACGGAATAAAAGGATATCAGCAAAAATTAAATAATTTTTTAAATTTACTTACCATTTGCAGAAATAAGCAAAAGCTTTGAGAAAGAACACCGTAAGATTGAAAGGCGGTCAAATTATGGATGAAGAAGTCGTGAAACAAAAAAAATAAAAAATATAAGAAAATTTTCCCATATCAAAGCAGGTTTCAGATATACGAAAAACATATTTGCAGCAGACATATTGCAAGAACATGTATCATATTTGCGAAGCCACTCAGAGTGTCATTAAAAAACAAATGGCCGTGAAATTTGAAACCTTTCGAACTCCAAAAGTTGATATCTTTTTTAAGAAATCAACTTCGCTAATTTGTAGGGTTCACGGTGGCATGGTGGTAAGGTCTTGGATTCAAAGATTGAAATTTGATTCTTTCAAAGGACCATGGGACATGTGCATTTTAAACACATTGGGACCAAATGTTTTATGTTTGTGGGATACGGAACTTTGGAATGCCCAGGTGTCATCCTTGACATCCAACAGTGGTTCAAAATTAATAAATCTGTTCAAAAATAATTTTTATAAAACTTTGTTAATACTACGAAACGAAATCAAACTTTGGGCAGATTTGTTAAACTGATATTCTATTTGTTGATTTTTTCCCACTTTATATGAAATTTGAAATCGGAAGAAAAAAATATCACAAACCTTTGACTGACTCTCCCTTGTGACATTCATGCATCTAATTACAGTATTTTTTTTAATCTTGTAAGTGCAGATATTTTTAGACTCTATAACTCGATGCGAAAATGATGTGGATGTATCATGCTTTATGAACACATAGTTGAATAGATATGACAAACAATTTTCAAATCATCAGATATTTTCTACTGAAATAATAGATAAAACAAAACAGTAAAGGGATTAAATTTTTAATTGATTAATTTCCTTAAGTATTTAACAAGATGACACTTTTTGATTTGAAAATGTGCTGCCTTTTCTTATTTAACTCATATTCGATTGAATACATGAAATATTTAAATTATTCATAAATGCTGTTGTTGTTTCGAATGGCACTTGTCATAAACAGCCCCACTGATTTTAGAAGCCAGTGATTTTAAACCAAGGGTGCGTCTCTTGTTTTTTCAGTAGCGCCATCTAGGGCCAACAGTATGACTTAGCTACACACATGTCACAACCCATTTTACGGGCCGGACTTCATTTATGCCTTTCATTCATTCATCTACAGATCATAGTTTAGACCTGAGTCAAAGAACGATCAGCCCTGATCCAGTACCCCTAACGGTATTACTCTCGACATGGAGGACTTCGTGATCACGACAGATTTATACGTGCATCAGCCACCACACACACGGAGAGTCTTCGGCCGGTGGGGTTCAATCTCGCAACCCAAGAAACGCGAATTCAACGTCTTACCAACCAGGCTATCCCGGCCCAGTCAAGAATGTTGTATCATATTATAATGTCTATACATGACTAAAATTTCATCATTTTCGAATAAGTGTTGAATTATTGATAACTGAAGATTTTTATTACTATAGCTGGCTTCAATCTGTATTAAAGAACCAAATCTGTTGACGGTTGTCTCCGTTATTGGGCTGATTTAAAAACATAACGAACTAGAAGGCTGACTTCTTATAAAATATCATTGCATCAAAATCGAAGATCAGAGTTCAGTTTTGAACTGAATCCCTTAACAATTAGATTATCGGCTTGTTTTTCTGTCAGAGTATATGTACCAAATAATAAAGCAAAAACACAACAAGCAAGATAAAGAAATTTCGGTATAGGTTCGGTGTAGGTACCAAAACTTAATATCTACAACAAATCTTAATATGCATTGTAAATGCATGTACTGATTTTTTTTCCACTACATGACTAAATAAAAGACAAAATGTGTCGATTGTATAAGAAAAATCGAGAGGAAAAGGAGATCCCAGCTCATTCAAAGTTTTCCTTTTTATAGTCACGAAAAAAAATTCTATGTACAGAACGGAAATTGATTTCTCCTGATAAAACGGAAACGAAAATAAAAAAAAATCTAAATAACTATAATCTAATGGGAAGAGAATAACGTTCAATTCCTATCTGAATCTCATAATTATTAATTTTCAATAAAGTATGAAAAAATTGGAAACAAAACCGGTAAAAAAAAAGCTCACATTTGGGAACAAGAGCTGATCGGAAAAGAAGAGGAAAGACACGAATTCATCGGGAAATCATATTAACCGAAAATTCAACTCAAGTCTTTTATTTATTTAATCTAGGCAGCCTGCACAAACACTTTCTGATGACACAAGTACACGGAGCACATAACCTTGTATTTACTTTATCAAAATCGATTTAGACCATTCCACGCACGCCAACCCCTCCCGTTCACTTTTGCCGTGTTGACAAAACGGTTGCCTGGCCCTGCCACAAGATCGAACTGCACCTGTAGATTTTTCAGATGAAACCTGCATGAAAGGACAGAGTTCCTCATCCGCTCCCCTTTTGTCAACTTTCAATTAAAATTTGATTGCCCGCGTGCATTTTTATGGCTGTTGATTCCTATCTGGAGGGATGACGCCACTGCCTTTTCGAACATTCCTCGCCGCTGTGCAAATGCTGCTGACAGTGTGTTTGTGGCGGCGAGGAAAGTGAGACGGGGTGTCACATAGATGGAATCAAGACTCTGGTTTATGCCTCTGACAAAACATTTTTTTTTTCCATCCTGTGGAAAATTAGCTATCTTGGATTGTCATCAATGAATGAATTTTATAATTGCAAAGGGTGCTGAGTCAACTCGAGTGGGGTTATGTCCATATAAGACAGTTCGCAAGAAAAAAGATTTAAAGTACCCTGTATTCTTTTTTTCACACGCTGATCTAACTTACCTAAAGGACACAATGCTTGTAACCAGAATATGAGAAGAAAAATTTCTTCTGAGTAAAAAATAACGAATATTAAAATACAGAAACAAATTTAAAAACAACCATAATAATAACATAAAAATATAATATTAATAACATGGAGACATAATAAAAAAATAAAATGTATTATATTAACATATAAAATAAGAATTAACATTTTTATTAACCACAATAAAAAAAGTTAGAAAATGCATGTTGTTTCGTCCAGAAATTTGAGGAATAAAAGATACATATAAAACCATTTACAAATAGAAAGTTTGTTAACAATTTAGAAAAGAAAGGAATGGTCACTTGAAATCCTTCTGGCATATTCTCTAATAAACTTGTCATATAACAGAACGCAATACAGGGCATTGACGTACAATAATTAAGAATATTAATTTTTGGCATGAATTTAGCATTTTTAATAAATTTATCTTGTCAATCATGGCGAGTTATTTGACGATTCATCCCTGGCATGCGTTAATAGTATCCAAAAATCGAATTTGTGTTTTAGACACGTTTTTCTTAACCGATTGAAACAAAAATTTGACATAAAACTGCACTCATTCTCAAGAAATCCCACATCAAATTTGATATATTTTTATCACTGCGATTTTGAATTACCACGTTTACATGTTTCTGAAAATAAAGACAAATAAATAGTCAACATGTAGTTGGATTAGGCTCAAAATTTGACGGGTGATGTTAAATATGAGTATCGAATTTTATCTATCTATCTCTCTTTGTTTTACAATTATCGTGTTAACTTATATTCGAACAGCTGGACAGCAGGACGACCTTTAAACAGATATTACAACAAATTTGATAGAAATCTGCAAATTTGGCGTAAAGGCCATATACCAAATTTCAACTGTCCAGCTCAAAGCGTTTTTTAGTTATCTTTGTCACAGACAGACAAATTGAAATTTTCTAAAAATATGTTTTTCAAACTCAGAAAAGCCTAAAAATTCTTTAAAAAAAAAATCAAAATTTTTAGTTCACATTTTTTTAGCAATTATTATGCTTTCTTTACATTGCGTATAAAATAAAGTAAAGAAAGAAAGCAGTTTCTGCATTACAGTTTAGAAAAAGATGAAAATGAGTCTATAATAATATTTAGAAAAGGAGATCGACAAATATTGGGAGATAAATGAAAGCAAAATTTATTAATGCAGACTTGTCAATCATAAAAGTACCCAGTTGCATCACTATTTCGCACCAAATCATTGAGCGCGTCTATAAAATCGTCAAAAACTATGTCTATAATAAAAGAAAATTTAGAAGGAAAAAAAAGATATCGATGCTTTAATTTAGAAAAAGAAAAATTTTAATTTAAAAATAGGAAATGGTGGAAAGAAATTAATGAAGACGTTAGTTTATGAACACGCGTAACACCACGTATATCACCATATCATTTTATATTAATGATACAATAGTTAAAAAATGAAACTAATGACGAATTTCGGGAAAGGAAGAAAAAAATTATAGTTGAAAAGTGGAGATTTGTCATTCATTTTGACAATATTGTAAGTGAAATCAACGGTACCATTGAGCAAATGATCGCAAATAGCCATGTGAGCAAAACTATCTGCAGAGTGATTAAATTATATATAAATTAGGTGCTTGGGATGAGTGAGTTCTAAATGGGTTAGTGGCACAACAATTGCAGTATCTTGCAAGTAAAACTGCAAATCTTTTTGCTACAGAATTTGCAAGAGGACCATTAAAAGTACTACTCAGATGAACTTATTTATTTCAACTTTCTTAGTTATGTTTTAAAACAATATAATTTCTTAAATTTTAAATCATTGTAGTTATATTTTATACACTGTTATTTAAATTAGTATGTACAATGTTTGTTAAGATAGAATTTTGTAATGGATTTATTTTTTACACATTTACAAGTGGGCTAGTTTCATGAAGCTTTTTTACATTCAGTACTCTCAACAACAATATAATATTTTAATATTTTTAAAAATTTAAATATCATTGAATCAATTCATTTAATTAAGTTTAATTTTAATTAGATTTCCTCACAGGCAAAGGAAAAAAATATTTCAAAATTAATAATAGTGATAATAATGAATTTAAATTTTATATTCGAAAATTAAAAAAAATTTTAAAAAACTATTTAAAATGAAGCACGTAAATAATAATTTTTTAAAGAGTTTTGTTTAATTTGTTAACTAAGCTAGTAATAATTGCATTGTTATTAATTATTAGGTTTCTCTAAATTGTATTATATTAATAATTAAAAGAACAGAGTTTCTCCCACCGTGCTCAGATATTCGAGGCTTACATATCTCCATGAGCATTCATCATCGATCAGGTATCAATTTTTTCTTAAAGAGATTTAAACAAATTTTATTAGTTAGATATATTTAAGCTAACTTTTAAAGGATAGTAGGATGTATATCTTGCATTAGTTTTCAAAGTCTTAATTCTATATCTATAATTTCATGAATAAATAGTTGCAAGAGAAGGAAGAATTTTTTCTGAAAACGTCAATCTGACTGTCACTATCACGTATCTGAGTACAGGATTAGTAAATCGTGCAACTCAAATAAGTAATTCATTTGTTACTAATGATTAAAAAGTTAGGTAATTCGGGGGGTAAATAATTACATTTGATAATCAAATATAATGATTATCGGTGATATTTGATATCGAGTCTTTTAACACATTTAGAACATAATAAAACATTATCCAGCACTCTTTTTTCTTTTCAAAACCGGATTTCAGATAAAAGTTTCTTTTGTGTAGAGAGAGGGGTTACGTGTCATTACATCATGAACATAAAATTTTGAAATAAAATACCTTTTTCTATAAATTTATCTAATTAATTTATTTAAAATTAAAATAGTATTGACTCATTAAAATTTGTAAAAATTTAAAGCACATAAAAACGTTTTTTTATTTAAAAAAAATCACACCTTATAAATGATAAATAAAAAAAAGAATATTCGTATAGAAATTTAAAAATAGTGTATTATTTTCATATTAAAATAGCTAAAAATTATTTCTTGTTTATAATTGGATAATATTTTATACTAGCCGCCGGTTCGCCAGTATTACCTCTCGCTACAATTTCAATTAAATATTTTAAGTAACTGGTCTCTTAATAGATTCTCAAACAAAACATTTTTAATCTTCAAATTTTGATAGTCATACCAAACTTATACTGTTGTTTAGATCGTTTCGTTCAATTTACTATATATATTTTGCTAATTTGTTGTCATTTCCGGTAAAACTTCAACTTTAATTTAAAGTGGAAATGATGAAATTACAATTAATATTAAGATATTTTTTAATAAAACCAAGCGTTTTATTTTATTTATCATCTTTATTGTTATTTATTTATTATTATTATTATTATTGAATATGAGTATTGCAAAAAGAATCGCTCGGTATTTAAGTCTTATGTTAACTACAAAATATTTTTCATAATTTATGTAATATCTCAAACAATAATTCAACAAAAATTTCTCAGATTCAGCATAAAATTCAGTTTTTCGTTTTTCTTTCAAAAGGATTGAAATGAAATCAATAATAATATTTTGTTCCGGCATATAAATATATTTCAAAAATTATGAAGTTTAAATTTAATGCAGTAAGGCATCATATTCTGAGAAATATTCTAGACACACCAAATTTTAAATAAATGAATGAATGTTTCTATTTTCCACGATCAACTAAGACTTATTTATGAAGTTTTGAATGTTAAAAATTTAGAAAAACTCAACATTTTCATAATCTTAGGCCAATCAATCTTGAGAAACCTGCGCGATGATTGGCGTATTTTCTTTTAAATGATCGATGGAAAATCTAAAATTATCCTTTTTTTTTATTGAATTGTGATATTCAAATTTTCATAAATCAATCAGTTTAAGTGATTGATTTAGTTGATTGGAAATTAACTCCTTTTATTTAAAATATTAATGTTTCAAGAACATTTTGTTAATCGTGATTTCCACAGCAGAAGCTTTATGTAAAATCAAAAATTCGTTATTTATTAGAGCATTTATTGAATCAAGTTACATAAAATATAATCATTTTCCATTTAGACCATTTTAGCAGATCTGTGACTTACTAAAGATTTACAAATAAGCTGTGTGGCCCTGATTTGAATGGATATCCTGTTCATATTAAACATAACTTGCCTTAAAATAAAACTAATTTATTGGATTAATAATATAGAGAGTGTAAAAGATCATAAAATTATTTTTCTTGGATATATTTTTTAGAAAAAATAATATTTCATATTTGTTTCATTTCCTACAGACACGTGCCGAAAATTATATTTTTGCAGATTTCATTTCCAAAAGGATTTAATTTATTTTTAATTGGAGCTTTAATCAATGTGAGGGCAACACTTTGAAAAAAGCTAATTTTTTCCCATGAATGCGAAACGTGCTCGTGCAGCTTAAATTTTATTTTTATTTTGTACGAAAAAATTTTTATTAATTATTAAAATTAAATTTATTATTATTAAAAAAAATATTTATTTAAAAATTCATTAAAAATAGAAATTTAATTCTAAGGTTAAAATATTGGTATCATTTAAAAGATAAATTTTGATCTTTAACTTGATGTAAAAATCTTTTTTGTGTGGTAATATTTTCGGAAGTTATAGCAGAAACACGCCAAAATTTCGCTTAATTTTTAAATAAATAAAATTCTAATTAAAAATTCGAAAAAATAACCCCTAGGTGCACATTCCCGACCTCCAAGGTATGCACGTGCCAAATTTGGTAGCTGTAGGTTGAATGGTCTGGCCTGTAGAGCGCCAACACACACACACACACACATTGAGCTTTGTTATAAGTATAGACAATGTTAATAGATAAAATAACTTGAACAGTTTTCTGTTTTTATTTCCTTAAAAAAATAGTTGAAGAAATGTAAGTGCTTTTGTGCTTAAACTTTTTTTTTTTTTTTTTTCATTTACAAAATTAAGTTTTCAAAGCAGGGATATAAAAATAAAAAAATACTTTTTCAAAGCTTTGTCTTATGAAAATTTCATTAATTGTTATGTTCATGCAGGCTTTTTAAAGTATCTTTTGACTGTGTATTGTATTTAAATAAAAGAAACACATTCTCCTTTTCCGGAAAAAACAAAAATAAAAGTTTATTTGTCAAATTTAATATTTTAGATGGTTTAAGGCTAAAATACGTTTTATTGTAAATTTTAGCAGCAATGAATAGTTTTATTGCAACAATTTTAAACCCTTTTAATAATATTAATTTTTTTCAAAAAATTCAAAGCTGATCAGACAATTATCCGTTATTGTAAATACTTCCCGATTTTATGAAAAAAAATATTTTTCTTTTGGTATAGAATGATAATGTATTTGCAATACATTTTTTTTAGGAAATAATAAAATAATTACAATAAAAAAAACTCCTTTGTTTGTATTTTATAGCATAATTTACTGTCATCGGAAGGGAAACAGCGGAAAAAGAATCCAATGAAGAAGAAGAGATGTGATATCAAAATAACGATGATATTTGTATCTAAAATTCAATCATAAAGTAAAGTAAAGTTAAAACTCTCCCCTCAAACTAACTATACTTTTCAAAGGAGAATAGTTATCACGAAGAGATACCATAAATGATATTTTCGAATCTTCTGATACATTTAAAATTATTGTCTCAGATTTTTTTTCGCTATTAAAAAGGCAAATGTTCTTGCTGTTCATATATCTTATAAATTTCGCGGTACACTTACTTCATTCTTTTATTCAGCTTAAAACTAGACAGGTATTAAAATGAATACTTCTTCCTTAGCTTTCACAATGGGAAAAAAAATTAAGCGATTAAATATTTGAAAAACTTTTAAAATGGTTTGAGTTTCTTTTGAAAACAAAAATATTTCATATAATAATATTCAATATATTTTATGTAAAAAAAAAAAAATTTAAAAATTCACAAAATTCGGAGAAAATTTGTATGACTATTAAATTGATATTATTTAAGACATTTTAAATTATGATGTGTTGTAAAACTCCTTTTTGGGCAATGCTATTTTCAAAAGTTACTGTAAAAAAATACCGAAAATCAGCTTAATTTTTAATTACAATTCTAATCAAAATTTCTAGAAAAAAAATCGTTTCAAATGTGCACATCTCACTCTCCAAAATATATATTTGCCAAATTTGATAGCTGTAAGTGAAACGGTCTAATCTTTTGAATACCAACACTATGCACACTTTTACATCTGTGATCCTCTGATAAATTTAATGAGTACTATTCCATAATCCGGCTTCTGATTTCATGTAATCTCTCGGAAAAGTAGAAAATAATCCTTTACCATAACCCTTTTTAAGAGTTCATTCATTTTAGTTGTTGACAAGCAAGCTTTTGCGAATACGTTGTGTAATATAACATATGTTAAGATAAGCGATTGCCTCTAGTCCTCATTATGACTGTACCGAGTTAGTGATTTGAATATCCCAAACGTTACAACTGTCAATAACAAAAGCACTCTGTCTATCGCAACCATACCCCTAAAGTCATATCATCTATCACCTCTTTTCAGGTTGTATATCCACGAACTTGGAATGTCTAGTGTTGCTATAATCTCTTATAATACTATTATAACATCCATCAAAAAGATCCTCACTTTTACAATAATACCTTCACATTTGATGCTCTTATTCTAAAGAGACACTCAGCGGGGAGTCTATCTTGTTATATTTGTGGTCAACCACATTGAAATAAATTCTATCCGTGCATAGAATGGTGCTTCTTTAGTAATTCACTACTCGACTTCTGAATTTCGATAGAAATATGAGAAGTAATCCTTTCCTGTGGTTCTTAACAGATCATCAACTTTAACAGTTGACAAGCTAAGTGATTTAAATGCGAATATTTGCCTTCAAGACATGACACTAATCGTACAAAAGAACTAATTCATCATACTTCTTCAACTGAGTCAAAGATTCTCTTTAAAACACGCATCTTGCATTTATGACCACAAAGATGTTATTGAGTCACACACTTTTTCGATTTTCAGCAAGATTTAGTTCTTAAAAATTTATTTTAAAAAAGAAATATGATGCTGAAAGAGAATACTTTTTTTTTCTTTTTGTGTAACTATTTAAAAAAAAAAGATTTTAAGATATGTGATGGCGGAAGGTTTCAGAGCTATACTGCCATCATATGATTCAGTTGGGTATTGTTTCATTACGTTTAATTTATGTTTTCAATTTGTCACTTGTAATTTACTAAATAAGCTAATTATTCGGTTGCAGTTTATAAAAATTACTTATAAATTATTTAATATATCATAACTTCGAAAATTAAAATTCTATTTTATAGAAAATAGGTGAAACTCTCAGCTTTTAAATAAAGTGAGCATGAATTTATTGACTTCCCCTATTTTTTGTTTGTTACAAATATAAACTTGTGAGTAATGAGTTCTTCCAGTCTTCATAAAATTCAAGTCAATATTTGTTAACCTACATACGCTGGACAATCAGGTGTACTACGACATATCATCTGATCAGAAGATGTTCATTTAAAATTAAATTTTTTATTTTTGCAGTATAGACTACAGCTCATTTTTCCATAATTCTAAGAGTTTTAAATTCTTTTTCTAGAAAGAAGTAGAACTTAATAAATATTTTTTAATCGTATTTAAACGTTCGCACACGGATGACTTTGGCATCATTCAAGACTTTGTATCCTTTTCAAATTGTATTTATTTATTTTTTACTTTTGATTGTCGAAATTACCTGCAGAAGGGTAGAAAGATGTAGGTTGATTTTTCGAGAATATTCAGTATAAAACAATTATATATATTTATTTTTCTAAAGAATAAACCTGTCCTTGTATTAAGTGAATAATTATGCATCGCCTTTCGTTTTCTAGTGCAAAAGGTTAATATTGTTCTTATTATTTATTTGAAAATTTAATCCTATATTATTTACAGCTCTCCTTAATCATTTAAAATGAGTATGATTTTGGATCTCGATGAAAAGGCAGTTTAACATGTAAAGAGAATATAATTTCAAAATCAAATTTGAGATGTAATAAAAAAATAAACAAAGAAAATCTGATAAAAAATTTCTTAAAAATGATTTGAGGACTTAAATAATTAAGCTTCAAAAATCACTTTTTTATCCGGAAATCCGTTAAAAAAGTGATAAAAATCCGAAAGAACTCGGTAATAGAATCGCAGTGCTTTTTGAAGCGCTTTTCTTATGAAATTTTATGGAATCAATTTCCATTACGTCAGAGTCATGTGACAATATGTGCAAATTACACAGTGGCAGATTTCTGAATAGATAAATGCTTTTGATTGTTGAACAGAGAAAGGTTGCAGTATTTAAGAAAATGTTATTAATCTAATATCCCCAAGTGAATTAATTTTCAAAATTTCAAATTCTATTAGTAAAATATTATTAACAATTTATCGTAATAAATGAGATTTCTATCTGTTCATTGCGTTCACTTAGTTTTTATAAATATCATCATAAGCAGCATCTGTTTAAACATATTATTAAAACAAAAGTTAATCTAAACGGCATTAAAAACAAATTGGTTAAGTTAGAAATAATTGTTGGAATTTAAAATTAAATTAACTAGTTTATTAAAAGACGGTTCTCTTAATGTGCATAACGTGCACTGAACTATGAGGGCTTGCAAAATGCCTTCCATACAACACTAATATTATATAACTTTCAATTGCGTGATGCTTTCCTCTGGACTCGGCGTTCGAAACTTCTGTGACTGAAACCCTATTCTGTTAAACATCTGCCGTATGCACAGACAGACATGTACTGTAAATAACTAAGTTCGAAATGTTCGAAAGCTGGTTGAACTAAATTAAACTGTGAGGTAACTTCAATCTATTTTTAACTCATGCCATGAAATGCAATGAATTTTAAAATCAAACAAGTTTCATACATTTGTCTTGCATGTTGTGAAAATGAATGGATGAGGTTCTTTTCAAAATCACAAATAAAGTGTCTCAAATGTGCTGCAAGTTAGGTAAGCTAAACTAAACTAAATTAAATTGTGACATAACTTCTTGTTCATTCTATTCTTGCACGAAGCGCAACGTATTTTAAGATCAAATAAGCTCCACACATTTGTCGTGTATTAATTGACAAAGCTGAAAAGAAAAAATTCAAAATAAAAGTATTTTTCTTTCTGCGTTTATTCATTTGAAAGGGACATATAATTTATATACATTTTTTGATTGTTTTATTTTTAAATATTCTCATTTTTCCCCCCTTGTTTATTCCATAAACCCCCATTCAACTGGAAATATCAATAGTTCATGTTAAGTGTTTAGAATATCTATGAATACGATTTGTCATTGTAGCATTTCAGTTAGCTTAAACACTCGATATGTTTACACGTCCCAATAATGACGATTCATTGGTTTTCAAACAAAATTCAAATGACGAGGCATATTAAGAACTTACCCACACATGCACGCACACCTGCATGAATATTATTATTTTTTTTTTCATTTCATTTCATAAAGTCTAAATTTCGAGCAGTAAAGATATCATACGCAACAAATGCAAAACGCAACACAAACATCCATTGTTCATGCGTTCCGCAAACAAAAGAAAAGAAATCTTTATTCATGCCTTTCTCTTCAACGTTTCAAAATGACTTTTTAATAGATAAACACAAGCGTTTGAAGCCACCCGCCTGCTCTTGTCCCACACCCGACCGATTCATTCGAAACTTATTTGCTTATGATTCCCATTTGTTTTGAATAGCTGATGTATTTGCATGCATGGCTGCTCTGCAAGAGTACTTAAAAAGCACAGTGTCGAAGACTTGCCGTTCGCCATTGTTTGTGCCTAAACGATACACGCGTTTGTTTTTCCCGGTGAAGTCGACCATGAAAAGATCGTAACCACTGTTCTTTAGCAAAGAAGTTATTTTTCGCTGCTCCTCTTCTTCTTCTTCTTCTTTTTTTTTTTTTGAAAAAAACATTTTCTTCTTTTCTTTGTAATCTTTTGTGCGTGTTTTGTGGAACCATATGCCCTAAAACATAGGCTATGATACGGAAATTTTTATTTGTAAAGCTACACATTTCCTAAAGTTTTTTGTTTTGAATACAGAGTTTTGCTTTTGCCTTTACGCACCTTTTCTGTATGTATTGAAAGTTTAAAAAAATTCATCACAAGCAGATACATTCGATTGATTCTTAGGTTCCTTATTCAGACGGATATGATGTTACATCACGTCACGTCCTGGATCTAAAATCATTACGATTCTTTCCGAAGATTTATTATTGAATGTGGAAAGAAAAATGTGAGAAAATTTTCCCGAATTCGAAGTAAATGAAGATAAAAGATGAAGTAAATGAAGAAAACATATAGCATATTTTGATCAGGAAAAACATTCGTCTAGCAGATTTTAGTCCTCCTTGAGTTCACAGAACATATTTTTAAAATCATATCTTTTTTTTTTCAACCTGTGAACACAATAACTCGCAAGCTACAGGTGGTTATCAAAATAATGAAAACACCTGTGAATAAAAGTGACATTTTTGAAGCGCTTCGTAAGCATTAAAATATAATAATAGCCTCCAGTTTTTTTTTTATTTAATGTATATCTTCTGGTTGTGTGTGTTAGGTTTATTAAAGTTTTGTAATTCTTGGCTTTTTTCCAAAAGAGTAAAATGTCGGATTTCTCATATTTTCAGAGAGGCCAAATTGTAGGAGCCAGTATAGCTGAAGCAAGTGTGACCGAAGCATCCCAACTTTTAGGAGCTTCTGGAGGTACGGTATCTAAAGTCATGGCAGCATACGCACAGCAAGGCAAGACAAGGATTGTAATGTCTAAAAAGCGAACAACTGCAGCAAAAGTGATCGCTGAGCTCAATACCCATCTGAATTCTCCAGTGTTACTAATTACACTTAGAAGGCACCTTCATAAACAGATCATTTATGGCAGAGGAGCAATTCCCCAGTCACTTGTCCCAAATGTTAATGGTAATCGTCGTCTACAGTGGTGTCACACTCACAAAACCTGGTCGATTGTCCTGGTCCTGGAGTGGAAGAATGTAATATGGTCTGATGAATCCTATTTCACACTTTTCCCTACTACAGGACGTTAACACAAGCGTTGAAGGACACCTGCAACAGCGTATGATCTGATTGTCTCCTTCCCTCTGTCAAACATGGAGGTGGATCTGTCATGATATGGCAGCCATGTCGTGATTTCTGCTGGAAGGAAGGATCACTGGGGAGAAGAATAGAGGAATTTTAGCGGACCAGGTCCATCCTATGATGCAAACTTTGTTTCCTGCAAGAGATGGAATTTTCCAGGATGATAATGCACCTACCCATGCTGCGAGACTTGTCCAATCATGGTTTGATGGACACGAGGATGAAGTTAAACATCTGTCTTGGCCCGCAGAGTCACCCGGCCTCAATATAATTGAACCGATATGGTCTATTTTAGAGCGCCCAATACGGAATCGATATTTTCCACCGGCATCTCACCCAGAACTTTCGCAATATCTTTAGGAAGAATGGTACAATATTCCTCTAAGCACTATTCAGCACTTGTATGAATCGATTTCTAGACGAATCCAAGTTGTATTACATGCCAAAGGAGGTCCTACATCATACTAATAAAGGATTATTTATAAATTTAAGGTGTTTCTATTATTTTAAAAAACCACCTGTATATCAGTGAAATCTAAGAATGAATGAGAAGGAGTCCTAAAAGTTTTACGTCCTAAATTTATATTTTTTAAGTCAAAAGAGGGATGAAACCTGCCAATGGATAGTGTTAATCTGTTCATGTGTCCGTGTGCATATTGCTTTTTGACACAGCACACTCAATTTACGTCAAAATACATTTTTACTTTCTCGTGTACGTAGTATAGAGAAAGTATAGTAATCGCCAGAAAATTCGAACTCCTGATTTTTATGAATTTCCACAGTTTAGAAAGCCTTGAGTTCTAAAAACACACTTTATGAAAATGTCGGCTTGTGTGTCTGTGACAGAGATAGCTCAATAAAGCTTCAGCTGGACGAATGAATTTGGTGCATGGACTTAACTTCAAATTTGTAGATGTCCATCAGATTTTGTTCTAAATCCGTTCAGAAGAGGTCTTTCTGCCCGGCTGTTCAAATATATGTTAACATAATAATAGCAAAACGAATTCAGCAAGATGGGTAAAATTGGATACGCATATTTAATATCGATAAAGTAGACGCCTATTAAATTTAAGCTAAATTGAATGGGGTCTCTTGATCTGTACTTTCAGATTCATGTAAATGCAATAACTCTAAAGCGCATTGAATTAAATATATCAAATTTGGCATGGAAGTTTGTGACCACAAGTTTGTGTTAAAGGTGTCTTTCAAATGATTTTAAATAAAGACGAATTCAATTTTCAGACTTTATTAACAGCATGCCAGGGATTAATCGCTAAAATCCTCACCAAGAATGACACGATCGGTGCTGTAGAAATGCTAAAATCGTGCCAAAAGTTAATATTTCGTAGCTATTGTACGCCAATTCCATGCAAGGGGTTTTCTGGGTTAATACTTTATTAGAGAGTAAGCGAGAAAGTTTTTAGGAGACCACTACCGATTTTTATTTTCAATTTTAAGTCAAATAAAAAATTAAAACAACGCCAGTTCTATTATGGTAGCAATGTCAATTATTTCATCAATGCAACAATGTATATCTAAAAAGTGCAACTTGTACTAAAAAGAAAAAAATATATAGAAGGAGGTTGTAATGTTTATTCGAGCTATGATTTCTCATAATCTATCAAGCGAAACAGACAATCAATTGCATCTTCTAATATTTTTAATTAGTTTAAACTTATAAACTTTTCTTCCAAGTTGATACGATAATCAGATTCCAAACGGAATTAATTAAGGGAGCAAGAGCCATTGTTATGAATCTCCATAAATGCTCAAACCTTGCTTTGTTGATTGATTCTAGAAATCTATATGATACAACGAATTGCGTGAATTTTTCTACGCCAGTTGGGGTAATGCTATGCAGATTAGAAATTTTTAATTTCCTTTATTCTGTGCTATTTTAATTCAAAAGTACTTCAGAGTGAATCTGAAAGATCGATTAATTAACAATTTTTAATTTTAAATGCATAAAGCATTAAGAAAACAAACAGAATCGTTTGAAATAGTCGGCCGAAGAATGTTATGCCAAGCCTCATTACTGTTGGGAAAAAAAAAAAAACTGAAGCCTTACTCATTTGGCGGTGAGGAAAATGAAAAAGATTTTTTGGCGGGAAAGTTAATTTTTAATTAATAATTAAAATTCTAATTAAAAATTTAAAAAAGAACCCCAGGTGCACATTCACGACCTCCAAGGTATACATGTACCAAATTTGGTAGCTGTAGGTCAAATGGTCTGGCCTGTAGAGCGCCAACACACACACACACACACACACACATTGAGCTTTATATAAGTATAGATATACAAAATGCTGTATATTATACTGTATACCGAATACTGTATATTATACTGTGTACAGAATACTGTATATTGTACTGTATACAAAATAATGTATTATAATTACATTTACTTCAATAAATTATCTTACATTTCAATAAGAATTTGACCAATTAAAAACTAAATTATTCTTTTTTCGGGGATAAAAAAGAAACTTAAATCTATGAGAGCTTCACGCTGGTATTCTGATTATACATATATTCCCTATTTTTAACATTATAATACTCTGGATTGTAATTTTGAGATTCATGAAATGGTAAGAAAAAAAAAACAGCTACCAGTTGCTTCAGTTTGTATTTCCTCTATTTTAAACACAACACATATCATTAAATATCTTTATAGCGCCGGTCGAAAAATATGGATAAAAAATCTTTTTCACAATGTTTTATTATTATCGTGTTTGTTATATACAGAGATTGTACAATTTCGTAATAATATCAATATTATCCGCATGTGTCAAAAATATTCAATTTTGTTATCAGTTTATGATGTTCTCTGAAGCTCAGATAAAGATCAAATAATGTCAATTAATTTAATGGAAATTTGATAAATTGAATTTTAGAATATTTCTTCCAGTCTAATAAAATATTTTAAAACCCAGTAGAAATTACAACGAACTATATGTCTGTAACACACCTTATTTTTGCTAAGTTGCTTGAATTTCTGGTCGCATAATTCCCTGCACTTTTATCTGGCTTGGCGTCGCAAGAGTCGTACGGCTCTATGAGAGTGACCTTCCCACAAAACACTGAAGAGGGCAGGTACTGTAATTTCTCATGATATCTAGAAGACGAAAAGAGTCTAAAGTCATTATAATGCTTAATTATCGGAAAATTTGCACTCGAAAAACAATGATCCATAACTGACTATGGAATTGTTTGGCAACTGGATATTCATTGTTTTAGATCCTGGATTAAAATTCAAGGGCATTATGACGATATTAAACGCATTTTATGAATTTTCGGTGATATAATAAAGTTTTAGTTTTACTTATATTAGCATCCCGTTTTAAAGCAACACAGGTGATGTTTTGGAACAAATCTTCCAATTTTGAAACACGGTCACATGACGTGGACGACGCCTGAACTGGAACACCCTCTCCAGGCTTCCACGCCACACCAATGGTAGGACGAATTTGACGTGAAACAGGTCCGCTTATACGACGGTTCTTCTAGAATCGGGTATCGAATCTGAAGATCTCCGGTTCCGAAGCCTTGACCTTACCACCAGGCCACCACTCCCCGCTGCAAATAAGAGTAAACTTTTGAAAATGGTATAAAGATACGCGAATTGTACTAAAATGTTATAATGCTATTACAATCGAAAGGTGTGAATTTCTTTAAAAGTTTCATATAATTCTTTGATGATAATCTTAATGAAAGCGAAATCATCTCTTAAACTACAAAATCTCATTTCCTTAAATTGAATGAAAACGAAATGAAGTGCTATCATCATGAGTCATACTTTGGAAGCATCTGATGAAAGAAATCAATAAACAAAAATCTATACATAGAAAAGAAAGTGACCTTTCTCATCGATTTCCAAATAAATAAATAAATCTGAATACTGAAAAGAAAAAGTGAATGTTCTCAAAGATTTTCAAATTAATAAGCTGCAGAGGTGAATGACATCGTTTCAGAAAATCAAGTCCAGATCTTTTAAGATATTAGCGAATACCGTGTGAATAATTCACACGCAAAGAAAGAGTTTTTGTTTTCAAAGATGAATTTAATTACCTGAAATCTTTCCTCCTATTGTATTAAGCTAAAGGCCATATACAAAGTGACTTTTTCATTAAACAAAGAAAAATTCCGTAACAGGAAATCAATTTTAACGTGCATTATTGTAAATTGGTAAGAATGTATGTTTTGATAGCAAAATAAGTTTATGCCTCGTTAGAAAACAATATTTCAAAAGTATTTCATTGTGTACGATTTTATAAGATAAATCGGGCGATTTTTGGGCCTAGTGTTTTGTGACGAATGCTCTTTTTAAACAAATAAACATTTCGTTGATAAGGCATCCGAACACGTTGGAAAGATCGATTTTTCTCTAAAAATGACATTGAAAAAATTCTTTTATTGAATAGACCAATCTTTGAGCTATCCTAAACAGGTTTACTTTTGTCTTTTCTCTATGTTAATTAGAAATCAAGATGTTTATATTTTCGTAATGATCGGTAAACCGGAAGTGGACTTTTAAATTACCGGAAGAAACGATTTAAAGAAGCAAAATCATGTTAAAAATTTGTATAAACACAAATTTAGTTTTAATTACAGAAACTTTTTTACACGGCAAAATGCAAAATGCCGATGAGAATTTCAACGGTGCTTTGTAAAAATTTGTACCTGAAGATGTTTTTGTTGAGCTCCAAACCTTCAGATTAGGGACATTTATGTCTGTAATGCATTTTAACGAAGGTTGTATAGTACTGAATATCCTTAAGGTAATTGGAGTGTATCCTAGTTTAAATGCAGTTAGAATATTTGCTGAGCTCTACAAACACAGAATAAATGAATCTAGGCGGCATTCACTGCCAAATGCAAAAAACTGCCAGAAAAAATGACTAAAAAAGGAAAATTATTAAAAGCTAAGGAGGAAGAAAGTATAACCTATAAATGGTCAATTTTAAGTATGTACACACATAATTTATAATTAAAGCATGTTACTGTATATTTTAAATGCATTTTTCTCCAAATTGATTTTTACTCATTTGTTACTCACTTCAAATCAAATAACTCAAAATATAATTATCATATTACTATGAAATTTGGTGGACTTTGTCTTTATACTATTTTCTAGGGAATGAATTAAAAAAATTTAGATCGAGTGAATATTTTTTTTAAAAATTTACAGCCTATTATTTGAAAAATAATGTCATAAATTTACTAAAAATTTCATGATAAATCTTCGACTGGTTGTAAAATTTTTATTTATTATTATAACCATACATTTGTAGTTCATTCCTTAGAGAAAACTATGTAGTTTGTTTTGGTATAAGTTTTGTTTAAGAATAAGAATAAGAATTAAAAATAAGTGAAGCTTTAAGAATTTGCTTAAATTTATGCTATTAAATGCCAATTTTCAAAAAAACAAAATATTTATTTCAAATGTTGACATCCTATTGCTAATTTTGATTAGTCCTAAACCCAGAAATATGGTTTAAGTATGTCTACACCATGTTTTTCTAAAAAAGGGCTCCGAACGTGTTCGGATATTTTAAACTGTAATGTAAGGATGAAATAATATTTACGTTATTTAAATAAACAATTTATACACTTTATATCATTTTTATATGATTTATAATAATTTTAAATTATTTACTATTGTCGTTTATTTTAGAAAATAAAATCAGAAAACCAGAAGTAAGATGTTATAAATGTGGGTTTATGACTTTTCAGTAAACATAGAGTTGAGAATGCATCTTTGTGGGGGTTTTTTAAAATTAGTTACGGTCTATGCTCACCAATGGATTTTGGATAATATGACAGAGCAATATGGATTGGAGAAAGGTCGGTATGATTAAATTATTTTTTTCTTTTAAGAATGGTAGACTAAATTGCCCACTGATACCAGAATGGTTTTGAAGTTTTTCTGGGTTATTCTCTTAGTGAAACACAAATGGTGATCAATTCTCTCTCCAAATACTTTCCTAAAATAGTAAATCCCCGAGGGGGCACCTCGATATGAAGATGAGATGCTTCCGGTATAGTAGTTGGATCTCGCCACCCTGGAGGGTACACAAAAGGTGGGGAATCTGGCTCATCCATCAATGACGAGGCGTACTTCCTTTGGGAAGGGTTGTACCATGACCGGTGATGGCCTTTAGGACTCAACCATAGTTTCCGCCAGTGTTGCTGTTGCGGCGATCCGTTCATAAGTATTTTTATCAATGTGTCTTCGGGCTGGTCAGAGAGTCCGATGTATGACTTTCCTAAAATAGTAGCTAAGTCGAACTTCTAACTCGGATATCTATACATATTAAGAGAGAACCAGAGGTAATAATTTCCCCGAAGCTTTCTGGTATATCTCTAATGCATGTACTTATGTATTATTAATTGTATACTGTTGGCGAACAAAAGTTATGAAAGAAACTATTAGAGTACGATTTTTGGTGGTTAATCACTGGGATACGCTTAATACACAAGCAATAGAAAATTTAATGCTAATTTTGGGCATCTTTTTTTTCTGGTCGAATGAAACAAATGTTTCACACAGAACAATAACTGTACTCATAAAATTACAATGCTTGTAAAAATTTAGATGTTAAGTTTGTATACTAATTTTACCCATCTACTTTTCCTCGTTTTGTACTTATAGAGCTACCTTATATTCCGACAGTCAGACAGACATTCTGAACTGATTTCATTCAAAATTTGAAAGAAATCTTCCAATCTGGTGTAATGACTACATGCCAAATTTCATCCGTATAGCTCAAAGTGATTTTGAGTTATCGTGTTAGCAGACAAACAGTCAAATATAATTCCGACAATGTACTTTTCTATCTACTCAGGTAGGTCAGAAACGAGGAGATCCCTGAAATACTCGGGCTCGAATTTTTCTGATGATTAACAGAGTAACTGATCGAAACAATAAATAATTTTATTAAATTAATTTTTCTACCTTAATATCACTGAAGTTTCAGCACCAGAAACTTAATACTGATTATGTTTTTAAATAGTAACATTAATCTGATATTAAATTCATGACAAAATTAAAATTTCTACACAAAATCTAAAAAAGAATATTGTCATTATGTATTGCTGATAACTAATCAAACTGTGCAAAATTAATAAAATATTTGAAAGGATTTTTATAGTACAACTTAAATAAAAAATTGATCTTAGAGATTAGAAGACTAATTTGGAAATCACACTAATTCAATATATAGACAATGTATAGACCTATGAGCAAATGCAAGAATAAGGACTCCATATATAAAGGAATGGGGCTTGTTTATATATAGGATGAAAAGGGATATAAAAATATTCTTGATTATGCACTTGTCACGTAAGAGTGTCTTGAATTGAAGGGGAAAAAAATGAAGATGGGCAACTTAAACGAAACGTCTGAATTGAGAATTTTGTAATACTAATGAAAATTTTAAGGTTAAGAATACTTTGAAGATGATTTACATTCAGCGAGCTCCATTCAATCCAGTAAAATAACGCATGAGCAGAAATTGTACAACAGCATTTACTTGTCCCATCGAGGCAAGCATATACTACTGTCCGTTCTTTCAGCGCATGTGTAATCTTCTTCCTGCGCATTCCTGATCTTTCTAGAATTTTATAATTAGCTGAGTATAAAGCAGCATTCACACGAGGTCAATTATTGCTCGCCAGAGTTGTCTTTCTGCTATTATCTTGACATTGATCCAATATGAACAGTTCAGACAACATTATTGGAACAGCGACTAAAAGTTAAGGTGGGTTCACACACTGCCAACTATTGCGCGCAATACAAGGTTCACACCTACTTCAGAAAAATCACGTGACCACAATGGGACAATGGCAAATGGTTGTTTCAACTGTTCACAAGAGGAAAATACACGGACAACAGTAGACAGACAAAAATTACGCGCAATAATTGGCCTCATGTGAAACCCACCTTTATAACGATGACAACAATTACTTGCCACTACCTCATTGGTGTCACATGATCATCTTGATTATGAGTTGCGATCCATTATTAAGACGCAATAGTTGGGAACGTGTTATACAACTATGCGATTCCAGAAAGATCACGCATGAGTAGAAAGAGTGGATAAAAACATGTGTTTATACAGGACAAGTATTTGCTGCTGAAGTTTTTGCTTATCTGTGGCCTTATGGGATTAACTGGGCTACGCATTATTCTTATTCGATACAGAAACTTTTCCCTATTGGCTGAAAATGGTTTTTTGGTATCCAAGATGTACATAAGATTTTAGAATAAAACTAATAAGCAAAGAAAAAATGATAAAAGGAAACGGAAATCCATATCCATAATTCATTATTTTTATTTAAATGAACGAAATAAATAAGTTAAAATAGTTTCCATTATTATTTTAAGTTGCAGATATTGGCGAACTTTGCAAAAATTTGTTTTATATAACTGGCCCAAGCTACAAAATTTCGTTAATTAATAATCCATTAAAAAATTTTAAAAAGGGCTTGTAAAGGTATAATATGTTTGCTTTAACCTGACTTTAATAACACATCTTATAAAAAAAAAGAATTACTTCTTGCTTTCAAAGAAAAGAATCTTAATTCAATGGTAGGAAACTGATGGATATCATTTCCAAAGATGACATCACTGTTATACGCACATATACACGTATGAAGTGGGGTTCAATTATAAAACTCTAAGATGATTACGATCTTTAAAGTCTGTCCAAGGAGTCCATGAATGTCATATCGATGCCAGTAATTATTTTGAAATTTTATCTGTACTGTTTTTATTGGAATGATGAATTCGCAGTTGACTGCTTGTACAAAAGCATGAGGGGGAATTTGAAAAATAAATAAGCCAAAATTTCAGTTTGTATAACTTATTTAACACCTTATCCTCACCCCCTGGAAAAGTATTGCAATGATTGGGATTTGCAATGACTAAGTTGTTATGTAAATATATTTTCGAAAAGGATCCTAGGCGCTTTTAAATTATCAACATTTCAAAAGCTACTTGCCATTGAAATATAGCATTCTTTTGGAGTTTCAATATAACACATTCAATTGCAAGCAAAGAATCTTCTTTTCTTTTCTTATATTCAATTACTTCACTAAAACGCCTTAAATACACTATTTCTTAATTTTCAATATAATAAATGTTTATATTGATATACTGAAATTTGAATATGATAACTGTTTACATTTAAATTTGTGATAAGTCTCTTTAAATTTAAAAAATAAGCATAGCAAATTTACAAATCGAAGCGTGAAACTTTATGTATACATAGATGAATTTATGATTGCATAAAGGAATTAGAAACATTTTATTAATTGACACTTTTATACAACGACGGCGGTATAAAAATTTATTTCTTAACTTTTTACTAACAACAACAACAACTCAACTAAAATGCTTTCTTACATTTCTCTATTTCATTTAATGAAATTTTGTAATTTGAATTATATCTCTAAGAGCAATATTTAGGAGATTAAGTGCTAGTTCCACTTTTTTTTGGAATTCCCTATATATTGATATTGATTGAAATGACTGATATTACAGTATTGATTTATGGATTGATATGTTATAAAAATATTTTCATCCTTTTTACTTTCTACATCGCCTTTCCGGGATTAAAATCTTCTCCTTTATTAGAAAAAAAAATAACAGAAAATAAATAAGAAAATGAAGCTTTAATTAATCATCAATAAACAAAAATTAAATTCAAAACAGTCAGGTAGCGTGAAATTCTTTCTTAAGACAACAGGATTCTTTCAATTACTTTGCATGAAAATACTGTATATAAAAGAGCCACTGTAATAATTTTCATGCTCCTCAAATTAATTTTATTTATCTCTATTGAATTTATAATCAATAGTTTTAGAAAAAAAATTTAAATAGCTTTATAAATTTTTTTTAAATAGTTTTAGAAAAAGTTTTTAAATAGTTTTAGAAAAGCACATGTTATAATTTTTAGAACATGCACATTATAAAACTTTCAGGATATAAATTCTATCTCTCTCTATATATAAATATTGGAGAGATATAAATTTGAAATGTAGAGATTCATTAAAATCTCTTGCTCTAATTTTTTGTTTGTTGGATTTTTTTGTGTGTGCTTCTTCTTCTTTGCATATATATATATATATATATATATTTGGATTGAACCGGCAAAATGTAGTATTTCAACTTTTTCAATTTTTAAAAAATATTGCCTTTTCTTTTTGAAAAATCAATCTTTCTTTATTCAGAGTAGGAGGAAATGAAGTAAACAGACGTCTTGATTTATAGTTGTGGTCACATCTAGAGGATAAAACTCTTCGCTCACATTTTTAAGAGATTAGAGATTTACGCATGTTTTTTTTAAAAATGAATTCAGCGAAACTAGTACGCCCACATATTTCAGCCTTTGCATGAAGCGGTGTTTTTAAAGGCATTGTACATATCTTACTAAACGATCCATATATTTTCTTTTTATTGTCAGGAAAATAGAAAATACTTCATTACTACTTTTTTAAGAATTACTTCCGCAATAAAAATCAAGAAAAATGTACGTGGAATGTTACACGATTTAAGCACCTAATAAAACAAAAATGATTTTTTTTAAAAATGGTTGTGGACTTTTTTTTTCAGTTGGGGAAATAATATTTAGATTTGAAAATATAAATGAAAATGAACATGAAATTTGAGATATAATTTCCTGTCTCTTCACAATGCATATTCATTGCAATATGCTGTGAATCTTAAAAAAAATTTGTGCAGAAATTCAGCACTACTAATTAAAGGTATAATCGTAAATTCAGGAAATTTGAAGAGATGATTTTCAATGTCAAACGAGTTTCGCTGCGAGGGGGTTCAGTTCAGGCAACATTCAGGGCAGAAGTTCTTGAAGGTCCTCAAAGGTCCAGTGGATTCCTCTGCTTAATTATGTCCGGTTTGAACTACACTTAGGGTAAAGACAAATTCTTAGAATCTGCATTTAAGAACTTTTATAGCTTCGGAAAATCATTAAATATCCATCAGTGCTATCAGTTTTCAGATTCTTGTTAAACGAACACTATCACTTCTCAGCTGTCTGTAGTTATCAGTTAATAGCCTATTTCTTCCGGCTTGTATTTTCCAAACACGTGTAGCCCAGTGTAGTTAGCGAAACGATGAATCATTGATGACTTGAAAATTTCAATTATAACGGGAACGAAAAAAGTGTATGAGCATTATTTGGCACCATCAATCATTGAGGCTTTAGTGTCAGCATCCATATATGACATTTCAATATAAAGATATTTTCCTTCATCTATATTATGTACATTTAAATAGAAAAATACGAAACCGTTAGCAAACTCTCATTAGCGTTCCATTAGAGGTGACATTTCCGAGCAGGTAAATTTAAATCTTTGAATTCATAATGTTTCTTTGATCGCTGTATACAAGCTTTGGAAAATTTATATATATATATATATATATATATGCTAAGCAATCGAATGCCGCCAATTAGCGTTAAAAAACCCTTCTTTTTGCCCCAGAAAAGCATAAAATATTATCTTTCATTCAATTCAGGTATTGTGTAATAATTATTTTTATTTCCAATTTGATAATTTATGGTGATAATCATGAAACCGATTTTTATGCCTCTAAAAATTTTGTTTTAATTTATTCAATAATTCTAATTCGTTTGTCGCACCAGATTTTCTCTTTCGAATCTCAACAACATTTTATAAATTAGTTTTTGAATAGTGTGCTCACAAATAAATACATTTAAATTTGTTTTCGTTGCATTTCAAATCGCGTATAAATTCGAAGCAAAATAATTTTCATCCACTTTAAAGGGCAACGCGTATATGGACAAAAATTTAATACAAATCGTTAGTTTTTAAATTAAAGCATGCAAGATTCGTTCATTTATTTCTAGGATTTTGAGATATTTATTTGCGCACAGATAGACACATGTAATTAGATTTTTGTGGGGGGATACGAGATTTAAAACATAGAAATTCATCATCGCATGTGAATTTTTTTTTGGGGGGGGGGGTATTTTATTTATGAATCCTCCTTTACGGAAAAAGTAGCTAATTTTCACAGCCCTATTTTTTGTTGTTGTTGTTGTTTTTGTCATCTTCTAACACGAATTTTAAAATTTTTATTTTATATTTTCTTGATCAAATCTTATCTACAATTTCAAATCTATGAAATTTTAAATGCGATAAATAAAGATTTAGGCATTTGAATATAAATTTATAAGAATTTATTAAATAGGAAACTGAAAATATTTTTAAAAATTAAATCGGGATTTTTTAAAAATATATAATATATGAAATCTTAAAAGCTATAAATTCTTAACCACATTGCATTTATTTTGAAACCCAGTGAAAATTAAAGTTAATTTCTCAAAAATATTTCACTGCAGAAACATATATATTGAAACATTAATTTAAGATATATATATATAAACTAATATTTATATATTTGTCGAAATTTAGCCACGTTTCCGACCACAAAATATAAAGTGTAAATAATCGAAATATTATTATTATACATATACAATAAAAGTCCCAGGTTGTTGTTTTATTCAGAATTTTTTAACCGGAAGAGGGGAAAATGTGAATACACTTCATTTATAAGTAGAAGCCTAAATAAATAAATAAAAATTTTACATTATTGGAGAATAATCAAAACTCTGACTTTACTATTGAAGGGTATCGTTTGAGCGGGAGAGCCCATTTCGTTGAAAAATATAAATATCTGTGTTTATTAGTGTTATAGGCAAAAAGAAAAAAAAAAAAAAAAAAAAAATCAGCGATAATATTATATTATTTTAATGATTTAATTTGTCTTAGGAAAGATTTCTTGAACAATTCGTGATGCAGTCTTTCATTGATGTCATTGCCAGATCGGGCTGAATGATTAAGTTTGTAATGATTCTTAAAATTCGATTTTGTATTTTTTGTTGTTGTTGTTTTGGGGGCAACAAGATTAGTATATACAGATGAAGCAGCTGTTTGAGCAATAGAACTTCATTTCAGAGGGAAAGGAACAGTTAAGTGTCAATGATTATATTTCACAGTAAGCAAAAATGCTGGAGATAAGCAAAAGAAGAACGAGACATGTTAGAAACAGGATAAGATTCTTCCTTCCGCCATAAATCATTAGGCTTCACTTGAGAATACCAAATTATCATCTCAAACTTCTTTTCACGCCAAAAATTCCACGAATTTGTAATAGAATATAATAGATTGATATACGATAAGCTCTAATACAGATTGAAGCTACCCCTGACTGGTTAATAACATTAGACTTCAAAGTAGGTTTATTTATGTCCGGAATACCCTCCGGAATTTTTTGTGTGCGTGTGTATTAATATATGTGTGAGAGAAATATATATATTTTTTTAAAGCAACGCTTAAAATTTTTTTTCGAAGTTTAAAATTTTGGACAGAAGCAAATTTTATTTTTTAAAAAAGGAAAAAAAATTAGTTTAGTGATTTTAGTTCAGTAAATTAAAGATGTGCTTAGTTTCAAGTCGCTTATTGTTAAAATGAGATTTACTATAAAATATTTTAATAAATATTTGTAAATTAAGTATTGCTGTTGATTTTTGTATTTAAATTCGAATAATTTCCAATAATGACTTTATTTCTGAGATTTTCTATAAAAGAAAATTATTCTGAGTATTTTTTAATGTTTTAACTTAAAGCATAAATTTTAATTAAATGAAAAACTTTAATAATAGTTATGTTTGTAAAATAATGCGATTTATTAAAAATATAAAATAATTGAGATAAAAATCAAATAATTGTTGTTATTTTTAATTGTTAATAATAAAATTTAATAAAAGAAAAAAAATTATGTCTTTTTTTTGTATTACTCAATTATACGTTGAAAAATGACTGAATGGGTGATTTAAATAATAATTTTCATCAGATTATTGGTTTTATGGTTTATCTCAGTCTCTTGTGTTAAGTTAGAAGACATGCGAACTTCGGAGAAACATTCCCAGCCATCCCCCCTTTTTTTCCGAAACGTTATCATTTGAATAGGTTTCATCCTTAATACGTATCGCTTAATAAAATTTAAATAATAATAATAGAAGCTATGCCTAAAAACATTAAAATAAATGGCTAAATTTGAAATAAATAAATTCACTGTTTCTAAAAATTCGCATGCCTTTTAAATTTGGGTTGCCAGAATTCATCCCCGAAATTTAAGTTTGTTCATTTTTATATTTTAATTTGAATACATTTTCTGGTATAAAAATACGTATACTGAATATAGAAAGAATGATCCTTCTCATAAAAATTTTGCTGAATAAATTATGAATTTTTTAAATAAAAATTACATAGGAAAAAAGTAAGATTAGCAAAACAGGAAGTGATTTCTCACCACATGTGTTAAAGGTTAAAAAAAGGGGGGGGTCTCTTATTGCTATGTCTCCCTCCATTTCGTAATCCGTCAGGCCGAACAAATGGTTGTCTTCTTTGGATTCAAAATTTTAACTTCGTAATGCAAAACCACGTGACGGGAGAAAGGACGTTCCCAAATCTCGTCTCCTTGGCAACTGCGATGTTGACTGACAGACCGTGACTCCGCCTCCCATCCGAGATACCAAAGAAGCCAGCGGAGGGGACGTGGTGGTAAAACACGCCGCGCCTGCCAGTGGTGGTAGAAGAAAAAGCTAGTCTGGGACAGACGGTTATACTGAACGCACGCGGGGTGCCCAACGTCCCATTTTCACCGTGGAACTGGTCACGAGAGGTCGGCAGACGTTGTTTACCTCTTTTCACCGGACACTTGCTTCTATTTCCCCATCGAGTTTCCTATCGTTCTGTTGTGAAGAGTTACGTCAAGTATTGGTTGAAAACTCGCTTTCTTTGCAAATGTTTTTCTTATGCAAGTGGACATAGAAAAGAATCGTATATTCTTGAAGAAGTAACTTGAGGCAAATACTTCGTTGAATTGTCAGAGTTTGATTTTGGCTTTAACTATAATGGCATGTAGCCATGTGATTGCAAGTTCTTCATGGCCATAATTTTAACTGGTGGTGAAAAAAATAGATATTGTTCTTGGCCTAACGATTAAATAGCTCATACTTACTTTATGGACTGATCCAGCTCTTTACAGAACAACTGGTCTTTGTTTTCTTTCCATAGATACCAACTCACTGCATTAGCCATATTTGGACTTTCATCATTAGCAATTCACGAGATTGTAATAGTAATTATTCAGAAACCGAACGAAACTAACTAAAGACAGCGACTTGACTTTTCTGCAAGTCTGCACTTACTTGCAGTTGCCAAATTTTGGTACCAATAGACACCAAAAGAATTTTCTTACTGAAGACCTTCTAAAAGGTCTTTTGAGAGAACAACCACCGACTTCCGCCGATCGAGCGGTACTCTTGATTAAAAGTGGCCACCCAGGTGCTGCCCAACTGCTTGCTGAATTCCTACAAGGTGGATTCCAAAGTGTCTCTGGTGAGCGAGTTGACAGCCCTGGGCTTGTCCTATGAGCCGCTGAGGTCCTCGAAAGTGGACACCCTGGGCGGCTGGCGAGGGCGAGGGGGCCGAACCCTGCCCTTGATACGGACCGACGACATGAAGATGGTGCAATGCGCCGGATGCGACAGGCCCATCATGGACAGATACCTGTGCAGCGTCCTGGACAGATCTTGGCATGCAAAATGTGTCTTATGCTGCGAGTGCAAATGTACACTCCAAGAAAAGTGCTTCTCCAGGGAAGGAAAGCTCTACTGCCGGAACGACTTCTTCAAGTAAGTACCAACATTTGTTTCAACTCGTAAATATTATGAAAAAAGTGTTGAACTTTTAAACATCCAGTATGAAGCTAAAACAGAAATTCTCGTAAAAAAAAACTCGTATTTTTTTTCCTTGCAAATGTCATGCATAAGTAAATAAATACACATCTTTTTAATATGGGGATTTCATCTCAACGCTCGTTTTACAAGATAGAATCGCCGACCCCATTAGAATCTTTAAAACATGTGTCTTATAAAAAAAATAATAAAAATGTAGGAATATAAAAGTTTGTTAGGAAATTAAATATTCATATTATGAAAACAATATGATAACTAAGTATATAAGTTGGAATAATTATAATTTTTTTTGTCATATTTATGAATAACTATAAATTATTTTGAAGCAACCGTTTTGCTACATGCTTATTTGAATGCAATTTTGCACCAGATTATTTTGGTTTAGAAAACTCAATTAAAGTCTCATAAATTTATCATTAAATCAGTTTATTTAAAAATTTTGATTTTTTTAAGTATTTTTTTTTAATTTTCCTCGGTGTCATTGAAACGTTTTTTAATTTTTTATAAAGATGAAAAATATGAAAATCCGGTGACAATTATGTCTACAAAATAAAAAGTATTAGCTTTGAAAAGTTCACTGAATTTACATAAACGTCTGTGCTTAAAAAAAGATGGAAACTGTACAGAATATACCCTAATTCATAAAATCTTATGAATAACTTCCTGCAAAATGGGTTTATCTTATTTGTTTATTTCTATATTAAGTGTATTAAAAAAGAAATTCAGTGAAATAAGAAAAGTACTTTTCCAGAAAGAAATAAAGTAATGACATTTTTCAAATATAATTCTTTTTTTTTTTTTTTTTGCTCGTTGAAAACAATTTTTGACACATCACATTCAAAGAAATTTCTTGAAGTTTTCTTTCTTTTCATCAAAACATCAACAAATGGAATAAAAAATAAAATATTTGTCGGTTTTGGTTTATTTAACAAGTTTTTAGAAGCAAATCGTAAATAATGAATATAGTATTAATTGCATGTATTTATACTTAACGATTGAAAGTCCGCTTATGAAAATTTGGTATGCTATTCTTATTTTGCAGTAATTGAAAATTGCAAAATATATTTAATTACATTTACTGCAGTTGCATATCAGAATTTTTTTTTTTTTTCGTATTAAATATTGTTTATAGTGAATTTTTCTTTGCTTTATTTTCGTAGATGGAAAAATAGTTTTTGTTTTTCTGTGAAAACAAAGAAGGCATGAATTTTCCACTGTATATAATAAAAATAATGTCTATAAAGTTCCTATTAAAATCAAAACATGATGTTGCAGTTTTTAAACTTTCTTCGTTTTACATTTATAGTTTTTCAGTTTTTAGAAATAATTCTTTAATTGACATTTGTGTATCTGTAAATGTGGTATGAAAAGCATTTGAGAATCATTTCAATCCAAAAAAAATATGAATTGTTGGTTGATTCTTAAATTATTAACAATAAATTCAATCAAATATATATAAAGAAAATCATTTTTATAAAACCTCAAAAATATTTAAGTAATACTTTCCTTATCAAGATTTAGAAAGCTTTATTTAGTAATTTGGAGTGAAAAAAAATCAAGATAAAAATAAATCTTTTATAAAATCATCAAAAATAAATTCTTGACAGTCCATATAAAAAAATAGAGTAATGAATTTAATTTAGTCATAAAGCTACTTGACAACCATTAAGGAAACAGAGCCGTGGAAAATTAATCAAGCATTTAGAGATAATATTACTTGACTCCTTTTTCTTTTCTGTTAAATCGACCTAAATATTTTATTCGAAATAAAAAATATTTATAATTTTAATCACAACTTTATGCTATCATTTTTTTTCTATACTCCCTGATAAAAAATATATGGTTTATTTCATTCTGTATTTCATGAATGTATTTATCTTTCTGCCGTGCTGAAATAAGATAAATCATATTACTGAATAAATTTCCATTAGTATCTTGCTCATAATAAAAATATTTACATTTCTATAAATTTATAATTCAAAGGTATACGTATTCGAAACTTACAGATACATAATAACTGTCACAAACAATAGTTCC
Organism: Argiope aurantia; assembly: GCA_026543865.1. NCBI lineage: Eukaryota > Metazoa > Arthropoda > Arachnida > Araneae > Araneidae > Argiope > Argiope aurantia. The sequence continues at coordinate 344,680 of JAPMOR010106913.1, forward strand.
ATATTAAAAATAAAGAACAGTTTTATACTGAAATAAAGTAGATAAATAAATAAATACGATTACTAGAAATACAAACGATACACATTTTTGAAAAAGAATTAATTTTCTTTACATTGCGAAAATAAACTATAGCAAACGATTCTCTCAAATATTCAACTTTAATATTATGAAAGAAGCAAATCAAAATCAAACAATTATTTAGCAGTTAATAACTCTTACCTCTTTGATGTAACTGCAACTTTCTGAACAAAAATGAATTAAATGAAATGAAACCATAATAGCAGTTTACTTTTACCTTGCCCTTTAGCTCATGATTGAAGCGAAACAAATCCGAAAGTTACATTAATGTATGTTTTTCGAGATTTCTTGTGAGGCGACTTAAGTGAAATGTATGCGTCGCATTTTGAGTAATTGAGACTAATTCATAAAGTGATTTACGAGTTTTGAAGAACGAGAGATTAAACAGCGCAAAGCCGATGATTAAATTATGAGGCGAGCTGAGCACATATTTGGAATGTCACTCATCTTTCTCGATTGGGAATTAGAGATTAATAATTCAGGACGGCTCTGAGCTCCGCACTGATTCATCTCCATTATTTATTTAACTTCATTATAAATTTCTAAATTCGATTTCGATTTCTTTTCTTCTATTCTTTGTATTTTAAATCGCTATTCAGAGAAAGCCGTATTTTGACTTTTGAGTTCAGTCTCTTGTGCAAAAGGGTGTTTTAAATTTTTCGAGAATATGGAATTTTATTTATTTTAGATATACTGTTTTGTAATGTTAAAAAAAATAAACGAATGGATTTTATTTCTTTTGTTTAAACTACGGAGAAGAACAATTAAAAGTTAGAGGTTTTATTAAAGAGAAAAAGCATGTTATTTATTTTCCAAAAGCTTTCTTTGCTAGAAATTATCGACATTTATGATACACCTGAATATGAAACTTAAAATTATACACAATTAAAATGCGCTTTCTGTTATTCTCCGCCATTAGTTTATTAACTGAACGATCATATCTTTTTCATTTGTATTTAATATAAGGAATCTATTAAAAGACTTAATAAAATCCTTTTAATTTCTTTTATATTTAGTTATAGTTTGAATTTAAATGTAACAATCAAATTTTGTCTTGTATTGATGTTAAGAATCTCCAGGTTTTCAACGATAATGTCAAAGTTTATCATAGATTTTAATTTATTAGTAGCATTAACTTATTTTTTTAAAGAAAATATATGCCAGCTCAATTCATAATTAGAAGTGGATGCATAGTTTGAATTGAAAAAATAACCCATAAAAAAGCTCTAAATAAATTGATCTGCTAAATACGAAATTGCATGTTATAACAACTAACATTTTTCAGGGTTAACAAGATTATAGTATTTTTGAAAACTCAAAAATGAGCAATAACCTAGTCATTAATAAATTTTTGGTAGTGCATAAAAATTCTGCCAAACTCGTCAGAGAATCTATTTTTCTATAAACAAAATGAACAACTTTAAAAAAACATTTAATTATTATCTCTCACTTTTTGTTTGTGAAATTGAACACTCTCTTTCAATCTTTTTTTTTGGGGGGGGGGGGGGAGAAGAAACTGATGCACACTTGCATCAATAATTATCAATAATAATAAAAATATAAAACTAAAATAAATGTTAGCACATACTTTAATTTTAATATTTAAGAAAGATAGTTTCCTAAAATATTTGCATGCAGTTAAAAAGGATATTAAATTAATCATTCAAAAGTAAAACAAAATTATCTTAACATATATGACATCCCCAAGTGTTTAATTTAAAGTTGTGTAAACAGTAAAAAAGACGTGTTTGCTTATATCATTAAATATGCACAAAAATAATAGAAAGAATTTCGTGTAGCGAAAACTGAGATTATAAGGCTGATAATGTCTGAATTAATTCGATTTCTGTCTATTTTATTTCTGAACATATTTAAATTTTTGAAAACTACAATAAAATTCTAGTCAATACTTTCATAATTTATTTCTTTCGCATTTTTCAATCGCAATGAAGGATTTTTCAAACAATGAAATGAAATAAAAGAGTGCCATTAGTAGAACTTTTGAAATATAGGTTACATTTGTACATATAAGTTACATAATTACATATTATATGAAAAAAAAGAAATATAAACTACAATTTTAATGTTTGGATATAAGTACTGATATATTTAAATGCAGTACAAGACTGTTAATGTCACACCAAACTCCTAATGCTTATAGTCTGTGTCATAGAAAAATTCATATATAATTGACACTTCAAATTTCGTTGCAATAATTATTAAGAATTTACAATACTTTTTCAATAATTAAACTATTTATATTATTAAATTTATATTGCATATTTAAGATTTTATCATTTAACCAACAAAAACTATAAAATTAAAAAAAAATTAAGAGACCATCAGACACTATTGAAGTTTCAATTAAAAACATGGACATGAAAGATATTTTCAACTTGAAGTATTGTTATAACGTTTCTAGGAACATAAAAGGTCTTATATTAACTTACCTTTAATTTAACAGAAATTTTTAATTAAAGACAAAAAAAAAATATTTTCCGCTGAAGTCGAGAATAAATTAGATTTCGGATTGAAGCTGATTCAGGAAGACATTTGAGAAGGAAGCGAGCAAAATTTAAATATCGTAAGAATAACTTACCGTTCACGGAAGATCAAATGACATGTTGCCAATACCTGATGTGTGAATAATTTTACGCTAAGAGTCGTGACATGTTTTTAAGAGGAGTGAAAAAAAAAAAAAAAAAGACTGTGAAAAAAAAATAGAGGAATTATTATTTTATTTTTTTAACATTATTTGGAAGGGGAGAAAATGTAGTACTTAGAACGAACTGTCGAAACAAATTTTTCATCCACCATTAATTATTGAAAATCTATTAAATAAGATATATTAAACATAAACTATTACTCAATAAAAAATCATTTGTTTCCATTTCTACTCAGATAAAAATAAACAAGCTCTTATTTATATAGATTTATATCTATGATATAATAAAAAACTCAATAAATTTAACTATTTATATAACGGATATTATCATAGAGATTTCTCAAATGTCAGTATAAGCATTGTTTTTTGAAAAAAATTGCGGAAAAATTTCGAAGAATAAGATAATTTCTTATATAGACTTGCAAAGAATTTTAAACTTATTTGAGTATTTTTTAGCACTCTATTATTCACAGAACGATAAGACATTTCCTTCAATTAACTAAAAGTAATTAATTTTAAAATGTCCATATGATTTTTTGAAATGATACAAACAATCACTGAAAAATCTCACAGCCTTCACTCTCATAATATCATCCCCCCAAAAAATTATATTTTAAATGTATAAGAAAAGGGGAAAAAATACCAACCACATTTTGTAAAGATAAGTTTGAAAAGTTCTTTGCTATTAAAATTGCATATTTGAAATATAACATTTTTATTTAGTATAAGAAAAGTATTTAAAAAAACGATTTTACGTAAAGAAAAATCGTTTGCAAAACATTTTATTGCACTACTATTTTTACAAAAATGTTTTTTTTTTAATTTTATTTCAAAAAGCAACGAATTGTTTTCATAATAACTTATAACAAACGAAGTAAAATGTATCATTTCCCTTTAGCTTTTTAAAACCATAATGATTTTAATGGTTAGTTTAAAAAAGAATAGCAAAGAATATGTATTATTATCAGAAATGCATTTCCTGCCAATTATGCATGTTGATATCTCATCACATACAATAACTTCCAGAGAAAATCGATTTTTAGTGCTAAAAAAAAAAAAAAAAAAATAGCCAATATATATATATATATAAGTAATGCAGTAATGCAGCAGGTTTAGAATATTAATGTATTTTAGATGAAATTCAACTTTACACGATTCAAAAAATTACTATTTATATAGTAAACAGTATATCTAAGATTGATTTGCAATCAGAGAAAATGTTTATTTGTATTACGCATTAAATATCAAAATTTGTTATTTACAAACAATTTTAGAAAAAATTGCAAAAAAGAGAAAAAAATCAAAATTTTTTTTTATTGCCTTAGAAGAGGTGGACATTCGTACGATTAAAACAGAATTATCACATTGGTAATCTAGAATCTAAATTGGAAGTCAAAATAAATTATTTCTTTTTAAACTAAACCATGAGGCGTATTTTGAGTTCTGAATTTATTTGCTAATCACTTATTAATGTTTAAAATCCTCCCTTTGGAAAAAAATTTAAAAAAAAAAATGGTTCTACAACACCTGAAGAGAGCACAGTTGAAAATTAAAAAAGAAAAAATAATTGCAGCCACCGCGAAGCCATCGCCGCATTTCCTCCGCCGCTGTAGCGGCTAGTTGCGTTGTCGCGTGCCGTTGCCAACTTCGCCTGGTTCACCGCTTATAAACCCATCAGTCAGCGGCGCGGCTGAGCTGCTAGCGCGGCCGTAGACAGGGCGTGTGTGAATACGGTTGGGGTTACGGTAATAGCGTCTGATTATGTTAATTATCAGTGAAATACATATAATAGAGGGCCCGTTATTACCCCCTGCCTTTTCCGCTGTCTCCCCGCTCTCGAATCGGAGTTAGAAGTCGTTAATGTTCACTCAGATGAGGAAGTCATTCGAAAAGCGCTATTTATAGGATTCCTGAAAGGAAAATCGTGTTTACGGAATGTATCACCTATCTAATTGTAAATCTTAGGAAAATACTTGATTTCTTTGACTTAAATGCCTTTATGTTTCATCAATTAATAAACTTTATTTTACTTATGAGCTAATAGTTGATACAGAAAAAATAAATTATTGAAATCAATAAAAAGAAAAAATATTCCAATTTTCCTCTAAATCGTTTGCTAAGATTTGAGTTTTTAAAATAGTTTATTTTATTTACATGACTTGATTTTTATTTAATCGAAATGAAAACTACTTGGTATTTCTTCAAAATCGTTTGCTAGAACTTTCATTTATAAATAAATGAATAAATACTTTTTTCCAAGAAGTAGCATCATTTTGCTGTTTAACAAATTTCTCCTTATGTAGAAGGTTTATTTGGAATTTGAATTAAATCAGCATTAAAGATATTTTTGTTCCTAAGATTATAAAGTTTTGAATATATGGAACATAATTTATATGCCAAAATAGTTTCAATATTTTTTTTTATTGCAAAGTATTTTTAATCCATAAAAATGACGCAATAAATTGAAGAATATTCTAGAAAATTTGGAAAATATTCAATATGGAGAATACAAGACAATATTCTGGCATTTTTATAATTTCTTTATGTTGAAAGGTAAGATATATTTTGTATTTCAGGCTACTTTTTAGTTTTTGTTTAATTCTTTGTGACAATTCGATAGGTATTTTATGGGAAATTCTACATTTGAAAAAGATAAAGCTTGCACTTATTCTACATTTATAATTAACATACAGTGGCTCCCAAAAGTGTTCGTACACCAACAAGAATCAATTAAAAACCTCTTTATTTACCATTATATATTCTTATTTTTACATGAAAATTTTTTCATAGCATATTTTTACAGTTCTTAATAAAGCAATGAAGAATAAATTTTAATTACGATGCAAATTATTTTTTTAAGAATAACAATAAATAAAACTGCACAAAAATAAGACACAAAAGTGATCATACACTTTAAGAAAACATCACTAAATATGAAATTTTCTAAATTTTTATAAATGTTTAGTATTTAGTAGGATATCCTTTATTCTTTATAACAGCTTTTAAACGTTTGGGCATAGATTTAACTAAACGGTCGGTTACTTCTGCACCGATCTTGTTCCATTCTTCGATCATTACTGCTTTCAGTTGAATTTTCGATTTAATGTCATGACTTATTATTCGCACCTCTAATTCTTTCCAAATATGTTCTATAGGGTTTATATCCGGTGATTGAGTTGGTGTTTTAAGGGTTTGAGGGCAATGATAGAGGCAAAAAAGACGAACATTCATGGCCGTGTGCTTAGGATCGTTGTCTTGGCAATACACAAAGTTGTTTAAAATGCCCAATTTTTGTGCTGACACTTTTAAATTATTATTGAGAATATTTATATAAAATCTATGATCCATTATACCATCAATGAATAATAAATTGCCTACTCCAGCCGCTGACATACACCCTCAAACCATGACACCTCCACCGCCATGTTTTACTGTTCCAACTTAATTCTTGGGATTAAGTTGTTAGTTTTTTTTCTTCCTCCATACAATGATTCTCCCATCCGACCCAAAGATGTTAAACTTACTTTCATCTGCAAATAAGACACGATTCCAATAGCTCTCTGGCTGGTTTATCATAGATATGGCAAATTTAAGCCTAGCAATTCTGTTCTTCTGACTTACAAAGAATTTTCTTCGTGCAGAGCGGCCATGTATACCAGCATTCCGAAGAATTCTACGAATAGTTTCACCGGAAATAGAAGTTCCATTTGATTCATTATATTGTGAAGTAAACTTTATTGCACTCAGACGTGGAATTTTTAGAAATTTACTCACAGTATTTCATTGACTTTTAGCTGACAAAATTTGAGGGCGACCATTGCAATCCTTTTTCCCTCTCTGTAACGTTTTATTATGCTTTGCACCGTTGAATGAATTAGATTAGTTATAGCTGCAATGCCTCTAAATGATTTTCCAGCTTTAAAATGAAATATAATTAATTTTAGTACGTATAAACTCGTTTCTTTACGAATGCGCGTCATATCTAAGAATAAAGTAAATAGAATAAATAATTGTGATATTAAATACTGAAATCAAACGATTTCAGTGTATTTTTCAATTAGAAGAAAAATAAGCCGCAAAAGATATTTTTATGATGAATTTAAATAAATAATGTTTGGATGTACGAAGACTTTTGTGTTCTAATTTTGTGACATTTTTTATTTATTTATTTTTTAGAATAATACTACTTGATTTTTTATAAAAATATTTGTTCAGTTTTATTAAGAACTATTTAAAGATGGTAATTAAAAAAAACCAACTAGTAAAATGCTTTATTAAGAAGTATAGAACACAATTTCTGCAAATTTCTTTAGTGTACGAACACTTTTGGGAGCCACTGTATAATTTTACCTCATATAAAATTTTGAATAAATGAATCTAGCCAAATATTAAATCTAAAACGAATGAAGGTAATTACTATCTAAGTTATACAGGTAATTACTCTAAGGTAGTGCAGGTAATTTCTCTAAGTTACTGCTTTTCATGTGTTCTATAGCTGTAATGAAAAAATAAATGGATTTGAATTGTACAGAACTTTAGTAATTAAGAATATTTGCTCTTAATCATAACTTTCTAGTCTTCTTTTGTTAGATGATTATGCTGGGAATATTGAAACGAAATTTCATAAATAATATTCTTAGAAATTAACCGTTAAAAATTTTATTAAAATTGGCATGTTTTGTGAATTATTTTACACAAAATATTCACTAAAAATATTTTCATTGTTATTAGGAACAAGCCCATACTGTATTTTTTTAATGCTTCTCATGCAGGTATTTCAATGCATTCCTTCGTTTTTTTAATGCGAGATATTTTAATTCATTTCCTTAGTAAGAAATAGTAAGTGGGTACAAAATTTTAATCAATATTTGTAAGTTCTTTATCTTTCAAATGCCAAGTTTAGCAATTTAAATTTTAAATATTTCATTGATTTTATTTAATACTCATAGCAATACAGTGAGTTTTAAAAAGCATATTATATTTTTTTTTCTAAAAAAGTTTTGGTTATCTTTCAAACTAATTTTTTTGATGGAGATAAATCAATGCATTTTGACTTTGGATTCTGTGCATAAAATAATTTTATTAAAAACAACAATTAAATTATAAAAATAGCTAATTAAAAAAATAAGCTGTTTTAACGAAGATTGAAGATAGAATATCTCTTTTATCAATCAAAATAGTTTTCAAAGTTAGAGTTATTTTAGTTAGAAGTTATTTTATCAAGAAGGAATTCAAAGCCTTTAAAAACAATACTTGTTTCCCAAGAAAAGTGAAAATGTTTCAAAATTTGTCTTTGAAATAATGATGCTTTAGAAACTTTGTATTGTATTTTATAAAGTGGAACGAATTAAAAAAAAAATTCTGCCAACAAAATAATGCGGCTTAAAGCACTCTGAAATTTTCTGGTGCTATTTATTCTAAGAAAGAATGGCAACACAAAAAACGGCTAAAAATATATTTGAATTATTAATTTTTAGAAAAAAATTGAGCTGTTTTATGAATTATTCAGATATAAGGTAATATGATTTTATTATTAATAATTTTTTTACCTGAACTATTTAAACGGAATATTTATTTAAATGCTTTTTTTTTCATTCATGAGTATAAGAACGGGAACAAATCTTTATAAATTCTGCATCAAAACAGGTTTAAGTATTAATATTCAGTTATATATTTTATTATAATATTTATCGTCATTATGTTTTAATCAATCGAAAATTGCTGAAATTGTAGAAGAAAAGCAGCACTTGTTCAATATTTTTTATTTCCCTTTAAGCTAGCAAAATGTGCACATTGTTTTAAACTATTCTCTCTATATTCTTAATAGTATTAGATTAATTTTTCCATTTCTTTTTCTAAATTGTCTGACAAAATTGTAAATTTTAATTCTCATTAAAATAGTTTCTTTTTATTAATCACTGAAATCGTTTTATTAACCGCCGAAACAAATTTATCAAGTATAATCTAATGATTAAAATCAAAAATAAACAAATGCCTATAAAATATAGTGCAAGTGGAGTAATATTAATTCATTTCATTAAAAAGAGAATGGTCTATTGCACTGAAAAGGTATAACGCTTGAAATAAAATTTTGTTGCCCCAAGAATATGCACCTTGAAAGATGTGTTTACTCTAGAGTAAAGTTAGAAAAGCGTCACGGAATTTTCACGGGATTCTTCCTAAACATTTCGTTTCACAGCGGTAAATAAAATATCCGAACTACATATACCTAGAAGGTGAGCAAAGATTTTTTTTTTTTTTTTTGAAAACACCTTTCATGTCAATATCAGAAGTGGACGCTGCAGATTTTATTTTTTCCCTGCACCTTGAAGGATTTTTCTGTCTGATGCTACGTCTGAAGCATCGGTTTTCTTCCATCTTGGAGCATCAACAACTAACAGGAGACTTTTTGCGTTTGTAGTGGACGACTGATGCGTCCAAAAAGGCCGAGGTTTGATCAAAAGGAATTCGCTATTCGAAAAATATTGAATAAGACTTGTTCGTTTTGTTCCCTAACACTCTGTGGTTCGAATTTTGTTTATTTAATCTAAGAAAATTCCTGAAACGGGATATAAAATATACCTAGTTTATATAATCAATTTGTTGTAGTAATGCTGTAAAGTCATACCAGACAATTTCTATTAAAAACCTAAATTTTTTGTTAGTTCTTTCTTATTTTTAGAAATATACCTTCTCAGAATTTTGATTTGTAAAATAAGAAAAAAAATCCAGAGAATACTTAAGAATCATCTGAAATAAACAAAATCATGCTAGCATAACTCATTGTGACTTGAAAAACGTATTCTTGCATTAATTTATAAAATCAATAAGTTGGTAAAGTAATTGTAACCAAAATTTTATTGTTATTCAAATCAATTTTTTTTTGTCGTTTTTCTTCTTTAATAACGGATAGCGAAAATAATTACAGAATAAATTCTAAAATTTCTCTTGCACACATTTTTAATTTAATAAATCTATTTCATGTGAAGGGAAAAAAAGAAATTAAAATTTTTTTTAATTGTATTGAAACGATTTGCTTTTTGCTTTTTTTTTTCATTCATATGGTAATACTAGAAAATAACTCATTTCATCTTTCCCTTTTTAGACAGTTACTAATCATTATGGGACGTTTGGAAAATTAGTTGCGAATAGAGTCTGAGCTTCTCAGTTATTGAAACAGATTTGAGTTTCATTTTTTCAAAAAATTTCTGTGAATATGGAAACTAATCTTAATTACTGTTTCATTTTTAAATTTTGACATTGTAGGATGTGCTAGAAGCTACAACCAGGAGGCAAATTTAAAATGTTCAAGTTTATGTAATGTGTTTGAATCCCATCTGAGAAAACAGTTTACTTCAGTGACGATACGTTAAAATGTTTTTACTTTGTTACATGGAAATTCAAAGAATAATATCAAACACAGTTGATGAAATTCATTAAGCGATCTTTGATCGAAATGGCAAGATTCCCTTAAGAAATTCTCCTTTGTTATTTATCATAAAAAACTAGTCAATTTTTTTTATAGTGCAAAATAATATGCCCTTGACAGGAAGTGTATTCATAACAGATAAATAAATAAATAATAAGTAGAAAAAAGTATGCTTTAAAATACGGAATGGTTTTTCACTCATTGAGACATACTTTTACGCAACAAATACTTCTATTCTTTTTAAGAAGGTAAAAAGTAATTTTAATGCAACCAATAAAAATGGGTCGTTCTTAATCACCAATTTTTTGTTCAGAAAACATATGATTTCGATTTTGGGGAAAAATGTTTCAGCACTAAAATCACAAATTCTTTGTTACATTTTGAAAAAAATATCTGTTTTTAAGTACTTTAGTTTAATAGTTTTTTGTGATTAATTCATGAAATTCTAATTATTTTTATTATATTCATATTTTTAAATACACTTTTAAGGAAATTTTTTTATTTTCTTTTTTATATTAAATTCATGTATGGAAAACTATGTGGCTCTTGGCTTAGTTTACACTAGTAAACTAGTACACCAGTAACGATAAAAACATGAAATTTAAGCCAAAAACAAAATATATAATGCAGGGGCGTAATGACGCCAGGGAGAAGAGGATGTAAAAATGTTTACCATAGAATTAGAACACGTGCAGTTCTACCGTGTCTTTATATAAATTGACTGTTTGAATGCACATAGTCGTTATTTTATCTTCAGTATCCTACTTTCATAAGTAATATTTTGTGGAATGGCTTTACATTTGTTCCAAATGTTTATAGCCGTTGTTTGTTTTTATCACTATTTTTACTAAATACTCAGTATACTATTAACTCAGGAAGAATTATAATAGCTTGTCTCTGATTGATATTCGTATCACACAGTTATCCTTTAATCCTTTAAGGCTGAACTGGTATTTGATTTAGAATCATTGGAAATATTCTATATTTCACCTTTTTTTTTTACATTGTATAAAAATTGCATATTCTTCATAATTTATTTATCTATATATGTTAAATATAAATATCTGAATAGTCATAAATTTTCATTGCCTGCATACACTTCAAATAACTCGAATAGTATCAATATACTATTCCAATATTTCGATGAAGGAAACTATACATTCATTGAATTACATCACATGAATTGTATTCAAATGGCACTCATGGTTTTACTGCGACATACAGAACCCCCCCCCCCTTCGCACAAAATTCGCCTATGGTACCAATTATCTTATAAACATATCCATTATAAGTGCAATTGAACATGAATTGCTCTTATTCTTTATATGTTTTTAAGCTAATTTAATATTTATTTAAATTTTTACCTTAAAAAACCTTACCTTTTTTTCGATGAAAAGGTTTGGCCGAGAATGAAGTTCTTTCTAATAAGTTCTTTCTAATAATCACCAAAATTGTTGAGAGAGCAGACGAATGAGTTTTATTTGAGAAAAATATCGAGAATATACTCTTCATAAGAGATTAAAATTTTTTCATAAACAACAGCAACAACAGAAAAAAATGTAACCATTTTTATTAGTTCCGTGACCGACACAAAACAGCCAAAACTGTAATGCCATCGAGGCAATGTAAGAGGGATATGTTTTTATGTACTTATACACCCGACAGATCTATGCAAGGGAAAGAGAAATGGCACCAGGGCCACTATTTGCCAGGTGACGACGGTCACCGAAGTGCTCTATTGTGCCCAAGGGGCTCATTTCCGTGTGACACTTTTACTACCACCCCATCTCTCATCGGAGCATTTATACCAGGGGAAGCATTCCAATGCTTCCAAATGAAAGCAGGTATTTCACTCATCCCAAGGGGGGTGGAACCGTTTTTTATTTTTATTCTGCTACCGCGCAGTGTTTTCTACAGTAGTAATCGAATTCAAAACGTAAATTAATAAATGCTCAGTTCAGAAATTACAACTTTGAAATCTAATCAATTTTCCATGGATGAGGAAAAAAATAGACTTTTGATATTAGATTTAGTGCTTTATAACGCATCGTAATAAATTCTACGTTTTTGGAATACCGAAAAGGATATATATTTTTGTAGTATTTTGTATACAAATGGTCAGGATTCATTGAAGGACGTTTTTATATTCCATTTAGAATGTATTCAATTCAATAGGGTTTATTCTATCTTTTTTTCCAATAATCACAGACTAACCAAGACATTTATTTTATTTTAAATATGAATAAAGATTTTGAGATTTATTCCAACTTCATAATAAGTGTCCAGAGTTTTCATATATCTATATAATTTGAAACAAGCCAATTTAAAATGCTAAACTAAAAGCTTTATAAAAATGATACTTCTAATATATATCCTAGTCAAGTAACTTTATATTATGATCTTATATGAGAGTCCTAAAGTTTGTAAATATTTATATATTGTAAACTTGTTTTTAAAAATTACGTTAGTATATTATTTAAAAAAAATACTTAATGATAAAAATTTCTGTATTCTCTGAATTTTTACAGATTTTTACATAAAACTAAGTAATTTGAAATAAGAATCATCGCGGAATTTTTTTGAGAATTTCCAATGAAACTATAAATAATTTCTATTACTAAATTTTAAACTTCTTTTGGGCGTCTTTCATTTTATTTCCTCTTAGTTCTTTACATTGGTCGATTAGTTTCAATTCAAAGTTTTTAACATTAATAATGAAATGTAATGCCATATAAATTGTGCAACAGTATTCTTATTCTTTTTAAATACCATATAAAACATTTCACGACTTAGGATAACGCTCATATTTCTTACACAGAATTATATCATATTTATAATATCTTTTTTTTTAAGTTGTAATAGGGACCCATAAGATACTATCTTCTTTATGTAACTGCTTCATTATAACGTCTAAACTCTCGTATCCCAAACTTGATAGCGGTTAAAACAGTTATTTTTATTTTAACTACCAAGGGCATATTATAAAACATCTTCTCACTTGTTCTACGTTGAACGTTTATCCACGAAGTTATTATTGATTTTAAAATTAAGAGAACAAAATATCATAATTCTCTATTTTAATGAATATTACACAAAATTTTAATGAATATTATGCAAAATTTTAGTTTAGATAATAAATTTGATCACAGTTTAAAGCGCCTCCATAAGCCTCCAAATAATTCCAAAAATAAAGCTTTAAAAGCATTTTTCTTTTTACATTTAAAACTATCTTTAGAATAACATCAAAACAAAATAAAAAGGAAAGAGCAAGAACTTCATTTCACTAAAATTGATAATTTCCCACGGTTTCCAAGAAAATTAATAGCGAGATACTAGTGGAGAAAAATTAGGGACTCAGAGCTTTGATCATTGTTATTTTTAAAGGCCCACCTTACTTTTATATAACCACCAAAGTAATTGACCTCAAATACTCACACGCTCTATTTTCTTGTTCCAGTTTGGTTTAAAACCTTTAAAATAATACCAGTAATGTGGGAACTTGAATTTCCCTTCATTAAAAATATCGTATCTGGGCTCTATATTTATTTTACAAAAGCGAAGAAAGTTGAACTGGATTTTTTTTTTATTTCTATCTATCTTCTATGTGATTTTAATCTTTTTTTTAAAAAACTTCACATTTGAATAAAAGAAATAAAAACATTCAGGTTTTGAATTCAGGAAAGGGGCTGTAATTTTTTATAGGCAATACTTAGTTTCTGTATAATGATGAAATGGAATTTCTCTATTAAAAGAGATTTATTACGATCTACATTGAACCAATCTATTACTTTATCAAAACGAATTCCTTTCTTGAATTATTTTTAAATAGAAAAAAAAATTAGTAGAGCCCTAAACTGAACACGAAATATTTATCTTCACAACTATAAGTTTTTGTTATTTTAAACAAATTAACGAAGCTTAATTACTTAATTAAATGGTATTTACCAAATTTTTCTTGAAAAATTGTTCATGTAATTCTTTGCTCAAATTAAAGGGAAACCCATTTTGATAATTTTAATAAAATAAAAGTGTCGAGGAAAAAAATTCAAGACATGTTATTTTTTCAGACAAATAAAACTACCTTTTTATCCAAGGCCATGAAACATCAAAATTATGCTATTTAAACTAAATTTGGCGTTAAGATGTAGGAAGAAAAAAAGAAGCCCTTATTTCTAATGAGATTATTGATCTATATCCATGCAATACCCACATTTTGGATTTCAATTGTACTTTATAAGATTTCATTGTTTCTAATATGTATCCTTTTCAATCAAAGTATATGAAGCTTTTGAGATATAGGAAATTAAAACTTTAAGAATCGCAGAGTAAAATATCATTATGCATAGTATGTTTACAGAAACTCAGCATTCAATAAGAATAGTAATAGTAATAAACACTGTGAAACTGCACTCAGAGATTCTTTGAAATTCGCGCTCCTTATCTGGAATCGTAATATCAGTTTTAAGGTTCTCATGGTGAACAATGATGTATTGATTAACTATATTTATGTAGCCCTTTGACATTGCAAGAGTGTTATTTGAGAGGAACTTCACAATTTTGAGTCGAATTAGTAGTCACCCCGAAATTTTCTCGCATATTCCTTTTTAAAATTGTTATTTCCGCTCCTCTATTCGAATAAAATTTAGGAGCCTTGGGTAAGTTCTTGGACACCAAGATTGGTCACATCTTAATTCTAATCAATTTGCAAGATTTGGGACAGAACTAAAATTTTAATAGCAGGGCCACATACTAAGTGTAATGTTTTGCATTTATAAGTAGGTGCATTTATGAGTTACTGTTTGTAAATGTGCAAAGCAACAGACAGTCAATCTTTTGACAGATGTAGTTCAAAATTTGAAATGGATTTGTATGTATAAATTGCGAATCAAAATTCATTTATTTCGTTCTTTGTAGTTATTGTTTTATTTATACGCTGACAGGCAAGTAGACAGATTTCCTGTTCATAGATTTCGTTCAAAATTTGATAGGAACGTATGAATTTAACGTAACAGTCTATTATCATCATTCATCTAGATTAAATCTTTTTTTCTTCTTTCTTCTTAAATTATGGTGTTCACAGACAGACAGACATTATTCCAAAAAGTATTTTCTCGGAGTTAGAAAGTTCGTAATAATCTCGAGGTCAAATTGTTTGACGATTACAACGACTTCTTTTTCTATTCTTCGCATGCGCTAGAGTAAAATTAAGAGTGCATTTTCCTTAATTACGAGTGCTGTAGTTGCTAATTACTATAGAATTTGACAAATAAAATCGTTATAGAATTTAATAATATTGCTTCAAATATTGATAATATCTTGTCATTTAAAGAGTTTTTATGCAATATTTCAAATTTTTATATAAATTGCAAAAATAATCCATTTTTTTTAAGTTGGAATTTCAGTGAAAAAGAAATAAAATCCCTTTTGATTTTAATAACACATGGTACATTTTATTGGAGTGCAGATAATATATAAATGCTTATTTCATTTTATTAAATCTTGCATTCTATTTCAAATAATTTCTTAGGATTTCACCTGAATTAAAAATTAAAAGAATTCGGAATAATGTAAAAGATGAGCGTTGGTAGAATTTTAATAAATCCTGGAAGTAAAATCCGGCGAAAATTATTTGAATTAATTATAGAATAAAATAACCATTTATCCATCTAAAATTCATCACCTTATCTGGAAGATACTTTCCTAAGTGAGTCATTTTATGCTCATATTATATATCCATATACGATGCATCAATTTAATTTTGGAAGTCTATTGCACACATAGTAAATAAGACACATCATCTAAGAATAAGACTGCACGTCATAAGACACGTCATGTTGCAATAAGACTGCATATGCAGTTACATCTTGTCGTGTGATACATGGGTCACATAGGCTAAATTGCGATCGTTCCAATTTGGGCAAAATTTGTGTAACTTTGCAATGACACGTTTCTTAATTTCCTAACTTTTGATGAAATATCTAATAACTTCTTTAGTATTTCAAATCTCTTGAAAATTACAAAATATTTTTAACTAATATCTAAAAAAATATCTAAATTCTGAAAGCATTCCAAATAATAAATAAAGGAACGAAGTAACAAAAATAGTTATGATATAATTAGTAGTTAAATGATATTAAAATAATAATAATGGTTTGATTCTTGAATCAAAAGTAGTTTTGGAAATTATTCATATATTTATAAGATGTACTAGCTTTTAAAATGCTATTGAACTCCATTATCATGCATTTATCTAAATACCAAAGCTTCACTTACTAAATATCTCTAAAACTCCAATCGATCCGACACAGATAAGATTTATTACGAAAACATATAGCCGCTATTTGCACTAAACATGATATTTTCTCAAATAAGAAGCTTGGATCATTACCTGTAATTCATATGGGGTAGGGAGCAGTGTGTATGTGCATAAGAAAAAGATCGAAAAACTAGCCTAACACGATTTATAAATAACTACAGGTTTAGAGCTGTCCATCACGAAAAATCCACTGCTCACACACAAAGAGAGAACAGACCATATAAGAAGAGCATCGTTTAAGGATGTTAAAATCTCCGTCGGGAAAAGACTAGCATCAAGGAATAAAATAAACAAAATTTCTTCACGACTGCTGGTACGCTCCAACCCCTTTCCTGCCCTAATGATACTTAGCTAGTTCATTAAGCGGACTCTATGGTCTCAAATAACCGGTCGTCTAGTAGGAATCGTGAGCCTTCCTATAGGAAAAGTGGAAGAAAATAAGCGGAATTTTAAAGTAGATATTCAACAACAACATCAGCAGAAGCAAATATGAATTCTGACATAAGCGAAGAATCGTTCATCCTTCCCTTTCTCCCCCTCTCCCCTTATCCCTTTCAGTTTTGTTTTTTGAATGACCGCAGCAGCAACCTGTATCAGGTGATTTCACTTATGAAAATCTTTTAATATATATGTGTTGCTGGTCAGACATATATTTTGGGCGTAACGCTTTCAAAATAATTATTAAAGTTAAACGGCAGTTTTTTTGGCGATAGCTTTGTAGTGGGCAACGCAATACGGTAGCATGTAGCTCCAAAAATACAGGGTTTGCAGCATTCACTATCTTATTTATTTGCATATTTACATCAGCCCGGTTGTTTGTTGTTCGTTTTCTTTGATTTTGGCTCCTCGGCGGCCTCTGCATGCGTGGGTTTTTGTGCTTTTTCTTGTTCGGCGTTTTTGTCAGGTACGTAAACATGGACGCGCTTACGAAAATTATAGGAATTAAAGAGGATTTCGCGTTTGCTGGCCGAATGTTTCTTGCGATGGATGTGGGACGGAAAACGAAAATGGTACCTTCTATCAAAAGAAAAAACAAGATGTTGGTTTGAGGTCATCGCCTTGCAATTTCGGACAGGGGGGGGGAAGGACAAATGTATTTTAAATTTTATGAATTGCACAATTTTTGCAAGATCCTTGCTTTGTTTCAGTTAAATAACATTGTTTTAGAAAGTAGAAATAAAGGCAGAACATTAATTAGAAATAAAAGCAGGAAAGTTTAAATGAAAGCTTCAAGCTTTAATTAGAAATAAAAGCAGAAAAAATTAAATGTATAGATGATAATTGTGGATTGGGAGCGTATTACAAAATTCAAATTCCATAAGAAGCACAAAACATTATTTATTATGGTTTCTGATAAAACAAAATTAAAAAATTTTCTAAAAATCAAATTTTAATGCATTTTAGTGTAGGATTTCATAAACCAATTTTTCCCTTGGACAAATTTATATTTTGTAATAAATGCAGTTTTTATAAACATAGAATTTTTTTAATAGAAAAATATTATTTAAAGACAAAAAAATGAAGTTGAAAGAACTGAGAAAAATATAATAAAAAATTTCTGCAATTGCTGAAATGGGAAGTTTAACTATTAAATGCTCGCTGAAGACATCAAAGGCTAGTATTTAAAATTGGTCCTAAAAAAATTTCATTGCAACATCTGGAATGTAAATCAAAAGTTTTTTAAAATCATCTATTATCAAAGAATTTATAAGGATTTTCGACTATTATGTTTTAATTGTATTAAACAAATTGAAGTTTCAGATTTGTTTCAGTACTTTTGCAACGAATAAATCAAGCATAAAGCCATTACTACTAATTTTATTTTTTACCTCAAAAGGAAAATAAGGTATAATATAGATAGATGATTTAGATCCTTTTCTGGTTTCTTGGTACATGCAATCGTTTCATGAAATGTATTTCTTAACTGAAGTTGTTTCTAGCACCTAGATCATCAACAAGTAAACTGTGGAAAATTTTTTTATTAACAAACTTTACTAAGAATATAGTATTTTTCTTGTTTTCTAATTCTGAAGTCCTTGACATCAAAGATTGACGTTACTTAAAAACACCTAATTTCGTTAAATCTTTCGTTCCTAAAAGTGAAATGATGTGCCATGCATTTTTTTTAAAAACCAGGATACCATTTTCGAATTAACTTTTCGACATTTTCAACAATTTTAATTTGATTTTACTACTGAATAATCGAAAAACCTCTTCCCAGTACTTAGAATATAAAAGCTGAAAGCATTAACTGTCAGCTATCTAAAATAATAAATATCTTGCATAAGTGTGAAAGGAAAAGAAGAATTGCTTATAAAATCACATTGATTTCAACGATATTTATTTTGACATTCTGAAAGAGATTTTTTTTTTGTAAGAATTACATTTTTATTGTAGATATAGAACACCCTCATTTCCATTCATGTTCATTTTCTACAGTAAATGATGAGTCAATTCTCAAATTTTCTACAGAATAATAATTTCGGAAATTTTAAACATGTTCTCTTTTAGAAAATAGCCATTCAAATAACAAAAATTATACTAAATTCATTATATTCGAGTAATTTGAAGATTCAGAAAAATTGAGAAATTCTTTCAAATGCATATCAGTTATGATTACAAAATGAAACTGAAATGCTACAAATATATTCCAAAAACCTTATTACTTTCTAAACCGTTCCATTATACTTCCAAAAATCATATTTTTGAAAACATATTTCCACAAATTCAACAAATAAATCTTTATTGCTCTTGTAAAAGCATAATTAAAGTATATTCTCCTTTTTTTCTATCCCAATTTTTTTTCCCCTTCAAAAAGGTCATTAGTAAATTTTTTGTAAAGAAAATGATTGCAAATAATCTTACTTGACAACATTTCATTTACCATTTTTATTTAATAAAAGATGAATATGCTTTTAGAAATGTATTTCGTTCGACTGTATTTAAAAACGTCATATCGTTAAACAATTGTTTAAATTCATTGTGGCCTGTCACATTTAGAAAGCTTAATTGAGCATACGGCATAATAAAATTTATTCTAAGTATTATAATATTTTGAAGTAGATTTATGAATCGTAATTGTAATATTGAAAACAAACAAACAAAATATTATTTTCGAAAGGCATGGGAATGAAAGCTTTAGAAACTAAGATTTAAAATTAGAATTTATCCTATTTACGATTTTTTAATTAATTTTCCCAAATGAATTTTCTATTTTAATCATTTTTAGAATGTGGTCATGTTAAATACGAGAAATTGTAAGAATACTGTGAGAATTCGGTAAATAATTTGTGAAAATGTATAGAGCTGAGAAAATACATTCAAGTCTATTAAGTTTTTTTAAATACTATTTATTTATTTGTTCAGATTACTTTTTTTATATCAGATGAATTTTACCCTAGAGTAATTTTTTAAAAATAAAGAATTACCAATTGAAAATTTTATTTCAGCTTTAAAAAGGAAAGTGGAAAGGATTTCAATCGCAGTATTTTCGAAAATTAATTCTTCTACGAGACAAAAAGACTTTTAGAAATATTACTTTCCGTAACGAAAAATGATTTCCTTTTATTTGCATACCATAAGTAGTTATTTTTATATTTGATAAATCAGTAACTTTGTTTTATAACTGAAAATAAACGTCTAACCAAAAGAATAGTAATCTCAACATACTAACGGTTATTGTTTGCCTGCTAATTATGACATGTATGAAGTATATTTTAATATATGCGAGTTATTTTGATATGTATTACTTTCACAAATAAAAAAAAAATATTATTGAGATTTTTTTTTCCTTTGTTCAGGCTTGGGTCTTATAATATAAAAGATTTATGAAAAAAAAAAAAAAAAATTTTTTTTTCTGAAATAATTCAAAAGCACAGTTTTCGTCATCATCGGTTGAAAGAACCAGATTGTTAAACATGAGGGGGGGGGGAGGAAGGAAGATGGAAATCGATATTTGATGAAAAATCAACCCAGAGGAAACCGAAACTTTTTCTTCAAAGTCCACTAACTCATAACAAAATAAGCCGAAATCGAAATTTTGAGCTGTTTGTCGGCGAGGTTAACATTGAATGAAAAAAGGAGGGGGAGGGGGAGCATATTTAGGAATCTCGTCAAAGAATAGCATCAGAGTTTTGAATTCCAACCTAAATTATCCTTCCACTATGCATGCGAATCGGGAGGTCCAGAGGAAAAAAAGGCAAGGAATAAACAAGGCGATCCCGGTAGTGGACTCTGGAGGTTTCTGACCTCCAGACTTAAAGAGGCTCGGTAGCCCGATCGTGATTATATCCTTTATTCGAGGACTCCCATACACCTATCCTTACCGGCCGATCTACCCCTCCCACCAAACCATTAGACTAACCTCCTCTCCGGGTGAGGTCATTTCATCGCATCCTCTCAAATCACGATTTCAAATGAGGGTGAGGTTTCGGCAAGAGGACCTGTTTCATCCCAGAGGAAAAAAAGTTTGCATTGCTTTGTGTTTTGATGTCGCTGTCTGTTTTGCCGAATACAGCCGCCGATCTGTTAGTCAGAAATGGTAAGATATTTATTTCGGATAGGGGGTAAATTAGAAGAACGATTTAAATAGTCGAAGCGATATGGACAAAGGATCGGTTCTCGGAATACTGGCAGATGATTGATTCGTATCGCTCAGCTCTGGGCATATATTTTCCATTTACGAATAAAATACTTTTTTATTTAGACTTATCATTAGATTCATTATGGCAAATGAAAATTCTTAGATGCTAGTGTTTTACTTAAGGTCTTTGAATAATCTCTAATAATTTCTTTAAAAGTTTTGCTGTAGAAAGTTTAGAAGCAATTTTTCTCATACAATTTCTCATAAAGTAAACAAGATTATACAGTTTGCGTCTGGTTTGGGACTTTAAAATTCTGGTCAGAAGGGATTTGTTGCCGAAATTATTTAAATTTCATTAAATATTTTAAAATACGATCATATTTTTATAATAATTGATATGCTTACATAAAATTTCAATATTGATGAATTTGACTAAAAAAATTTGCTGAAAATTAAAAGTCTCTATTATAGCAGATTATAGAAAATTATATTTATCGCATCTGAAATACAATATGACAAAGGCTTTTGTACTTAAAAGGATTAAGATACTGGCATAATCCATTCACTAGATTGATAATGTCTGAATTATTCTGCAAATTTCCAGAAGGAGATTTAAAATAAAGCTTGTGTTTGATTTCATATATTAAGCTGAGTTTGGGTCGAGGGCCAAGTATTAACCTTTGCCTTTAAAAATAGGAGAACTTCTAACTAATAAATTCGAAATTATGATATTGAATGTATAAAAATTTAAAAAAAAAACGCGATCTAAAAAGGGGTATAATTTTGCGTAAAATAATTATTCATTTGAAAAAACAGATTTTCATTCAATTAAATTCCTTGGCCTATAAATTAAAAAAAAAAAACACCTTATAATATTTCTGCTTAGCTCGATTCTAGTTGGAAATTTAAAACTAGCTTTTCACCATCCTACTTTTGACTAACCCTTTTATTACTTGATTCGATAAATGAAATAATGTTATAAATACATGCTTCAGGAAACTAAAGAATCTCCTTTCTAATCAATCCTGGACAGAGATCTATGCACAATCACTAGAACAAAGTCATGTCGAAATGAACAAAAAGAGAGCAGCAAGACCAACCACAAAGGTCAGTCACACACATATCAGGCTCGAAAAAGACGGTGTAAGTTGGGCGGATAGCTGCGACGCCCTCCCCCCTCTTTCGCAAACGGGGGTGGTACGGAAGGTACGGGGTCGCGGAAAAACATCAGCTGCTCCAACGTGCTCGCTGTGTTTGCATGATCTGTAATTATGCCCCAATGGTAGGTATAGGTAGCTGCGCGTGTGTGAGAGAGTATGGCAGTTATCGTGCCTGGTAGACCGGAATCGTATGCCAGAATAAAAGACTGAAAAATTATCAGAAGTATAGCAGGTTTTTGAAAAAAAGTTTGTTTGAAAAAAAAAATATCGCATCTTGAAGCAAATGTTTGTTTTTCGAACAAATATTTTTGAAATTCATGTGTACAAACATAAATAGTGAAATATTATTTATGTAAAAAGGGAAAACATTTACATATGGGGAAAGAAAATATATTTATGTGTGAGGAGCAAAAATGATGAGCGATTGCTTTGAAAATATCTCCTCCCTCCCCCTTTCCCGTCTCAGTCTCATATTTTTAATTTTATTATTATTTTGTAGAGTTTCCAATCGTTTATAAGTTCAATGATTCTTAAAAGTGTTTTGATCTGGGATAAATATTTCAGTAAATATCTTCAGAAGTATTTTAAAGTTTCACGCCTTCTCCTTTTTTCTTTCATGTGACTCTCTAAAATGTCGCTGTGACATACATACCCAAATTATGTTTACTTTATTTATGTGTTGTATGGTATTCATCATATTTTATTACATTTTTACATATTTTTTGCTAAAATTTCTGATGTAGTACTTAACCCTTGAATTTCGTCTTAAAAATTTTTAATTTAGATGCTGTAGATTATAAAAAAAAGTTGACAAGTTTTAAAATTATTTAATTAATTTTTTAATATTATTAATAGAAAAATAATAATAATTCCTACAAAATATTGGATTTATTATTTAATATTCAGTACGATTTCAAAGCATTTAGCATTAAAAAATTTATGGTAGTTAAAAATTAGCTTAATTATACGTACGCTCCTTTTTAAAGAAACATAATGAGATTTTAGGACCGACATCGTGTTTTCAATCAACTGACGAGTATAATAGTTGAAAATAACACCATCTCTTCAAACTTCCACACCACATTACCGACACCAAGAATCAAGCATCCACCTTGTCGTCATCTTAGGGAGAATGTTTGATCTATGATCCCAAATTTAACTTGCACTTGACTCACATACATAATGATGGATCTCTAATGGATGCAGGTTACAAATCGAGAAAACTAAGACCGCGAAGCAATACCTAACCAACAGGTAACTATGGTCCCTTACCCCTCCCCTCCCAGAAAAAAATGATAAAACCACTTTTTAAAGACTTGGCAACTATGTGCTTTTTAGGATTAAATTAATAGCTAATTTGTTTCTTTTTAAGAAAGCAGTAAATTGTTGAAGTTTTATTTGCTAGTTTTTATAGACTGATTTTTTTCTAGTTTCGTATTATATTTCATTGAGAGTAAAATATAAGAACAGTTACGTATAAGTTACATCGTTTGTGTAGCGTGAAAATGAATAGCTCAGAATTATAAATATAGATACAATGTATTGTTTACATATAATATCCAAATGCGTTTTTTTTTATAAATATAGCTATCACAATTTAATTAGTAAGTTTACTTTCCTCTACGGCATTTCAAAAATGTCTGATTATTATTTTTTTTATTACATAATTCTACAAGTATTGGTAAATTATATTTTTTTCTTGCCAGTTCCGTCTCATAATGGGAGTCATTATAATAAATTATTTTTATCTTAACATTATCTGATACAGAAATAATTTTTAATATAAACTTTAAAACGTCGGCTTTCACTTGTTAAGCTAGCGTGCATTTAGAAAACGCATTGAATATAGTTTGTTGTATTTTCAATGAGAATCGCATAATTACTTGCAAAAGTTAGAAAGATGAATATTTGAACAATTTCCGCTTTCATAGATATATATTTTTTGTGTAAAGCAATACAGTCTTTCTTTATACCCGAAATCTTTAATCTTTAATTATTTTTGCCGAAGACAAACGCATTTATTCTAAAGAATGATCAGTTCTGGAATGTTTTCTATGCAGAAACACTCTTAAGGATCCACTGCAAGAAAGTTTATTGCACGCATTCATTTAATTAACAGAGTTAGAAACTTCTCCTTTTGATGCGTGTCTCAAACCATTAATACTTTTAGTTAATTATCTGCTTGTACGTTATACCTTTTATTCTTAAAGAGATCTATCTCCAATTTGAATTGTATTTAACTCGATTGTTTCCAAAGAAATGAAAGGGAAAATATATAATTTGTCAAAATGTGTTTTATTAGAATACACAGACGAAAACTTAATACAAATGAATTACTTTATTAATTTAAAATTTTCATTGCTGTAAATATTCCTATAAATGTCTTTTCTTTACCGCTTCAGGGATTTAAAATATCGTTTTATTTGTAAAGGCTTTCTACACTATTTAAATGCTCGTATTGATAACCTTTAAGAATGACTGATATTTGTTCAATATTTATTATTTTAATTCATTTCTTACGGAGCTGGAAATCTTGGTCTTAATCATGATATATGTTACGTATAATTCTTTCTTTATGAGTTAGTTGCTCTTTATTAATTTTTTGATTACTTTCGTACATTTCTCTGGTGGGTATAACAACGTTTAGAGCTTGAAATGCCTCCATTCCCATGACGAGACATACCTCCAACGAGTGAGGTGGGGTCTTCGCCAATGAATATTACTCTTGCTTCAATCGTGGACCCTAGGATTCTAAGTTCAATTCCAATACGTAAAAAACTGAGAAAGAGGAGGAATATAGGTTTCCAGATACCAGTTTTAGGGGGAGCCAATATGTTAGTCCGTTTGTGTCACTTCTCAAAATCAAATATGACGACGGGTGAAAAATTATACCATTCCATAGAGAGTTATACTCTTACTGAGTCATTGATGAAGACTAGGAGAGAAAAAGTTATGTAAAGCGCTGTCGCCAATTATCTTTGCTGTGCCACGAAACGATTTTTTTCTTCTTCTGCTGTAGCAAAGACAATTATTCAGAATGAACGAACGAATGAATGAATCAAGAAACTTGAATCCTACTTATTTAACAGAATCTACTCATAATTGTCCCATATTAACGAAATCTACCCATGATTGAAGGATTAGCATGCATATGACTACAAGGATGACAAAATAATTGACGTGCAAAAATAATTTTTGGATATTTTAATTATAAAAAACCCCCATCCGGAGTGGTCTCCTTGAATCGTTCTCATAAATTTTTCAATTAAGTCTCTTCCCCCTCCCTCGTATAAAATGTAGTATCTTGGGTAAGGTCATAATGCTTTGCAAAGTACTGGCGGATAATAATTCCAAAATATGTATCTCCGGCTGGAACCTAACATTTTAACTAAATCTACCACGCTATTAGGTATTTTGGAAAAAAATTTCCAACATGATTGAAACAAAAATTGGCATGGAACTATAGTTATACTTAAAAGGTCACATACTGAATTTCATTAATTTAAGCACTGCACTAGTGAGTTATTGCGTTTTCATGCTTTTGAAAATGAAGACCAAGAGACCGTCAACCATTTGATAGATTTGGTTCAAAATTTGATAAGAATAATCATATTAGATGCTAAGCCTGTGCATCAAATTTTATCGATCTCTTCTTTTTGTGAGTAATCAGAAGCATGTTCAGATCTCGAGTTCAAATTTTTGTGACGATTAAAACACCTTCTCTATACTTCATATACGAAAATTTAAGAAAAAAAGCTATTAAAATTTTCTCGGTTATGTCTTAATTCTAGTATTGATTTCATCACAAATCTGACATTGACTGGATGCATATTACATCTACTGGAGACAAAATACCTTCTTTTTGATTTGGTGACGAATTTTGGAGAAGACGCCCCAGGAAGTTCTGGTTCTTCAACAGAATGACATTTGACTACCAGTTCCGCTTCAAATAAGTTCTCTTGTTGTTTCAAAACGAGACTTAAATGCAATGAAACTAAATGAAAACCTCTTCAATTATGATCTCCAGTTGGGATATTTCAAAGAATATTTTCAGGCCAGGTGCTTCAGAATCGTTTAAATAATCTATTTTATTTGGCTTATCCGATTGATGGTCAAAATAAAATAAAATAAAAACGAAAAAATTATTGTTATTCAATAAGAAAAAGAAAAAAGGTAGTTCATGAATATTAATTTTGTTTCCCAAACGATTTCGAAATCACCGGAATCGTGCAAAATGTCAAGAATGGATTTTGCAATTCCTGGTACAACGTGACTCTCTTCTTGAATGTGAGAAATAATCTCAGATGCACATGAAAAAGTAAGCCGCAACAATTAAAAAAAAAAAAAAACTTTTCTACTAAAGTAAAAAGAAAGAAAGCTAGAAAATGACTGATAAAGCGTGAAGACATCCGTTTGATGAACCGCGGCAGTCGATAGGATTGGACTGAAGTCGGTGTTCTACTCGAAAACAAAACTAGAAACAAAATCAAAACAACAAAATAAACCGAATGGCGTTTCTCTTCTGTATAAGGTATTTATTTATTCATTTTCCCGTCATAGCACGCCGAAGTCAGTACATCAGAGTTGCAGAAACAGCAGCAGTCTTGGTTTTTATTTATTTATGCTTGCTTTTTCTTTTCGTCTTGCAATGAATGGGGGGAAAACTGGGCGAGTTAATCATACGCTATTACACTGCTTCGGCTACCGTCATCGGCGGCCCACCAAAACAAGTGTGCACACAAAAAGCGAGTGCTGCGCAATCGGGAGGGAGGGGGAAAAAAAGCGGGAAAAGGGAACAGAGAACGTAAGAAATTAAGGAAAAAGAAAAAGAAAGAAACGAATGGGGGGGGGGGGCAGAGGAGTGTGCTCCATTTTATGTAATAGCAGTCTGAGATCTTGTGTAAGGATATCTGTTCTAAATAACTTCCTTCGAGGTAAAGTTTGAAGTGCAAAGCCCTCCTGTGGGTAAAGCTATTGACCGGTGTCCTCTCAGCGTTGGGAACGCGTTTGTGGGCTCGACATTGAGTGGATCCTGTCTTACGTACAGAATGAAGAGGGTATATGCTAAAAACAATAAAATAACTTATGGTATTATATTTTGGAATTCTTTTAAATGTCGGCATTTTTTCTTCGCTGGATGTTACGCTTTTGTTGAATTAGAGTGATGAATTTTAGACAAAATTTAGCTTGAGGCAAAGAATAAAAAACGCTATCGGAAAAACCAGCAGCTTCTTTTTTTATTATTATTAAAAATGCGTTTTCAATAATTGGCTACTTTGAAGTTTCTTTTCAATAAAATTAAATGACTTTTTTACGCTAAATATTACTTTTTATATTATTCTCTCGTCATTTTTTTATATTTCATCTTTAATATCAACAATAATATTCCACTAATTTTTTCTGCTTTAAAGTTATTTCCACTTACTTCAGATTCCTTTTTGATTTATGCAATTAGTAAATTAAGAATAGATTTAACCAATTTATAAAGCGAAAGAACTGGCTTATGCTTTGGAATGACAGGAATTCGGAAGTCTATTGGACCATTGATTCCAGTTCTATGAATAATTATAGTTCAGAGTCCAGAGAGAGATTCGAAGAGCACACATGACTAAGCAGACCGAATAAATTTCAAATGATCATTGACCAGAAACTTGCTTATGGTTTGTGAGAAGCAACAACATTAAATAATTTTTAATTAATTTTAAATGTTTTAACTCATTTGGGAATGTTAAAAATCGTACTCTTCTAGGTTCCGTGTTCAAATTGGAAATCACTGCGGCATTTTTATATAAGGAAATTTTTTGTTACTTTTACAAAATAACTGAGATACAATGACGGACTTTGATGAATCGCAGCATTTTCTTTTACAAAATGAGATAAAATTAGGTTCAGTCGGTATTCTTAAAGAATTTTACTTATTTCACTAACTTAAAGTTGGAGAGGGGGTGGAAACTTACAATTTTTTAGTTCTTCGATGATTACAATTTGAAAAGTAAAGACAATTTGCCAAATATCCAAATATCAGTGCTTTTTGCTTTTAAAGTTTGGATAGTTCAAAAACTTTAAAATACAATTAAATTACAATTGCATACTTAATAAAATTGCAATTGAATGCAATATTACTTAACTATAATTAATTAAAAAATTTTAAATACATAATATATAAAGATGATATCGTTAAATGTAATATTTAAATTCTAATTAAAATTATAAATTATTTGATACAATAAAAAGTATTCAATGTAAAATTTGAAATAGTTCATTTTAAATATAGTGTATTAAATAAAAAAAAAGCTGTGAAGATAGGAATCATAAAATAAATGTTTGCATCTAATCCAAGTATGGTAATACCGTCAAAAGACTTTTAATGCTACTTATAAAATTATTAATTTCCAGAAATAGTTGTCATTTTTTATTTTCACTTACTAATGCAAAATTATAGGAAGAAACTGCATTATGACATGTTTATAAATAATTTGCTTTATAAGATATTAGCCGCCTTTGGCGACCAGCCGGTTCGTCAGTATTACCGCTCACTACAATTTTCAATTAAATATTTTAAGTAACTGGTCTCTTAATGGATTCTCCAAGAAAACCTTTTTAATCTTCAAATTTTGATAGTCATACCAAACTTATACTGTTGCTATGATCGTTTCGTTCAATTTACTATATATATTTTGCTAATTTGTTGTCATTTCCGGTAAAACTTCAACTTTAATTTAAAGTGGAAATGATGAAATTGCAATTAATATAAAGATATTTTTTAATAAAACCAAGCGTTTTATTTTATTTATCATCTTTATTGCTATTTATTTATTATTATTATTATTGAATATGAGTATTGCAAACAGAATCGCTCGGTATATAAGTCTTATGTGAACAACAAAATATTTTTCATAATTTATGTAATATCTCAAAGAATATTTCAACAAAAATTTCTCAGATTGAGCATAAAATTCAGTTTTTAGTTTTGCTTTCAAAATTTAGAAAAACTCAACATTTTCATAATCTTAGGCCAATTTATCTTGAGAAACCTGCGCGCTGATTGGCGTACTTTCTTTGAAGCGATTGATGGAAAATCTAAAATTGTCCTTTTTTTATTGAATAGTAATATTCAAATTTTTATAAATCAGTCAGTTTAAGTGATTGATTTAGTTGATTGGAAATTAATTCTTTTTATTTAAAATATTAGCGTTTCAAGAACATTTTGTTAATCGTGATTTCCACAGCAGAAGCTTTATGTAAAATCAAAAATTCGTTATTTATGAGAGCATTCATTGAATCAAGTTACATAAAATATAATCATTTTCCATTTAGACCATTTTAGCAGATCTGTGTCTTAATAAAGGTTTACAAATTAGCTGTGTGGCCCTGATTTGAATGGATATTCTGGTCATATTAGCAAAACTTGCCTTAAAATAAAACTGATTTATTGGATTAATAATATAGAGAGTGTAAAAGATCATAAAATAATTTTTCTTGAATTTATTTTTTAGAATAAAATAATACTTCTTATTTGTTTCATTTCCTACAGACGATTTCATTTCCAAAAAGATTTAATTTATTTTTAATTGGGGCTTTAATCAATGTGATGGCAACACTTTGAAGAAAGCTAATTTTTTCCCATGAATGCGAAACGTGCTTAATTTTAATTTTTATTTTTTACGAAAAAAATTATTGAAAAACATAGTTAAAATATTTATTTAAAAATTCATTAAAAATACAAATTTAATTTTAAGATTAAATCATTAGTATCATTTAAAAGATAAATTTTTGATCTTTTACTTCATGTAAAAATCTTTTTTGTGCGGTAATATTTTCAGAAGTTATAGCAGAAACACGTCAAAATTTCGCTTAATTTTTAAATAAATAAAATTCTATTTAAAAATTCGAAAAAATAACCCTCAGATACACATTCCCGGCCTCCAAGGTATACACGTGCCAAATTTGGTAGCTGTAGGTTGAATGGTCTGGCCTGTAGAGCGCCAACACACACACACACATTGAGCTTTATTATAAGTATAGATTATAAATAATTCAAATCTGTGTCACTTTTCTGACATTAAGATAAGATGCTATGTCTACTTTTTATCAAACGGAATTAAAAAAAATAGTTTCATTGTTACATTTATTTGGTTCATGCAATTGTTTTATAAAAGAGAGAAAAAACACCATTATATTAAAAACTATCCAAGGAAAAGAACTGGATGGTTCAAATTTGTTGGATGAACAACAAGGGAGAATAGAAAAATTTTCCAAAAATCAACCTAAGTTTCTACACGCGAGTTTATAAATTACTGCTCTATTCTTTGCAAACAACTAAAAAATAAAAAAAGTCTGTTTTTTCTTTAAAGAAGGAAGCTACGAAAAATTTTGCTGTGCATTCTCAAGCTACAAACCACAAACTTCATCAAGAAGTTTTCTCCTTTTGCGAAGCTGAATAGGTCTGCTTGCCAAGTTGCCTTCTTGCTTAACCTAAAAGTGCGATGACTTTCGGCAGCGGCGCTTTTGATGGCACTCCGAGTCTGAAACTAAAGCATTTCTTTAATCTGTTTTTCTTTTCCCCCAAATTTGCCGACTCTTTTCACTGAAGTTTCCGTACTGCTTAAAAGGAATAAAAACTAGTTTCGAGTTTATACCACTCTTTTCGAGCCTTAGTGTAAAATATTCTGCCTGCAAAAGGTTTGCATTCACAGAAATTTATTGGACTGATTATATTCTTGAATGCATCTGCTCGAAAAAACAAACAGTTTTAACCACCAGTTCGGGTATTGTGAGATAACTGCATGTTACTTCTTAGTATATCTTATGAAAAATTTATTGGTCTGGGTTTTGACGCCGTATTGTCCTCTCTATCGATGAAAGTGTTCACTTTTTGGAAAATACAATTATCGTTTGTACCGTGAAGCGATAATATTTCAACTTGCTGCATTTTGTCTTTAAGGATTTTCGATTAATATGAATACGTTTTCTTAAAATATATTTCAATTAATATTACCTTTGGCAATGCCAAAAGGTTTAAATTGTTGTTTAGGAGAATTTTCCTTATTATTTTAATATTTTCAGAACTAATTGATATGTTTTATATATATATTCTGTAGCTTAAACTTTTCAAATGCAAATTGGTAAAGGTTAGTTTAAATACAGAGGTAATTTGTAATGATTAAAAAATATATTAAAAAAACTTTAGAGAAGTAACATTTTGGATAAAATATTTTAAGAAATTGAAGTTACTACAACAATTTTTTATTTTAACTGGATTTGATGATATGAATGTTACTATGAATATGAATAAGACAATAACAAATTATCCAAATGAATCTTTCTATAAATGAATGCCTTTTCTTTCAATTAGGTCAATCTGATATTAATTAAGACAATCATCAGTTTACTTCTGCATTAAAGAGCTTATAAAATTATTGTCTTTTTCATTTCTTTTACTGATCATTGACGAATAATCGTTGAATTTTAGTTTGCTGGTATATGATAAGAATCTGAGAAGTTGTTTTATTCTTCAAACTTCAAAAAATAGCAGATGGTATTGATGCAATACTAACTTTTAACCACAATTACTTGAATGAAGCACATTAAAGAAGACATAGTTCAATAATCAATTTTTCATCAAATATTCATATAATTTCAAGTTAGTGCATTATATTTTTTTCTTTTTGGAAAATTTTGTAGAAGAAAAATTCTGTGTGCTTAGTAAATTTTTCTTGTAACTATATAAGATAAAAAATTTAAATTTCCCTATAGAAAAATACCTTTTTCAGGAAATTTATTACTTACTATTAACTAATAAGAGATGTTATGATACAACACAAACTATATCTATATTAATTGAATTTTATATTGAAAAATAAAAAAGGAGGATGAATTGTTCTTATATCTTTATGTTGATGACGATCCGGAAAAATGAAGTTATTAGATGTTTCGGAAACGAAATATATCCATTGCTAATCGCAAAATGAGATGAATAAATACTTAGTTAATATATACTGTGCATTTTGCTTAATGCGCATTCATTCAACTCTAAATAACAAACTATGTGATTTATTTTAGAGAAAAATTTGAGATTTTTCATAAAAATGCCAAATTACCTTCTAATTTATTACGTGGCTGTATTATCTTTATAAAGTAAATATTATAAAATCTATTCGTGTATAATGAAATGGGTGCGCTCATAACATAATTAACAAAAGCAGCAATGGCAGAATAAATTCACTAATAACAAATCTCTTTTTTTATATGCTTGTCCCTAGCATCGGTCATAAAAATCGAAATTGGCTTAATGCTTATAATAATTATTTTCTTTACACAATTTCCAAGCTATTTATTAAAAAAAAATTATGTTGAAAAAATTATGAGAAAATTGAATATTTGCTAACAAAAAGAGGGAAAAATTGTTTTCAATTGATCTGTTAGTTATTGTATTAACTAGTTTTTAATACAATTTTTAAATCCAACCCTCGGATTCATCTTTTCCCTCTCGTCCCCGAATAAACCTCTTCAGCGAAAGTGATTCCTGTCCCGTCCATCCACTTCGATGTAGGCCATGCTTACGTAGTTCCGCATGGCATCCTGTTGTTTTGATCTTTTTTTGCTTCCCTTATCCCTAAACACGCGTCTTCAACGATCCGTAATGATTCGCATGACTTACAAGAGCCTTCACTCAGTTTTGTTTCTTTTTCCCTCTCCACTTCCAAGTGATCCCATATCTCATTTCACTTTCGTTTGTGTCCACACCTTTCCGCAGAGCGGGGACTGTCATTTATCGGGGGCAGTTAATCTTATCGGTTTCCATCGGAGACGTGATTTACGTTTCGGTCAGTGAAGTGTTCCTCCTCTGGTCAGTTTCCGATCGGTTTTCTTCTTCTTGCGCCGCTTTTTTTAGTTCTTATTTTCTTCCCTTCCTTTTTCGTTGCTTTTCCTGTTTTCCTTCTCTTTTTCTTTTTTTAATTATTTATTTCTCTGCTGACGTGTTTTTCGCAAGGGAGAACGGGGGGATTTTTCTCGATTGGAAAAAAAGTTTTCATTCCTCGACAAGACAAGATAAAATATCAGCTAAAAATTTAAATTCTGATAAAATCATTTTTAATTATATAATTTTATTAAAATCTAAATTAATAAAGCAATTATTAAATTAATTTCATAAAACACACTATACAAAATTGTCATAATTTTTATTTGTTTAAATGTATATTTGCAATGAAACTCAAACAAATTATTTGTTCTTGCATATTAAAAGGTTGAAATAATATATATATATATATTTCTGTTAGAAAAGTGCTTTTTATAGATTAAATGCTCATTCATTTTCTGATTGCAAAGAATTTCATTTCTCTTAAAAATATCCTGCTCCAACCCTAAAATTCATGTCGGATAATACGTTTGGAAAGAGAATGTCATTAATACCTGATTCAAGATGACCGAGAAGGAATTCGAATTTATAGATGCCCGTTTTACGAGAATATTAAAAGGCTATTTAATTTGCTTCATTATTTGCTTTTAATATTTAAAGAATCTGAAAGAAGATTTAGTAAGATTTTTCATTAATCTTATATTGTTCACGTGATAATATTTGCATTTGCTGATCTTATTTTAAGAAAGGTTGATTTACATATTTTTCTCATTTAAATATGATTGTATATTCTCTTATTTCAGAGTTAAAATATATTTATCTTATTACTGAAATATTTTATTTAATTATTCAAAAAAACATTAAAAAAACATGTGTAATTTTAATTACTTTCACTGTCATATTGAGCTTGAATTTACAGCTAGTTCCCAAATTATCTCGGTCATAATATATATATATTTTTAATTCACTCAGAATATTGCTCGATTTTTGTTTAGACTAAAGATGAGAAGTTTCCTTCTTGCACAATTTTGCCCTATATCTAAGAGTACATAATAACACATTTGTTTTTACCTTTTCACTTGACAACCGGTATTTTCTGGCCATTGTGTTAAATGTAGAAACGGATAACTAAACAAGTTCCTTTATATCTTGCTTTGTTTGTAAAGTGTCCAACTTAAGCAACGTTTTTGGGCAGAAAGTAAGAAAGAACTGGGAAGTCAAAGTATTAAGCAGGTTTTATTTTTCCTCCTTTTTTTTTGGGGGGGGGGATGTTTATGCAAGTCATGGCAATGAATGTTTAGTGTCTGTTTAACGGTTGATAAATAAAACGCTATTATTTAAAACAGGTAGCACTTATATGCCAAAAACTAATTTCGATATTCTTTCAACAATGACATTAAAAAAAAGTAAAACATATAAGGAAGGATATGTATATAAAACAGCACAATAAATTTATCTAAATTTTTCCGATTATGAATGAACGTTTCATAAAATAAGTTTTCCTCCGCATTTTTTCTATTTAAAAATCAAAGATTTAATATTATTTTTTCATTGGTAACAATAATACATTTACTGTTACTTTGTAAGCTGTGTAGCTGAATAGCCTCATTGAATTTCATTGAATATAAAAAAATGTGGTGCAAAATTAACTTGTAATAAGAATGAGAGTTTCAATATTTTTCATCAAATTTTAAGAATATTCATTTTTTTAATATAAATATTCAGTGATGAATAATATTATAATATATATTTCTAACGAAACGTATTGCTATTGTTTAAAGAAAGACGTCCTTAGTTTCATCAGGGTGACTAAGAAAAAATAACGGGATATTGTCACCGATACAGGAGGCATTTGTGCGTCTTAAATTTAAAATCAAAACTGCAAAGAATCTCTCCTCTGCTTCCTGTAATCGCTTTAAAAGCAAAGCAAGAAATCGTGCCAAGTTCCTCATTCCAGAGAGGAATCAAATGCTGTATGAAACACCGAACTGCATCGTAAAGCTCCAACCCTCCGTGGAAAGATAATCCACAACTATTCTGCATAACCTCCTTGTTCTCCAGAGCAACCTCAACTAAAATTGCCACGAGTTATGTGCCTCCCCCTCCTCGGAACAGGGGCCGTCGATTGCGGATAATGCGGATGCTGGCGACACAGCCACCTCATTCTTTTCCTTCGAATCCTAAGTTTTGACAAATAAAACTGCAAAACTCTCGGACCGCGCCTCCTTCCATCTCCCATTAATCTCGCCCCGAGTACACGTTAAAGGCAAGGGAGGAAATTCCACACCGCGTCGAGACACGGCGACAAATATTTTCTGGTAAGTCTTTCTAAGTCTTAGTAAATATTTTCTTTTCAGTGGATCCGTCGACATGGCTGTTCGTTTCCCTCTAGTTATCTGGAAGCTTGCGTCACGGTTAAAGTGGTGTAATGCGACCTGCCCCTGAAGAGGTTTCAAATGACTCGCATCTGTAACGGCCAGGTTAAGACGTAGCTTTATTATTCCTAAGCAGTTTTGAAATGGAAGAATTTAGGAACACATACGGTGAAAAGATTTCTAAGTATATTTTAAAGGCTTGAACTTTTGGAAAATGACACACAATGTCCAGCAATAAACACTCAACTGACAGATGCAAGTTTAAGGGCTCCATGCTGTCGATTCTTCAATAAAGCTAAAAGGAAGAATACTTGACAGAGGCGAATTTGTGTCGTCTGCCTTCCCCTTTGAAAAGCTATTGGTATCTTCGAAAGTTCACGTGCACAAAGCGAATATTATTTGAAATGTCAAACTACAGATTTATTCCAAGAAGAGCTAGAAGTTATTTTTTTATTCTTTATCATTTATCGAATTAATGCCACATATTCCTAAAGTTTATTCTTCCTGATGGAATAGGTCACTGCTGTCTATCAGACATTAACAGTTTCTAGGTCTTAAAACGCACAACTGCCTTTTGCGTATTGAAAGTCAGTCTCACAGCAAAATTTATTAAATCATGTGTCATCTAACTTCCCCAAAAGAATTTATTATTAACAAGTTTACCGTTCATTCTGTAGACAAAATTTTACATATAATTTGCTTGTTTATTTGTGTTCCTTAACTCTAATTAAAGGTTATGGTTTTATTTGTTATCCTTTTGTTGTGTGAAAAATTGTATTTTTTTCTTTATCATCAAGCAATTAGTCCAACGGGGGGCACTTTGTATTTGAAGATGAGAAGCTTCCAGCATGGTGGTTGGTTCTCATCACCTTTGTGGATATGCGAAAAGGGGGGGGGATTGACTGCGATGACATCCCATCGATGACAGGAAGAAGTCTTTAGGGAAGCGTTGCACCGTGTCCGGTGATGACCCTTAGGACACAACCACAGCTCACGCCAGTGTTACTGTTGCGGAGTTCCAGTTATTCAAGTTTTTTCCGTGTGTCTTCGAGCGGATCTGAGTAGTCTGTCTATGACCATCAAACAATTAACCATTAAAACTGAACAGGAACAAAAATGTTGAATATCATAATTATAATCTAAGACATTTTTTCAATTCATATTATTTTTCTTTTTGCTTCTTAACAGATTATTTGAATTTTCTCTGTCTTTTAGAGTGTTTTTCTTCCCTTTTTTTCCAAACAGTCAAGTA
Source organism: Argiope aurantia (assembly GCA_026543865.1). Taxonomy (NCBI): domain Eukaryota; kingdom Metazoa; phylum Arthropoda; class Arachnida; order Araneae; family Araneidae; genus Argiope; species Argiope aurantia. The sequence goes on from JAPMOR010106913.1 coordinate 381,398, forward strand.
TCAGCAAAATAATAATAATATCAATAAAAAAAACCAGATATTTATGGAAATTCAGCTTTCATAAAGATATTTCGAAACACACACAGACAAAATAGAGTATAATCAGTAAAACAGTACTAAGTATGTCAGTTTTGAATCGATTCTAATAATACTTAATAAACAGATAGCGTATTTTAGCTTTAAAGAATCTTACATTTTTAAAGTCCGATATTGAATTGAAGATTTTCCACTTATACTTTATAAATAAATGCAATTAAAATAAATTACTTATAGTTTAGTTTCCTAAAATGTGTATAAGAATTTCTTTATATGAAATGAATGGCGTTTACCGAAGTCCTCGTTTTGTTATTGGTCAAGAAATTTAAAATGGTAATAATAATGTAGAGTATGAATGATAATGCCTTTATTCATTATTTTTTACATATCCAAATCTATAAATAAACTTTTTTACTAGACTTACTAGTACTCTCTTACTAGATTTTATAAAAATATAAAAAATTTCACAAAAAGAGAAAAGTTAGTCAAATTTTCTTTCATTATGTAACTATTAATAAACCTGAATTTTAATTTCCATTAAGTAATAAGAGATTTAAAATTTAGAATTTTTTAAATATGTGAACTATAAAGGAAAATTTAAGAAAACATTGAAGACTTTCAAATTTATTCGCCAAAACATTGTATCTGCTTCAGTATGCAAGATTTTTATATTTGTGAACTATGTGCTACTTACTTCTCCACAAATATAAATGCATATAAATTTGACGAAATTGAACAACTTTTTTTTAAATGCGTTCGTTTATACAAAATATCGGTTGCTGATATTTAAAAAGAACTTCTATTCAGTTCTTCTAAATCAGTTGTTTTGAATATTAACAGTCTTCGTGACTATATAATCAGCTACATTGATATATCGTTTATTTTGCTCATTTCCATTGATTTCAGTTGTTATTTATAGAAGCTATGCGCTCAGCGTTCATCAGTTATTAGATTATTTTAAAGTCTCGTTTTTAAAATGCCTGTTTCAAACTGCGTATATTATTTAAAATCCTTTTAAGATTTTCAAAATTCATTTTTCTTTTATAAATTTTGTTATGGAAAAAAATAGACTGAATAAAATAGAAAGAAGCAATAGTTTTTAAACGTTAAGAAAGGTTTCAATTTTTTAAAAAAGGCTTTCTAGTGTATGCTTCGATAATAAGGTTCTTTAAAATTTTAGCTTCGGTTCAAAATTACTTTTCAAAAATATTATAAGGGTTTCTAACATGCCGAACGAAAGAAAAAAAAATCAAATTAGTGCATCGATTCTCACACTATAGGATGCATTCCCAAATTGGGAAAAGAACTGTCGAAGAATAGAAGAATCAAGGCATAAGATTTAAGGACAAAATTTGGGGGGGGGGGGGCGCAGCTAATAATTGAAGTCAAAATAAGGAGAAAAGCATTCTATTATTACAATAAATTATCGCTTAAAGTATATAAATAAATGCATACATAACGTAAAATGTAATTTAATAATTATGTAAAAACTCAGAATTTATTGAAGGAGTACAGATTTACCAATAATAAATTACAGGAATTGTGAGATTTCTAATGGTATGGAAATATTTAACGCAAATTGTAAAATATTGAAATTACTGCTGTAATGGCTAGATAATTTCAAAAAAAAATTTCTACATATTGAAATAAAGGATACTGAATAAAGGGTAATCTTATAATAATATAGATATTCATTTAGTAAATTATTTCTAAAATAGTCTTTAAATAAAGTATAATACGCGCACTTACACAAGCAGAATGATGATTTTTTATTGTATTTTGAGGCTTCACTAGAATTAATTTTTTGTTACTTTATTAATTTTAATTTAAGAACTTTATTTTATAAATTTAAATTAGCATATTTTATTTTATTTATTTGAATTAATAAAGCTAAATTCATAAATTTTATACTATCTAACATATTGCACTCAAGGAAATGATTTTCTTTCAAAAAATTATTATTTAGATATTAGCTAAGTTACTATGTATATGTCATAATTTTATCATATAAATCTAGCTGGTGTTCATAATATTTTCGTCGTCGTAACTATCGTTGTTCATTTTGATGATGATTTATTTTGCTGTTTCAAATAATTTTTGTTGACGTCTGATTTTGTTGACGTTTGTTGATAGTGCAGTATCGATATTATTCACCTTTCGTATTATTTGGCCGCAGGTTACAATGGTATTTTTTACATTTCCAGGTGAAATAAATCTTTTTATTTGCAAAGAAGAAATGATACAATAAATCTCACCAATAAACTTTTTTATTCCATTTGTCTTGTTACATTTTGTGTGTGAGACGACTGACTAGATACGGTAAATGGCACATGAAATATAATAAGAACTTTCGCTCCCAGTCGCTATCAGAGACTTAGAGAAAGTAGACGATCCATAATATATGATATTATTTTTTAGACATTTCGTTACATTTAGCACTAGAAAGTCAAATAAGAGCACAAATATTTTGTCTTTATGACATCTCTTAAAATTGATACCATGTCATTTAATAACCTTTCTTTCAATTTCCATATAATTATATCAATGGGACAAGGCATTCTTTCAAATAGTCTTTAATATCTAATTCTCCTTATTATATTCACACGAGAAAATTTTTATTTATGCATCATACGAAGTAAATAAAACGATGAATTGATCTAGCAATTAATCTAGTAGATATTTGAGAATGGATATTTATATTACTTAAAAATTTCTTCACAAAAATTAAATGTAAAAAATTAAAGCAAGTTGTTAATATCATTTTCACTTTCGTTTTTGTTTTAAAGGATTCTTAATAAACAGTATAATAGGCGTTAAAATTAAATATTTAATTTGTGGTAAGTTCAATCTTCATATTGCGAGTATGAAATGGATATTTTTCCCCAAGAATTACTTTTCAGTTTATAATGTTAACTGAATTCTTTAATTCTTATTTTCCAATATACAATCAATGAATGAAACTTTTTTTGAAGAGTGTCTCGATTTTTTGACAAAATACCATAAAAAAGAGAAACCACAAAATTAAAAATGACAGGAGAGAAACAGAAAGAGAGAAATAACATAAAACTTGACACAGATTCTTTCTTGACTATTTTCAAAACAGTTCAGCATCGTGATCTTTGAAAAATCCTCCAGTTTCTTCAGCTGCTCAGAATTAATTCCAAAAAGTCAATACGCCAGGATACAATGTTCCCATTTTTTTTTTTTTCCCCTTCTCTTCCTCTGCTCAACCAACTGAATAATACCTGTGATGGAAAACTCAGCTGCAGCGAGGAGAAAGAATCGTGTTGTCCCATTAGTCCTCTGAGCAAGTACCACATACGAAGGCCCGAAAATGTCTCCCTGAAGCACAGACAAAAGCACTTTCGGCGACACGCCTGGGCGCTTTAAACATGGCCAGTCAAGAACAAGCCTCGCGCATCGCTTTCGTATTAAGTCTTCGCCAAGGAAACTGCGTTTTAAAAGCGAAACGCTCGGAGATACGAAGATGAAGGGGGGGAGGGCGGAAGGCAGGCAAGGAATTCTCTTGGAATATAACGTTTGCATCTCTGGCCCACCCCTTTCCAAAAGGGATGGGACGTGGGGAGGGAGAGGGAAAAGCGAGTGTGCTGCTGCTGTAGAGAAATCAAAAGGAACTCGTTGAAAAGCTTCTAAGAATGCACATTTTATTATCGCCCCTCGACTCAATGAAGGAGAAAGGGATGGGAATTTGTGTAATTTGCATAAGCTCGCTCTCTGTACAATGAATAAAGGCCCAAACAAGACGACGGGATAACGCTTCAAAAGCGATGGCGACGGCAGAAGAGACTAATAAAATTCTTTTCGAAGGGTGTCTCAGACATCAATGATATCTAACCTCCTCTCTTTCTCTCGCGGAGAAAAGGTGTGTATCGGCAGTTTGCTTGACGGGTGCGATGCCGCAGCCGCCCCTGTTTTGTGCATTTAGGGTGGAAAATCGTCATTTGTTAGCAAGAAAATTTAGACTAATTTTAATTATTTTAGAATTCGTTTTAGAGGTTTACCTTCAGGGGAATGGGGATGTGCCTTTGATAGATCACTGTTTGTGTTTGCTTTAGACTCCCGAAGTGTTTCGAGTAAATAATTAGAATATAATTTTACAGCCGTGAAAGAGGGGAAGATAGGGGACTGGACAAATTGGATGTATGCTTAAGGGTTTTAAAAAAGAAATATATTGGTTTTTAATTTTTATATACACATAGTATTGGCATATAGTAAATATAAACCTGTACTATTCATAACCCTCATTTTTATTGAAATGATAATTTAGCTGCAGGATATTTGAATTCGGAGTTCTTTTCTGAAATGTACACGCAAGCATTTTAACTCATGTAACTTTTTTAAATACAGAAATCAGAACACCGTATATTTCTAATTTATAAAATGTATCTAACGCTTTTTTTTTTAATTTTAAATTTTGATTCTTATTGAAAAAGAACTTACGTTTCTCAAAGAAAGTGAGTGATATATATGTATGTATGAATTCCTGCATTTGAACAAATATATTAAAAGATGTGTGTCTCCAGTATTTTCATTTAAAAAAAAAAGGATATTCTAGTATGAGCGGCAATTGAAATCAGCTTCTATTCAGAGTTGAAATCAGTTTCTAGTGAGATTAAAGAAATGTCAATTTTTACATGCGAGCCGAAATCATTCTTTTCAATCTTAATTTTTTCCTTAAAAATGTGTCACATTATTTATTTCTATCATTGCATACTTCTGGAATCAGTAAAATTTAGTAAGATTAATATGTTTAATAGAGTTAAGAAATGCCATATATTGGAAAGAACCAAGCAGTGCTGGTTTTTTTTTTTCCACATATTTTAGTTTTTCTGAAAGGCAGTACCATCAAAATCTATCTGCATGAAGATCTTAAGTTAGATTCTCCGAAGTGTATCGTAAATAAGAATCAGTTGCCGAAGACATTAGTACAAAGTTCTACTTTTTAAAAGAAATATGGCATATTGAAAAGCGAAATCAGGACATCCTTTTTGCAAAGATCAAATGGATAATACAAAGTTTGAGATATGGCTATAGTAACGGATGCGGACAACATAACAAGAAGTTCAGTTTTCCTTTTAAAGTCCTCTTTTGCACAATTTCTTCTTGATCTGCCATCTGTAACAACATAGCGTGTCGCACCACCTAACAGGCGAACACACATCTAGATCACTAAACACACGCACATACATCCACTTGCGTTGTCACCTTCACATCAAAGGAGCACAGTATTTCCTTTCTAGGTTTTTTTTCTCTTTCGAAAAAGAAAGGTATATCGGTTTTTAGAGCATCTTTCACAGTTCACTTTCTTTTGTGGTGATAGAACAGCATGCATATAAATTTCGGCGTTAGGCTGATAATGGTGATTAGAATATTTATACGTAATGAAATAAAGTTAGAAACTGTACTGTTTATTTAAAATTACAAATAATTGGATAAAAACATAATTTCAGTAGATTTCACGCAAGAATGAAGAATTGTCAGTTATCATTTAAAAGCTTATACCGCCGATGAAACAATCATTTTTTGTCTAGCTGTCATTAAATGAATGATAATTAAATGAATAAACAATACAAATAATTATGATAACATTTTATTTATGCGAAAAATAAAATATAAAGATAAAGAGGAGCGTCTGCATTCAACAAGACTTCTGCAGAGTTTTGTTAGTTCCATTTAACGAAATTTTCTACCAAATTTCTGTTTGAATGACATTAGCAGAGTATTTATGTTCCATATATTACGAAAAACCATTTCTATTTAACTAGTTTTCCCAACATTTTTGCAACTTTTTGTAAGTTTTCATTTGTCTAAATTCCAAAAATATATGCCACATGGACTGCTACCGCCTCACCTATCATTACTTTAATACAGAAGATATAGAGATGTTTAATTTTCGTTATGGTGATACAAATACTGTGGGTTCTGAATAGTGTAGGGAAAATTAAACGAAAAGTAATATTGAGAATGCAATGATTAATAAAACTAACTGATAATAAAAATATTATTAAAAAATTTACAAGTAAAAATTTTATATCATTTTAAAGAATATGAAAGTGACTAAAATTTCTGGAATACAATACAAATCATGTACTTTAATCCTTAAAAAATGTGAGCATTTTTATAATTTAAAAAAAATATATTAAATCGTTTTTTTTATTGCATCACGAAACTTTTTAAGTTTAGAATGCGTATTAAAATCGATAAAGCGATATATAAATTCGAATATGTTTTCTGTTTCGCTAATTCTGATTTATCTTAATTTATGAATCTCAATAACTTAATTCTTAACATCATAATTTATAAATTCCTATGCAACAAGTTTTCATCTTAAAGGAATTTCTTTAAGGGAGATATGAGAATTTATAGAATAAAAGCTCGAATGAAGTAGTCCTACTCACTTTGAAGACATCAATCGCTCTTCAGAATTGAATTCGGAAACTGCCGTTAAAAGTAAAATAGTAATTTTTCTCTTTGTAAGTAGGGTGGAGAGAGAGAGAGAGAACAGCTTACAAATATTTGAAAGTAAATACGATTAATTGGAAAGTTAATAAAAGTTAATAAAATTGTTCATTCTTGAACAGAAAACTAAGTAAATATTACATTATTACTTACGGAATTTCAAAGATTTTATTGATATTGCTGTAATTGAAGCAGTCGAACTATCACGTTAACACAGTTACGATGAAGATTTATTTATTTTCCTCGAATCCTTTTTCTGTCGTTTAATGTTACAATTTTGCTGATTAACGCTACATTTATCTCATTTGCTAAGAGAAACTCTTAAAGAATGCTTCATTGCATAATCTCAATGTTTTCAATTCAGAATACGAGTTCTGTCCCATAAAAATAATCTGATATGCTCCTTTGATGCATTTACAATGCAATTTTGTTAATAAAAAAGCCTTTGATTATATTTTAAAAGCATAAAAATACTCAAAAAAAGAAAAAATTAATCATAAACATTTTTTTGGTGCAAGCAAGAATATATGGTTTAGGGAAAACAACTAAGAATTGTTTCTAATATAAATGCTTACGTATTTTTGCAATAATTCAAAAAATTCAAGAAAAAATTCAATTCATTTTATCAAACTGATAAATTTTATAATAAAGATTTTCAAAGTTGCTTTATCTCAGCTCAAATTCATAACAAAATGTATTTGAGACAAACAATACCTCATCATGGAAATCACAAAGAATGGTTAGAAATCATTGAGTATGGAAAAAACTTTCAAGGAAATTTATTCATTTTTATAGCTATTTATTAATCTAATTTATTTAAGATATTTTGTACTTGGGTAATTTGACATTCTCTCGTTACAGTAATGTATGAAATTTATGAATTCCTCTTTCTAGTTGTAATGACAAAATCATTTGTGACTTTATCTGAATATAAAATGAATTTCGAGTTCCAGGAAAAAGAAGAACGACAGTCGTTTGAAACAAAATCTCTGTAAATTTTGTTTCTATATTTAAATTTCTTCATTGAACAACATAATTTTTTTCTTAAAAAGCATAACGAAAACGAATAAGGGTTTTAAAAAAAACGTCCATGAAAGAGAACCATAAATTCGGAGCAAAATTTCAGTAAAAGTTCCGAATGAAGGGGAAAAAAAATCAAATCTAGTATACAAACTGAGAATTGGAGAAAGAAAAGCGCCTTTTTGCATTAGCATAAGAATGTGACGTCACGGTAAAAAGGGGTGGGAGGATGCTGAGGCGAAGAATTAGGTGTGTAAGCCCCCATCCAGTGGGAACATCCCATTGTCCATTCCCGGGGGTATTTTCGCATGCATGGCTTGGGAGACCGTCGAGGCTAGTGTCTATGCCCATTGTGGAGAAAACTCTTCGGATTTTCCATTCAGGAGAAATCTGAGGTGCGTTTCTGTCAAGGGGAGGGGGGGGGGAGATGAAAGTGGGGTGACAGACTCGTATGTAGATCGTCTGGAAGAAGGAGAAATAAAATCGGAGGGAAAAATTCCCTTCCTATTGCGAAGGAATTCTTTCCTCGATTCAAATTTTGGTGTTTTGTTTCATCCTTCCGGAATGAGAGAACTTTTCTGATTTTTTATACTCTTTTTTTTTCTTGCAATTTTTTTTAATTCTGTTTCGTTTCTTCATTTGCTAGTCTTTATTGAGAAATTTCATTCGTAATTTTCATCTCAAATTATTCATATTTTTGCCTTTATATACATACTAGACACGTGTTTATGTAAATGGAAGAATTTTTAAGATGACCTGAATTTTTTAAGCATAGAGGAGGGAAAGTGCTTTATCACAAATAACTTTTTTAATCTAATGGTAACTTATAGCACTACATATGTTTCATCTTAATTTATCAAAAGAGTTTTCAAAATTGAACAATGCAATTTGTATTACTTCCATTGGTTGCAAATTTGATGTACGACTACTCAGATTTCATATAATACGTAAAAAAGCAGCATGTGAAATTAATTTGATTTTGATTTTGATTTTTTTTCTTTGTTGAATTTTAACAATTGAATATTTAAAAATTTGATTGTAAATCTATATTAAGCACGAAATCGTCTCTTCAAATATAGTAGTTTTGAAAATCTTGCAATTATGCTAATAAAAGACTAAAGTCAATAAAAAAAAGTATCTTCAAAAATGTTTATTAAAATGCGAAACAAGAAATGTAAAACATCAACTATTGCTTTACTAAAGATGAATTAATCGATGCATAAAACCATAATATGACAGATTTGCATCTGTATAAGTATAAATATAGTTGCAGTATAAGTATAAATATATATCGATTACATTTGATAAGTAATGTTATTGAAAATAATAAGGAAATGTTATTGAAAATTCGTTCCTATGCCTTTCGAAAGATGTGTTTGATAGTAAATAAAAGGGTATAAATAATATCTTTCAGCATGAAAACGGGAAAGTCTTTTTTAAAAAATTAAGCAAACTTAACTGTAAAGTATCTCGAATATTAGTATTTATGTTTAAATATTATTCAGATATTAGAATATGAATAAGTTTGTGGTAGTCATATTCAAATTACTCTTTTGTTTGTTTTCAGATATCTAATAAATAATTAAACCGTAATTCTTTCTTCAAAATAGGTGTTTTCGTTTCAGATTAGTTTAATTTATTTACCTGTTTCTATTATTTTGTAAGTATAGTGTTAAAATAAATATTTTTCCATGATATAATCAAAAAATTTTGATTTTTAGATATTATTTTCTTTGTCTTGTTCTAATCCATATTAGTGATTTTACTTTAATTTTTATGAATAAAAGTAATTATTGGGTTTGAATTTGAGGGTACTTTCAACTAAAATTAAAAAATCTTGACTGTTATTTTTTTTTGTTTGTTTTGTTATTTATTGTTCGACAAGGACGTATCCACGTTTTCCTCGTATAAAATCTGTAAGAGCTTATGAAATTTATATTAGAAAAATTAGGAATAATCATTTCATATGTTCAGAATTTGACTTCTCCATGAAGCGCAGTGTATCTTACGAATTAACGAATTCTGTATAACTCTTATTATATCAAAGATTTGTGTAAAAAATGCATTCATTTTAATATTTATTTTGATTATGTACAAAACATGTCTTTTATTTACTTTAAAAACTTTATATAAGTTAAAACACATTTTAAAACTGTGATATACAAATAATTTGGCCCTTAGAGAGTAAAAGTCAGGATTCATAAGATTTGTATCTAATTATAACTCATTATAAAGCAGCAATTCATTAGAAAAGAATTCAAAATAAACTTATAAAATGTTATTTTCAACTTATGCTTAAATTCATACATATAATTTAATCCTATCACTTATATAGTTATTTTCACTTACTTCGTTATTTATCTCGATTTTTGAATTTTTAGGCATGCGTATACATTTGGCATAACACATACATACACTCGCACATATTTATATATTAGAAATACGTGTCACTTTCAGTCTAAATAAAATTCGAGAAAATCCAGGAAGCAGCGAGCTTCGCTTCTTGCATACAAAGCAGTCCGATAAGCCAGCATGAGGGGCGCTAAAAAATGTTCTTGCCAAGTTTTGGCAACGGGCTTAGAATGTGGGTTATTATATATGTCCTGACAGCGGGAGGATTTTGTATTGTATTTCGGGATCAAAACGTCAGAATTTCTCCCGGAAATAAAGTGAAATAACTGTTTCGGAATTTTTCCTTTCCTCGAAGTGAGAAATTCGTTTTATTTCACTTAAATTTCCTGTAACTGGAGCGAATCATATAAATCCACTCATGTTTCAGATTCTGAGATTTTGAAGGAAACTGTTAGTATTCTTAGGAAGATTTTTTTTTCTTTATTGTTTTTTTATGAAAAGTGAGAATAGTTAGTTTTTTCACAGGAACTGTACTCACAAATCTTGTAATAAAAACGGCCTTTGTTTGTAAAACTTATTATGTTGCATTTTGAAAATGTAACATCATGCATGAACTTGAAATGCATTGAAGAATCATATTCACGATTTATGATTATTCGTCATAGAAAAATCAAACTGACCAAAACAAACATGCATTTATTTTCTTTACTTGAAATCCCGTCTGTATGTCGAATAAAAATATTCTCAATCACATCAATACATTTTTTAAAGACACGAGAGGATATAAAGGAAGCTAAAATATCTTAAACACTGAGGGGAGAAAGTGTTCAATAGATGGGATTAAAAAAATTCAGCCACATATTTAAAATAACAAGCTGGACCAGTCACTCAGCCCTGGCAACTGTATTCTGATTTTTATTTCCAGTGGAAGTTCAGACCTTCAAATATGTCATCATCGAATTTCTGCCTTCCTTCACAATCAGTATTTGAGAGAAGTTTCAAAACATTACATTCATGAACGTTTTCTATATTCCATTACATTACAAAATGTACTTTCATGTACTTTCTTTATGAAGTTAAACCACGATAGAGATCCTCACAAACAACCGCAGTTACGATTTCGAAAATTTTTATTATATGTGAAAGTTTATTCTTTCTTCATGCATTATGAAATGCTCACTGGTCCCTTAACTAACTCCCCCGTGTCCAAATCCCTAAAGATACCATAAAATAGAGATCTCAGATAACTGGACTGATTCCGCTAATTTACGATCGTCGCTAACAATCAGAATACTCTGTTTTTTTATTTTTATTAAAGTTTAATTTTAAAAAGTAATTCCTTTCGTTGTGATAAGATTTTATTCATCAAAATCAGTTGACATGATTAAATTAATACTTATTAATATGGTTCCCTAACAACTGGTTGCCAAAGGCTGCTAGTTAAAACATAATTCTTTCTTCAAAATTTTTAATTCGATAAAAATGTTAATTTTTCTAAGATACTGATCAAAGAAGAAATACATAAAGCAAAAACTGTGCTCATCACGAAAGGCCCATTATGCGTTAAGTATCATATACTACATAATGTTAATGACTCAGTAGAATTCATTCTCCATCCCTCTTATATTTACAGAAATATATAGAAACATAGCACTTTTTTTGGTTCCGTTCAATATAATTTACGATGAGCATTTCTTTTGATGCAGTTTGTAAATGTTACTTAAAATGAAAGAGTTTAAAGAAAGAAAGTATTATTCATAAAATTATTTTTTAAATGAAAAAATATTAAATAATAGTTAAACGGTTAAGGATTTTCAATGTTCTCGTTTTCAAAACTCGATTTTATTGATTTCTATCACAACGAAAAATTCCTTGAACTGTAATCCTTCATCTTTAAATAAAAATATATAATTTGACTCTTAATTTTTGTCAAAAATATTTTATTAGTTAAATTTGAGATCTGAGTTTGCATTAATGATGCTTTTAAAGAAATTGAAAAGGAATGCAAGCAAAAAGGAATTCCTTTTTTTCTTAATGCGGAAATATGTTCCTTCTTCGTCGCTTGACTCATATTACATATTTAAAAAAAATATGAAATAACTTTTATGTTCCGATCTTTCCCCTTTCTTTCTTATGAGAATTTGGCTTTTATTTATTTATTTAATTGTTTTTACAAGTCATGCCGATATTGAGCGATATTCAAAGAAATATTATATGTTTAAAAAATATTCACACCGAAAATTAGTTTCCATGTAATTCTTGTGATATTTTTTCTTTCGTATTTAATGAGGTTTGGCTGTCATAATTTTTTCAACTCATGGAATCTCAAACCTTGAAATGACAAATTCTGATTCAAGAACTACAAAAATTAAATAACTAAAAGAATGGCATTCTCTGTAGGCTAGTAAAATAAGACATCTTTATTTTTCATCTTTTCCCGGTTGCACTTATTACATGTATTAATATCATAATCGATGCCTCATTTTAATGACTGCATTTCATAAGAAATTCATAATGCAACTTGAAAAGTAAATAGATTTTAATATATATCTTCTAATTATGTATTAGATCCATAATTTAATTTGGAGATGTGTACATGAAAAATATTTTAGTGAAAATTTTATGTATACCAATTTTTTTAATTATAATAATTCCTATAGTTCACTTCCTATAATTCCTATAATTACCTATAATTCCTTTAATTATAATAATTCCTATAGTTCACTTCCTTGACATTTAGAGATAAAAGCTACACCAGCATTTATGGATTAAAATGAAAATCACAGATTTGATTTGGAGGGAAATGAAAAAAAGAATTGACATTCATTAGTGTTTGCTGCTAGTCGATTCAAAAAAGTTATATAATTTCGGCGGCTATTAAATTTTATTTAAACAACAGTGCGAATAAATCCTATCATTCAAAAGCTCATACAGCACATAACTTACATTCTTATGCGCTATATAACTCAAAATAGATTACGTTGCCTATATTTAAGACTTATATTTTTATTGTTTTAACCCAATACATTTTTAAAGAGCTCCAGTAAAAAAGACTGAATCATTGAAGAAAACTGTGAGGACTAGAACTTAACGGTTTTAGAAGCATACAAACTTGAAAAAAAAAATTCGCTGTCATTTAACACTAGAGTATTTCCAAACTCAGTCCTTTATCTTTCTCCGCATCAGAAAATCTCACTCTGCAAAATCAATAAAAGTAATCTTCGTCTTTTCTTTCTCTTTCGCCCTTTTTTATATCTTCTCTCTACCTTCACAAGACGTTCTAAACTAGATTAAAATTCATTCTTTTTAGTTCTTTTCATCAAAAGACACAACGAGTGCGTTCAAAAGTCGTCTTCGAAGAAAAACTACATTAGAATATTATGAATATTTTATTCTTTATCTTAAGACTCATTGCTCCGTATTTTCACAATAAATATTTTCTCTCATTTAGGGTATTGTCAGTTCTCATTAAAGCTCTCCTTCACTAAAATAAGGCTTCTGCTATATATTTTTTTCTTTCTATCTAATCTGCCAGTTCAATTATGTCCATATTTCTTTACCTTAGTAATATCACAATTTATGTAATGTTTTCTAAGAGCGCGCAATTATAAGTTTCCCCCAAAAAAAGAAACTTTTTGTGGCCTTAATTTGTTGGAAACACTGTTTCCTCACCTGGAGATGAGACGAGAGAGAGAGAAAAAAAATTAAGTTGTCATTAAAACTGAAGCATTGAGCGATGTTTTCGAAACTAAAACTCGAAGAAGATTTTCCGTTAAAACTAAAGAAAACCTAATAAGAAATTTAAATTTTTAATTCCTCATTTGCTTTTGCTTCAAAGTAACGAGTCAGCATACGAGGTTGTAAATATGGTGTAAATAACAAAAAATTATGTATAAGAAAATGAAGTCAATTCCCCCATGAGAATAATTTTTTTTCTTCGAAATATGGCGAGAAAAATGACAGATGACACTTTTAATTTGCCTGAAAATTATAGAAATTTTCTACTGGGAATTTCTGAAATGAGTTTGGAAAGTGAAAGAAATGTGATGATTTTAACTAACATCAATGTTTCGCAGAAATTTTTCAAAAAGTTCGTTACTGTTCGATTAAAACTGATGTTACCGCACCTAAATAAAAGATTTTCGCATTGAAATATCTATTATTTAATAATTGATTCGGCCCCTTTCATAGCTTTGGTTTAAAAAATTATTTATGAATTGAATTGTGATGTTAGAAGTTCAAATAACAAAAGTTAAGTTAATCAGAAGTAAATTATATCTGCCAGTTAAGTATTTTAAAAACTCAAAAGAAACATTAGAAAATGATAGGAAATTGATTGCGTGCGTTTAAAGCATTTGGTGATAATATTATGAATAATTGTATTTAGTAAAGAAGATCAAAACTATGGAAAGGAGATCATATTTTATGGAATTTTACAAACTTATATCAGTAGACCTATTTGTTCACAAATTCAGATAAACATGATGTTGTATGTATGAAGGCATACGAATGTTGTCCGACATGATAAATCCTATTTAACGACATGGATTTGAAATAATTTATTTGAAGTTAGTTTTTCTGTAGTTGGTACAATAGATAGGTACGCTTGCTTAATAAAGTCACCAATTGTTTCATTGATTTTGAAAACTTGTGGATCGTTTTTCTATTATTAATCATATGCAGCTTAGAATCTCACAGAAAAAAAAGTAATTTAATAATACAAAAGTAATCAATATGAAAATTTTCATATTTAACTAGATTATCTAACTTTGTTCGGTTTATTTTTTAATTCAGAAAAATTTAGCAGTTCCCAAAATTACATATAATAATACGATTCAATATGAATCACCAGTTTGTGCATATTACTGATATATCTTACAAGTCAAATGATTCCAGCTGTTCTATGGAGAGGGGATTCGTGTTAAGCTGATTTGATTATTAAACAATTTATAAAATCTAAGCCAAAATTAAATAAGATTTAATTTCATGATAAGGACAATTTCATAACACTTTTATTTTATAAATAATTGTTTTCTGATGAAGGTACTTTCATTTATTGGAGATATTTCATATAGAAACTGTTTATTATTATTTATACATTTGTCGATGTAAAGTTTCCACAAGTAAATTTCAAAATAAAATTTTTGAAATTTAGCCTGACATTGTAACTCTCGAACCCCCCTTTTTTTATTCATAAATTTTGTGTGACTAATTTCTTATATTTTTGAAGCTGCTTATTAAAATTATACAAACATACTTTCAAAAATTACTTTTCAAAATATTCTTACTGAACGGTGACTTGTAACCTGCATAGAAACTGTCCTCCGAACTAAATTTTCTATTCCCAGGAGACCACCCATCAAACAGAGACTTAAAAAAAAGTTGTCCTTTAGAGAGTTCTCATGCATAGCTGGATATTTTAAAACCTGGCTTAAAGAAAGGGCAAAGGATTAAAAAAAGAGGGGAAAGTTCCCCGTACCCTACATTTTCCGAGATGGGGAGAAAGTACGTGGGAGGCTAATCTTATCAAAAGGGAATGTGTCCTTGTCAAGTACTCATGGACGTAAATGTAACAAAAGGTTAACGGAAACAGTATTTACGCAGTAGCGGATTATGATCTGTAGCTGTCGAGTGAAGCCATCTAGTCAGCGTTCAGACTAACTCGCTTGTCTGCTTTAAGTCGTAAAACTGATTGATTGTCAATAACCGTCAACGCGATTATATATGGTGCGATTTATGAAATATTTTTAAATATTTTACAAGCTGCATATAATCTAATCACTCTAATATTGAAATAATCTAAACACTCTATTCTAAAAACATAACTTTTTTTAACAAATTGCTTCAGATTTAGTTTCTTGTCGGCAAGCGTTATTTTCTGAGGACTTTAAGAAAATTATTTAAAAATGGAGCAAGGTGTGGAAGTCACAGATTACTTGAATTCTCTCCTTCTCTATAACACCAAATAAAGCGAGAACTACTCTACATTTCGTCGAATTGCTTTACTTAGGATATATTTATAATATAAGTAAAATGTCTAAAAACTAAATGTCCAAGTAATAAAATGTGCTAAATTCTTTACTCATGTACTTCCTTCTTCCGCACACATTTCATTATGAGGTGAAAAATTTAATAATTTATTAATTTTTGTTCCAAGTTGCGCAAAATACTGGGAAGAATTTTTTTTTATGAATTATTGATGTTTGATTTGAGAAGAAGCTTTTTTTTCAACAGTAAATTTCAATAAGTGATTATTTTAAATTTGTTGATTAAGCAGAAGCGTTTCATAAGTTCGGAAAATTAAAATGGTTACTTACTACTAATTTTAACACAATAAGCTTTTAAATACCATTCAGCTTTTCAAAAGAAATTAATCTTTTCATGAAACACATTTAATACTCCGTTATCTGAAGAATAATTTTCAAAGATGTATTCTCATGATATCATTGAACATGGGAGCATTTAATTAAAAATCTTCCATATAAACTTTTAGTTAATTCTTGTTAAACATTAATTGGTTAGTTTATTATTTTTTAATCCGACATATTAAAAACTATATACTTTGTAATCGCGAGTTAATTAAAAAATAGAGTGTAATGATAAAATTAAACTTTAATAAACTGCATGGTATTAACAAAACAATTTTATAATATTGATTTCTTCAGGTATGTAAAATTTCTGTTAATTCTGCTCGGGGGAAACATCATATAAATCGCACGTATAATTTGGCAGCATATTATTTTGTCAAATTATTTATTATTAATACATCATAACGAAGTCAATCTTTGTTTATGTGATAAACATCAAATACATCGAGTTTAATTATTTTGGAATATAAATGGAACTTGTAGGAAGTGAGGAATGTATGAAAACATCCACTTAGCTACCATTTTGAGGTTCTTCACAAATGCCCCAGTACTGTCACATGAATTTAAAAAATAATTATTTTATTTTTAAATGAATTTTTGAAATTCTGTTACTTATTCTCAATTTTTATTTAAGGAACTGAAAATAATCTATTCTTTTCCTGATTATTTTATAATTCCCTGTTGTAAAACTCAAAAATTATAGGACGAATGGATCAACTGAAGTACAGTTTCGTTATAGTATTTTGTAAATAGACGAAAACGGCGAGTCTCGAAATCTAATATCTCTATCTGCAACTACCAAAAGCTAGATTCAAACCAACTACCATAGTAGCAGCAAACTTGACATCTTCAATCGACGCTACTGGAACACCCAGAAGCGCATTCACTAGTCTCTTTGGGGGGTTTAAGTTCTTTTGATACCAACCCTTTCGCAGATGTTAGTATATTTAACTACGCTCTGAAAGTAAATAACGCGCCTTCAGCCAAGCGGAAGCTTTGAATTTCACAAAACCTTGCCTTGAAAACAGCCTCTTGACAGTTGCCACCGAATGTGTGAGCCACTTGACAAAGCCATTTTACCCCTTTTCAAAGGCATCCTTTAGAGTGGACACTTAATCCCTGCATTGGAGGTACAAGACCAGCTAATCCTTCGAAAAGCCTGGCTTGTTACGGGTAAGTGGTGTATGAAATAGGGAAAGGAAATTTCTTTACTTTTCTTAGAATTTCCGGTGTCACCTTTTGCAGGTGGTCTCCATACTGCCATTCATCTTGCTTTATCACACATAAGATTTTGAAGTGTTTGGTAGTTATATAAAAACGTGTATATACAGGTTGTTTTGACAACCTGTTATAAAAATATACAGGGTGTCTCTGCTATTTAAATATGAAATATCAGTTCAGAAGTTATTTTAAACTCGTGTCTTAAAACATAACAAATTTAGTCACGAACAAAGCAGGCGGCTTGATTTAAACACATACAAAATTCCATTTTTTTTTTTTTTTAAATAGGGAACATTCGAAAATTTTGATTTTTTTTTTCTGTTGGTTTGTAATACTTTAAAAGATTGCTGCAAAAATATTTTAATAAATATTTTTAAACATTACAATATATCTTTTAAACGTTACAATTTTTAGATATTTATATTTCAGCGGAAAGCATACTAACGGAAGCATTAAGAAAAACATAATTGACTTTTCCAGATTTTCTTTTTGTGATATTCACTTTGAAATTTTACATAATACATTAAAAATTTCTTCCGAAATAGCATTATATTGAGTAGCTGTCTCACACTTGTATCTCTTCTTTAGACAATTCAAACTTTAAAAATTATTTTCATTTAAAATGCTAAAAAATAAAAAAATAAAAATGATAATTTTTTTTTAAATAAGATAAAATATAAAAATACTTTTTAAAGAAAATGTATTTATCAGTATTTATTAGAAAGTATATTAAAATGAAATAAGTTCTCTTTAGTCTTGTAGTTAAAATTGTTAAAAGGATTTTTATTAATCCTTTTTGTAGTTACTAATTTATATTAATGTAGATGCGGTATTCTGCCTTATTGACAGGGTATGTAGTTGAATTCAGAACTGCTAGATTTGAAGATAGTTATTTCTTAACTACTAAATGCTTTCAAACAAAATGCTTAAAATGTTAATAATTTTTTTATTAAAAATTAATTAAGATTTTAATATTTTTCTTTGGTATTCTTCCACAAAAAAGAAGAAAAATTTTTTTTTGTCCTATTTAAAAATATAAAAAAAATAGCCTTTTAGTGGTACAAATCCTATTTCTTTGTAATTTTTTCTTGCAAGGTTTTGTGTATCCTTCATTTTTGGGTATATTTATAATGATGCTTTTTTTATTTTATTAAATGCAAATTAGGCGCATGCATGTTGCAATAGTATAAAATAATTTTTTTGAGAACTTGTTATCGCTAATATAATAAATAGTTACATTTAAAAATAATATAAAGATAGATTATTTAATTCTAAAACATTTTTATAATATTGTTTTCCGTATTTGAACCTACATTTTTAAACCATTCTCTCTTCGGCTTTAAATTTAAAAATGCTTAAGAATTCTTAAACATATTTTTTACAGAATCTATCGGGTTACTTTCATTTCACTTGAATATTATATTGATATGAATTTTTAAGTAATCTATGTGGTAAGATGGATGCAATTTTTATTTTATTTTGCAGAAACAAATCTCAACAAGATTATTGTTTTGAAACCATCCTAATTACTTTATTCGAATAGGAATTTAAATTTGTTTGAGTTTGGAAATACTCTAGTGTTAAATGACAGAGACTTCTAGTCTTCAGAGTTTTCTTCAATGATTCAGTCTTTTTTACTGGAACTCTTCAAAAATGTATTGGGTTAAAACAATAAAAATATAAGTCTTAAATATAGGCAATGCAATCTATTTTAAGTTATATAAGAATAAGCGTATAAGAATGTAAGCTATTTGCTGTATGAGCTTTTGAATGATAGAATTTATTCGCACAGTGATTTAAATGAAATTTAATAGCCTCCGATTTTATATAACTTTTTTGAATCGACTAGCAGCAAATACTAATGAATGTCAGTTCTTTTTTCATTTCCGCCCAAATCGAAACTGTGATTTTTCAAATATATTAAACGATATATATTAAAATAACAAGATATATATTAAAATGTATTTACTTTTCAAGTTGCATTATGATTTTCTTATGAAATGCAGTTATTAAGATAAAATCTTACATAGATTTTTCTTTAATCCAAAGTGACGCAATTCGAACAACTCAAAATCTTATATTTCATTCACTTTTTCAGAAATTAAAAATGAAAGTTTCTTGTTGTATAATGCCAGGATAAATACGACAGATATATTCGGACTTCCTCAAGTATCATGTACCTTTCCTGTTCTGTATCTTTTCTTTTCACTTCATCTAAAAAAGATCTCAAACGGCTGGCATAGATTCGGTTCATTGGCACTAGTTTATCATCATATCTATCTACTTAACTAAAAAGTTTCATCGATTACAAATCTTTTTTAAAAATTAAAATCTTAACGTAAGGCTTCAATCGCACCAAACAAAGGATGTTAAAAAAATATAACATTTTTCTTTATTTCTTACGTTGAGTTTTAGTGATTTAATCATTCAGTTCAATAGAAGGAAAACGTAAATAATAATACTGAAACAATATTTTTTTCTAAACTTTTAGTGGATGAATAACTAGTATATGCAGTAATTCTAGAATTTTTATTTTGAGTTCTTTTAAATAAAAGTCACCTTGTGCCATTTCTATTCAACATATTTATAGTTTTAAATTGATTATATTGAATACAAAAACTGCCATTTTTCAAAACAATGGAAAATAATCCTCTAACCGATCTGAATTTTCAAACTCAGTCTTGATGTTATTCTTGTAATGAAAGTCTATTTTGTAACTTAAAGCATGAAAGTCTGTTATGTAACTTAAAGCTGCATTTTCATGAAACGGAGTGTGAGGATTTTTTTAAAAAAATTAATCGTCTCAAACAAAAAATTCATGCATGATTATTTCTTTCCCTTTCTTGCGATGAGAATAACTATTAATTATAAATATCATCTTGCTGCACGTTTTATAGTCTGTAAATTTAAAAAATAATTTTTCATTTCTTATTTGGACTGTAATTGCATCTTCAATTCAAGTTTTTCCAATATTTAACCTTTTCCTAATAGCACGGTAGGAAGGACTGAAAATATCATTTCGATCTCCTATGTTGGTAAAGATGATACGCATTCGTTTATTGTTAATTTTTTTGGGGGGGGGAGGAGGAGGGGCTTTGTCTGACTAATGGGGATATATTGCAAATAATCATGTAAGGTAAGATTAGGGATTTCGTAAAGACTGATGTTAATTTCTGTGGGCAAAGGGTTAAAAAAAGTATATATACTAGAAAAGCCAACTTAAGATTGGTTCAGAAGAAATTTACCAAAATAATCTAGGATAAATTTCAGTGTAGGGTTTCTTCCCCCGTAGGTTCTTGACAGAAAACTCTTTTGGTATGTTTAAAATTATGTTGTCACTTGAGAGATTGCCAATAAATTAGTTTGAAACTAATACTTCGCAACTTTTGTTGGCTGTGCAAGCAGAGCAACATTATTTATAGGTCTCTCATTTACGCAATTTTTCATTTGTTCTTGAAGTAGTCTTAAATTGTTAGATCTTACTAATCCCAGCCATCAATGCGGCTGTCATGTAATGCATCAGAGCTTCACAAACCGTACAAGAATAAACTATTGTAACCTTATAAAGCGCTCTGATTTCCATGAAAGATCATTTCTCAGACTTTGAGGTTTTAAAAATCTTTGAATTCTCGAGCATTTATTCGCTTGATTCTTCAACATTGTAAATAAAAGAAATAATAATAATCTATCTAATAAGGTACTTGTGATTATTTCATTGAAATTTTCTAAACAAATGAAGTTAGCTAAATTAGATATCAACTTTTCATCGATCAGTGCTTCATAGCATATTATATGTGCATTTGGGGAGCAAATGGAAGTAGTTTGACATCCTTTGAAATAACTGAGCAACGTTTGAATTCAAGGAATCATCGACAAAGTGGAGAGAAGGCAAAGCCAAAAGAAAGAGAGCAAGCCATACACACAATTTTTCCTCTCATTAATTAGCATACGCCTGACACCAGAACTCCGACCACAATATCCCACTTCCTCCAAGCCGTCACTTTGCCTGCCCATAAAAATACACGCCGCGGCGACTGGCGATTATTCATCGCTGTCCAGAATTTCTTTGTTGGAGGCCATTTTACGTGCCAAGCGGTCGCTACGTTGTTTTCATTTGTTTCGGGCACACGCGACTCGAGTGTGCCCGTCTGACACGACCACTACACGGGGATCACGCGAAACGTCCCCTCGGCACGACATCCGCAATAAAACACCAGGCTACGCTAACGACCTGATGCCACCTGAAGTGAAAGTAAACCACGCCACTTGGAGGACAGATGGATTGGAGAGGGCAGGAATGTTCGTTAGCGTGTGAATGCGTAATTTTGCACTCCATTTTTAACCGCTGAAGACCCGAGAGGATAAAGCTCAGTCAGTGGCGAGGAAGAGTTTTAAATTTGTTGGACTTGGAAGTCGTTATGAGAGCAGAAATATCTCACATAGGAAGATGAATGAGTGATTTTATTGTTTTCGGTTCTGCATTGGCAAAAGCATAAGAAAATCGGATAAGCAATTTTTAAAAAAACTCAGTTTAAATCCAAAGACTTAAATATCATATTTTGTACTTAACTTTATCTCAATTCAGAATTGAGCAAATGATTTGCAACATTTTAATACATATTAAAACAATACATACGTGCTTAATCATTGAAATAAAAAGGAATTTAAGTTTTGAAAGATTACAATTATTGTTCTACAAAGCAGAAGCTTGAAAATTATGTTTAATGGAGGTTTGATTCAGAGCTTAAGAATGCAGATATTAGTCAGTTACATTAGGTTTAAACCGTCATTGAAAATTGTAAGAATTCAGAACAACAAAAAAAGCAACTGTTTTACGAGTCTCAATGATCATAGGACATTACAACATCTATAGTACCTAGATATAAGATTATAAATCAAGATAATATTATTTAAAAGCCGAAGTATGACTTTTTAAAATTATAACCTCATATAATATTTTAGATAATTTCGAGTTTTTATTATTAATTTTTTATTTTTCCATTGAATATTTCACTTAACTCATTTTGTTTCTTTGCCAAAGGTTTTAACTTTTAATTTTGAAATTGTTAGGAATAGGAGGTATAAAGGATTACCAAAATCTGTTTTTGATGCTTCATATTGTTAACCGAAATATTCATCATTTTTTTTTCTTCAATCTATATTCTTCGACTAATATTGGGGATTTTTTTTTAAATATTATGAAGACGAGCTCTCTCCTTTAAAAACTTTGTTAGTTCTCTAAATGAGAATGATAGACTTAGGAAGAAACACAAGCAGATAAAAATTTGTTTCGGCAAGAGAATAAACATAAATAAAATCTGTTCTCTTTCTAAAAAGAAAGTCGGAAACGATAACAAGAGCAGCAGAAGCAAAATCTAGAATAAAAATTGAAAACAAAATATAAGAAATGCGTAGGCAGGGGGAGGGCAAGGAAAAAACGGCACCACCGTGCATCTTGCAGGGTGCCTCTTTTGTTTCTGAGAGAACTGATGTCGGGCCTTCGTTAATCAGCTGAAGGAAGATGGGGATATAAGGAGTCGGGGAATGGCTCACAAGATACCTGTTTCCATGGTAACGATACAGGGAAGGAGTAAAAAGGGGAGGCTCCCGTTTTAAGATGAAGGCGGGCAGAAACAATTGGTTGAGCCAGCCGATTTTTGACAACAGTTCCTCTTTTCATATGAGCTCCAGATAATACATACGCACTTACAGGCGTATATTTATATAAACACACGCGTCTCGCAGTGTTACTAAGGCTGGCTTTTAGGTTGCTTTTTTCCTTTACTTTCTTTTTTATTCTTTGTGCCTTTCCTGCGTGTTGTTTTCAACTTTATGCCTGTCATGCAGTGAGGTTCTTGGTTTATGGGTCGTAGCTCGGTTACGACATAATGACGGCGAGGCTCAGTTTTATGCGAATCTTTTGCTTCTATATTTTTCCCCTTCCGTGGGCTTCGAATTTTATAATGCTCGTAAAAAACAGGGGTGCGATAGAAGGGTACGATAATCTAAATTTTATTCATATCCTAAAGCTTCTGCGAGGAGAAACTTCTTTCTCGTCTTTTAGGGGGAGACAGACACCAAAAGAACAAAAAACTTGTGCGGCCACCCATTTATATATTTATTCATTTGCGTATCTTTGTTTTAAGAATCGCAAGCCATGAAAAAGCGATAAAATGTGTTAAGGTGTGCAATTGTTACTAAGTTATGCAGATGTCAAATTCACGATGAAATCAATATTAAAATTTAATTTCTTCTTGTTGGCGCCAAAGTAATTGTTATTATAAGCCCTTTTCATGCCAGTCGTTGGGTTATCGCATTAGGGGAACGTTGAGTTTCAGAAATTTAATATGCTGCGAAATGTTTTCGAATAATGCAAATGTGAGCGCTGAAGCAAAGCATGTTTTGAAAGTCAGCAACTTCCTATCCGAATGCATGTCTTGATAAAAAAAATAATTTCATTATTATTCATTTCGATGTTTGTTCAAAGACTGCTTTTACAGTAGAGAGTTGTTGACATATTTTTATATCTTGTTAATTTTCTTTTCATAATTTATGTTGGTTTATACCTTCATGATTTTATTTATTAATGCTATACCACGATAGCATGTAGCAATAATTGCTTTTAATATATTACAGAATGCGAAAAGAAACGTTTTAGAAAAATATAAAAACAATCAAATGAAATACTGAAGCCATAACATGCTTATATTATGTCTAAATCTCATAATATTAATAATTATTCTTGGCAAATATAATTATGAAATATGCATATA
>JAPMOR010106913.1:409685-559306 GCA_026543865.1 Argiope aurantia
TATATATATATATATATATATATATATATATATATATAGTTATTGAAAAATGCAAACAGTTTACATACATTTCTGAACCAATTATTAATCATTAAAACTACTAAAGGAGAATTTTCTTTTAACTAACTGAACGACGGCTTCTTTATGTACTTTTGGTTTCAATAATTCATGAAATAAATTAATATAACCTGATATATATAATAACAAAATGTTAGAAGATATCATTTATAACTGTCACTAATAAATTATCATAACTATAAGTAATAATGATTTATTTAAATATTTGAAGAAATTATAGAAATGCAGAATTTTAAGGCATAACTCCCTACTTCTGGAATATTTTGAGTGTATTTTTTTACTCGTGGCTGCACATAATTTTTTTTTATTTGAATACAAATAAGCTTGAATTTTTTTTAATTTTTTGATTTAGTAGAAAAAGAAAAAAAAAATCAGATATTTGAGCTTTACTGTGGAAGAAATAAGACAAAATGCACAACACAATTCTTGTTAGAAACTTTAAAAAAATGATTATGGAGCTTTGATTGCATTATATTTTGTGTAATTTCTGTAGGCGTTTCAAAGACACTCCTTTTTCCTAGTCTTCACTCTTTCTCCTTCTCCGTTACCCTGGTTTCGACAAAGCTTGTTTTTTTCCCACGCCAGTACGTTTCGGGAATACCTTACCTTCGGAATACCTTAACAGCTGTGTAAAAAAAGAAAAGAAAAAAAAAGTGACTCTGTTATGTGCCTCAGCGTTGCGAGACAGACAACCAGTTAACGAGGTAGAAAATGTGACCTTGAACCGTCTACAGAAAATACACAGACTATAATATTTATCTTGCAAATATAAAGCCTCTGTGAAAATGTGTAAGCGATTAAAACTGCAGTAGCGCAATATCACATGAAAATGATACAAAATCAAAAACTAAAGCTATAAATGCTCGCTATATTTCTATTCACCTGATTAATTTGTTGCTGCAAATCGTGATTTTTCGACTCTACAGGTTCCTTGGTGCAAATCCATAGATGGATTTGTAGATTCCATCTGCGTTTCTTTGTATCATTTTAACAGCTTGTTAGAGAAGTTTCTTCATTAGCGTAAATTTATTCATGAGACGTCTCTTTCGCGTGACCACTTTCAAGAAGGTCGAGGGTTGAATCCAAGACACAACCAACGCTCAGTCGCATCTCTCGAAGAGAGGCGTGCTTTACCAGCGTTAGATCCTGAAAATTTCCCCTTATTAAAAGAGATTCGCTGCTTTTGATAAATGCGTTCTATTAATATTGTTCTTTGGTTTAGAAAGGTATGCATTCATCATCAAATTTAGAAGTGTTTGGGTATTTGTAATCTAATGTTGGTATTTTTTTCCCCATTATTTTATTACTTGCATGCATTATAATCTTAGTTTTCATATTCTAAACCTGAAAGGATGAATCTTTAAAAAGAAAATTGGAAACATGGATAATATACACGAATTCTTCTAAAAAAAGCATATATATTATATATATAAATTCTACATTATATAAATTAAAATATAATAAATATAATTTATGTCTTTTCATAAAATTCTTCGTTTTAGAAAACATTTTTTATCTTAACTTTTTCGTTTTCTTATGGGTTTTTTTTTATTGCTATTGTTTCTTTGTAAGGTTCTTGGCTTCGAGCTGAGGGACTCATCGATCGAAGAACCCTTTGCAAACTAATCTGGTTTAATGCATCAAGATTAAATATCTTCTCCTTGGTATGGTGCGGAAATTTGGAGAAGTGGCACCAGCTTAAGTGTTGTCTGATTTCGGTTCAGTGATCACGATTAAATTACGTTGTTCGTACTGAAATAATGCTCATGTTGCTTTAAAACAGGTTTAAACGGAAATTACTAAATTGAACTATTCATTTCTACCACCAATAAGTTGATCGTTGTTTTAATTTCAAAAGAACCCTATGTATTTAAAGTAATCACTACTTATTGAACTTAAATAAATGCTATATATATCCTTTTATAAAAAGTAAATAAAATAATATAGTTTAGTGCTTTGTTTGGATAAGTGATATCCATATTTGTTTAATAAAAAATTTAATTAGCACAAAAGTTTAAAAAAAATATTAAATGCATTTAATTTCTACATTTAAACTTGTCTTCTTTGATTCCATCCTGAAAAATAGCTTTTTTTTTTTCCTCCTTTTTCAGGCGTTTCGGCACAAAATGTTCTGGCTGTTCGCAGGGCATCTCCCCCACAGACTTGGTACGAAGGGCGCGGAACAAAGTGTTCCACCTGAAATGCTTCACCTGCCTAGTGTGCAGAAAGCAACTGTCCACAGGAGAAGAACTCTATGTCCTAGATGAGAACAGGTTCATCTGCAAAGATGATTATCTCAGTAGCAGGAATAGTCAAAGTAAGTAATATTTCTTTTTCGACATTTATATCCGAAAATAGACCAAGAATAAAATCTTTAAATATATATATATATGATTAATAAAAAAGAATGTAAACTGAATGAATTTCAGCTTCTGATATTTTAAATCATGTTTTTCCTACATTAATAAATATCAGAGTTACGCGAAATAATTTTAGATAATTTTGCTAACTAAATCATTTTCTTCATTGCCAGAGGTTCTCTGTTCTTATTAAAAGAATGTCCAGGGATACCATTAAATATTTCTTCCAATTTTCACATATGTAATCCGAATCTCAGAAGTTACCGAAAATATTCGAATTTTATACAAGAAAATTCTCCATATCATGATGCATATCATGTATGTCATGTATAGCAACTTGAAAATAATAAAAGTGAAGATTATATCCAAAAGCCGTCAAGGAATTTCTTTAACCAAATTAATGAGTCTTAAACATTTTTGACCGAAAATGAGCATTAAACTTTGTTCCTATCTTTTGAACCACTTTAATCTGAAGTAAACAATTCAACAAATATTTAAATTACGTACAAATTATCAAAACATTATATAATTTTTCATAAATAAAATGAGCCGTTTTCTAGTTCATATTGGATACTAGTTGTGATTCGTTTAAAGAAGTTTGTCATTATTAATGAAGTTAGCAGAAGAAAATGGTTTTTCAAATGTTGATTTGCTTTTATTCATTTTCAAATAAAAATAAAACTATTTATGTTGACAGAAATTTTGAGAAAATTGAAAATTAGTAAATTTTTATTTTTTTAAAAAGATCTTTCTTTGATATTGATTCTAATCATGTAATCTGTTAAATTCTGTTTTCGGCATTCCCTCACCTGTCAGAAGCAACGAATTTTTCATCACAGTAAATTTTTAATCAGACTTTTCTCTTAAATAAACCTTACTCTTAAAATAAAAATTAATTAAATTTCTATATAGACCCAATATTAGCAATTATTTATTTTAAAAACTTTGTGCTATTGGGCCAATTATTCCCTGTAAATCATGATATTTCTACGTGATAAATTTCCTTGTAAACTTCAAGCGATATAGTAGATTATGGAATAAATCTCTAATTAAATCCAGGTATCGTTTTCACATTTCATTTTTTTTAGATTAAATTGGATTTAACTTGTTTTCATTTAAAACAAAAAAACTTGATTTATCTCTTAGGTATCAAGCTTAATACTAATTCACATTACTTTCTATTAAGCTGTTTCTTAATTTTTGTTATTCATTATCCTTTTTCAAACTGGACAAATATTTTTGATTAGTTGAGGAAAAGGCGATTCAAAAAGAAGATATTCGAAGAAAGAAATAAAACAGCATTGAATTATTTAAAATGAATGGAAAATTTCACCCATATCCATCAAAGTGACACAGATGGACAATTCATTTTCCCAAACGAGTTTGATTTACACTTCTTTCTTTTTTCCGAAATCGCTTGATCTACTAATCCGCATGAATTCTAGTTTCTGTTTGCTTGCTTTTGTGGGATTCTTCTTTTTCCGAGAATCTGTTTTCTTTGTGTCCGCAGTTTGTGCAAGCGAGTGATATTCTCCTCTATGAACTGAGATGACCCTCCGGAACCAAATGCACTCACTGTCCATTAGGCTTAATAGCCTTGCCTGCCCTGAATACTTACCCTCGGCTAACCCAGCATTGTTCTCTAGCGTATATAATTGTATTTTTCAGTCGCAACCTGTTTCCCAATCCAGAAGTGTTGGATTTTCTGAAGGGAGGGGCGGAGATTCGGGTACACTCAACCTGAAGTCGATTTAAATGACTTTGGAGGGCTCGGTTGCCATTGCTGGCTCATTAGGGTCCCTCAAAATCGTTCGATGCATCTTTTTATACCCCTGCAGTATTTTCTTAACCATTCCTTATTATTTCTCTTAATAGTATTCTGTTTGTTGTTGTTGTTTGTCTCTTTGTTTTGAAGTGTCCGTCTTAATATTGGGTTTTATAGTGTCTTCTATCCGTACTTCTATATAAAGTAATGAGGATTTGGTCTTGTTATATTTTAAGAATTTGATAACAATGAAATTATTCGAGAACTACAAATGTCCAATTTAATATAAAAGCATTATTTTATTCAAAAGGGCTAATATAATATAATGTGCTATTAAATATTTCTTATTTCCACCATTCAATATTGGTGTATTTTTATTCAACACTTATAATGTTTGTGCGTTTCTAAAATGGCTATTTACGTTACTGAATAAATTAATTTAAGTTAATGCATTAGATAACGAGGAACTGGATAACGATGTGTAGCGATTTTTGAAATTGTCTTTTACTACGCTGTATCATTGTTATAGCACTTAACAGATAATTGATGGCTCACTTAAATAATTAGAGGAAAAATAATTAGAACTCAAAATAATTAGAGGAAAAAATCCATTAAAAAAATTTGGAATTCCATTTGTTTTACATTAATTTTTGAAAACTATCTTGCTTTAATGCAAATCTTACACCAAAGAAATCTATAAATTACTGGAATTTAACAACCATATTGGGCTGTTCGGTAAATAAAACCACATGAAAAGTGCTCAAAAAACCAAAAAGTTACATATTCGTGAAGATGGTTGTTGCTACTGTCATTTTAAAACTAATACTGGCTAAATGGAAATAATGTTCTGATAACTCTTTTCTAGTTCATGCATGACAAAATGGCAGATTTATTCTTATGAAAACTTCATCAGAAATTAATTCCATTTTCGATGTTATGCTTAGATCACCGAATTCCTACTCATTATTCATTTGAGAATGACTGTTTGTTCCAAATCTTAACTAGAATTGTATGAGGCTATAGAAGATCATTGATTTCAGTTCCGATTCCACTAAAAGTCAGAATTATTTTAGTAGAATATTAAATGCCTTCATTTTTCTTGCATGGCATTTCGTGGTGACATGTTAAATATCATTCCCGTTTCTCAGTTATTTGGCCATTTGTAGCAAACAAAAATAGTTTCAAATTGGCAGTCAGACATCTGAAAATTGTAAACAAGATCAAATTGTACTTTTAATTCAAGTTATAAACTGCATGTCAGGGAACACATTTTTGATAAGATGGGGGGGGGGGGACGCTGACAACATTCTTTAATTTTTAAAAACATTTAATATCCAAATAATTATAAAAATATATACATGATTTTCTACTTTTTCCACCACTTATTTCCAGTTTATTGATGAAATTATTTTTGTTCATTATAAATTTTTAAAATTTTATTAATATAGTCTTTGTATTATCAGGTAATTAATACTGCCCTTTAAAAAGAGTCTTATATAAAGTTTTTGAATTTTTCACTGAAAAGCTTTATATTATATTATATTATTATTTATTTTCAAAGCTTTATATTATTTGAAGGAAATTTTTGAGTTAAGAAAATTCATCAATTAATTAACTATTCAAAGAAATGGTTGAAAGGATTCTCATAGAAATCAAATATTCATTCGTTTTAAAAAATGTCTTTTTCCTAATAAACCCTAATTTATCAAATATTAATATTTCATTAGTGTTATACATGCATGGCAGTCATCTGTGCAATTGATTCTTCAGGGTTGATTTATAACCTTGATATATATTTACCCAAAATATATTTTTTTTAACCCAAAAACCACACGAGAGGCAATCGTGACTTCCTGCCTCCACATTATTCAATGAAGCCGTTAGGCTGCTAATGACTGCACCGAGATGGCTTTAATGAATGAATTAGAATCCGCTTTTCTCAACAACTTTTGACCAATTTTGTCCCAGAATTCCCTCTAACCCCGCCGACAGGTTCGAAGCGACCCATTCGCGTGATCGCAGGGGCAGTTCACACGATCCATTGATTAATACCCGGGGTGTCGGGGTAATTAAGAGTCGCGTGGGGGTCTGGGAAAGGCCACGTGTGGGTCACAGGGGGGAAGCACTACCCCCTCCCCCCAGCTGGGTAACCACCATTCCATAGCAACGCGCCCCACGACAAAACAATTGCGGCTCAGGGGCGTAAATAATTCAGAAGGGGCGGCGAGCGTCTGAGGAGAGGGGAGGGTGCACGCGATCTACGAAGGGATTTCGGATCAAGATTTCATGAGGGAAAGACGTTTGTGAAGCCGGGGGTTGGTGTTCTAAAGCAGGTGCGTTTTTTCCCGTCATGGATATCCGGCACGGAAAGGTGGCTTTTTGTTATTGTCCTCGTTTGCGGCCTGTTATCATTTCCCCCCTTCTGGTTCGCTGCTAGCCGGACTTCTACTGACCATAGTAGAGGCTATTTTTGTTATTAGTTTTGCTTGCGCGAGAGAAGTTTATGAGAGATGGATGTTTCTTTTCTGTGGGTCATAAATCATGATACGACGCGCGGAAAGAACTCGAGAGCTTGTCATGGTTTCTTTTTTGTTTCGCTTGATTAAATGTTCTTTTTTGACCATTCGGTGTTTATTTTTTTCCCCTCTCATTTATGCGTCAGCTTATGAGTTGTAGGAAGACTTTTTAATAATTCAATAGCTTGGGAAAAGAAAGAAGAATGGAAACAAAAAATATATATTGGTAAAAATTTGTTTCATTACAACCAGTCGGGTAGATTTCCATACTTTTATTTGTTAACTTTTCAGTAGGAAATACAATATAAAAAAAGGAAGAATTTTGCTTAAAATGTTTAAAATTGTTTATTTCTATTTGCCAGTTTCTTTTCCACTTAATTTATAATATTCTATTTTGGTGTTCTTTTTCTTTTAAAATAATCAAGAATTTGAGCTAAGATTAGTGTAAAATTTGGACTTTAAAGTAGAAAATTATGACTAATACAAATTCTATCGCTGTTTCTCAAAAGTGATAACCATGGCTTTGAAACAGCATTAAAATAAATAAATAAAAACCCTGCTATCCACATATTTAAAATTAATTTAGATTTTAAGAAGTAAAATTTATTCATTTGAATGTTATCTCAAAATATCTAAGGATTTTATAACAAATTCGTCAGCTGAGAAAGTTAACCATTTTAAAATTCATTTACAATCATCAAAAGGCAAATAATTCGACTTTTCAAATTATTTCGTTGCCACTAACAAACTTTGAATGAAAGGAATTTTAAGGTTTAAATTAAAATGCAATGTAAATGTGTGTGATTTGCTATATCGAGCTATATAATCTTTAAAAAAAAAAAAGGGTATAAAAACACTGTAAGAATATATAAATGCTGTCTTTCCCTTTCGAAACAGAAAAAATGATTTAAACGTTCAGAAGAAAATTTAAGATGGATACTTTCTCATAATCAGATGTTAAAAAAAAATCATTAAGATAAGAAATAAATATTTCAAATAATAATTTTTTTTTCTGAAACTAGACATTCAAAATTTTTAAACATAAATATTAAATGTATGACTCACTTGGAAAATACATAATAGCTATATTTTATTTACAAGTGATGTGTGAAGATGACTGATTCGACTGTTCAAATTTTCATACCACTGCATTTAATCATTATACATTTTATAGCACCCAATCACTACCATCAACATGCTCCAAACAATGGGTTCTGTGGTGAGATCTTCGCTAATATCCTTCAAGAATAAGCGTCAGCTGAAATTAAATAATAATAACCATTGTAACAATATTAATACTTTTAAACAGTATTTTACCATTCTTTTAACAACACGCTTTTCCCAATAATTATTAAAAAGAAGTGTTAGCGTGTTTTTGAATTTTTATGCATTTCGGCGCTCTACTGAACAGACTGCTAGACCTATAGCTGTTGAAATCGGCACTACATTCTTTAGAAGGCGAGAATGTGTCCCTAGCAGAGAATTTGCTGGAAGTTTAATTAATTAAAATTAAACGAAATTTTGATGTTTTCCTCCGTAACTTCAAAAAATATTAAAATACTAATTTTAATTTTATACCATTTCAAAATGTTAATAAATTGTCCTTTTATTAATACTATTATAACTGCCATACAATATTTACCCAAATTATGACAATTTTCTAAAAATACTTTTTTTGCATAGATTTTAACAATAGCTTTCGCTATAGTAATAAAAGTTAACCTATTTTCATAACTTCCTCAGATATTTAATAGAAGGATTTTCTCTAATTTTACAGCTTCGAAAGGGAAAATTTAGTGATTTATCTGAATAATTTACATTAGGAATCAGAAAGTGAAAAAAACATTACTGCTAACGATAAGTGCACTTTGAAATACATTACTCAGACATTTAACTTTCCAACAGCAGTATAATGTAATGCGATTGTCATTAAATAAATTGTGAAAATTTTAATATCATTAAATAAACTCCTCCTTTATTGAACATCAAATTATGCAAGTCTGATTTAATTTAAGTAAAATATAACCAATAATGTGGCAAGGTGGGAGCTTGTGGGAGCTATTTTAAAAGCTTTACCTTTCTCAAATGCTCTAGTTTTAGGAAACCCACACTTCTTGAAATGAAATTTTTTTTTCATTCCTTTCAAAAGCATCATTGCATTTATTGCAGACACATAAAAAAAAAAACCTGGCTTTAAATAATATCTTCCACCGATTCAAAATTATTTAATACGGCACAATCTATTGCGTTAATTCTTCTCTACAGACTCACGAAAGCAATGGTGAATTATCTCTGCTTATCTTGGGCATTCCTTTCCCGAGTAAAAGATGAAGTTATAACGAGTCAATGGGCACGCGGGCGATGAAGTCCCGAACCCGTGATTATGAGCAATTAACGAAGACCAGTGTACAGTTTAGAAGGTGGTGATATCACGCAGCACTTTGCATGAAACGCTTAGAGTACGAGTCACGATGAACAACAGAACGTGACAGAAAGCGTGTACGTGGAACCAAACATTGGCCTCCAGTTCGAAAAGAAGAAAGAGAGCGTATCTCCCACCGAGCAGCGGATGATAAGAGAATATTTTTCAATATTACTTCGATCAGAATAGAGGATAAGAGTATTTAGTTGGGACAGAAAAAGATAATAATAAGTGCATCGACTTTGACTGCTTAAACGACTATTAATATATACGGAATATCTTGCAAGTAGATCTGTTGGTAGATATATATTATTTTTGGCAACAGAAAAAATAGTAATTAACTTTTTTTTTTCTGAAGAAGTTCTTGTTTCATAGCGGAAATTCTTGTACTTTTTTCCATTCGTTACTCTGTTTCTTCTAGAAGAAGGTTTGTTTTTGAACTGTGTTTATTTGTTTAAATCGAAGAAACTATTGGAAACATTCTTCTAGATGTTTTCGCGACCTCACACGAAGTCCGAATGCATAATATTGTTATAAGATAAATGAAGTTTTATGAAGTCTGATTTAATCTTTTTGGTGTGTCTGACACGTGCACCCAATTACTGCATTTTTAATTATAGGTATCCAATTAAGTGAAATATTAAATAGTTTAAAATGCAAAAATCATTTAGAAATACTTCAAAATCTGAAATGTCCCTTATATTTATTATTATAAAAATAAAAATAAATATTTAAAAGAGGATGTATTATCTAATTATGAAATTTATCAAGAGGTTAAAAGATCGGAGGAATCCTATCAAATTTGTGAACTTCATTAGCTCTTACCTTTTTACTTATTTAGTATTTTAAGAAAATTTATAGAAAATAAATTTTTAGGAATTATTTATTGATTTAAATGCTCTAAGCAAAAAGTTAAAAGTCGATGAAAAACAGAATTAATTTGTGAGAATTGCCGGAAAATGACAGTGTGTAGGAATTAAATACGTTTTTTTAATGCAACTGAATTTTCTTGCAAATATTAAGAAAACTCCGGGAAAAAGTTTCTGCTTTTTGAAGAGGAGTCGGAAGTTCGATGCTTGATCCCATAGCGCGATTGTTGAATTTAAAGTTCTAGTGAGTATTATATTCGTCTAGGATAATCTAGTGCGCATTATTATTCATCGATTTAGTTCTACATCAGATATCTAATTTGGATGGAGAAGGAAGGGGGGGGGGGTACTGACTCAAATATCGTCGTCGTCATCTGACCATGGGTCATATTTATTATATCATTCTCAAATAAAGCTTGAGTAGCTTCAAAGCAAGACGTTAATGTTAATAAACTAAGCTTTTTGTTGATAACTTGCTGTCAGGCACAACAGTCTCCACCATCTGCCTCTTCAATCCATGACATCGCATCTTAATCAGTGTCTACTCATTATTTTTATTATTATCCTCATAAATAAGTCATCAAAGTTTATTTCTAATGAGAGCAAATCTGTTGCAATATTTCCACATTTATTCTCTTTAGAAAGACTGCATACTGTAGCGGTATGCTTCTAGTAACGGCCAGTGAGATAAGATTGCATACACATATAACACACTATTAGTAATGCTAGTGATATGCTATATGTAACGTACATGGAGTAAAAGAGATTTTAATGCGCGAAAAATATATTATACTGCGGAGATGACGAAGGAAAAATATATATATTATTAAACATGTTATATTAATAATCAAAAATATTTGTTATTTGTTTTCGTGCTTCTTGTGAGGTAATTTATTGCTGAAAATTGATCATTCTCGTAATCAATTTTTAAATCAGCATTAAGGCGGAAATTTTCTAAATTTTTACTCATTATAATCTTATTGTACTCTTTGTATTTAACTTTAACACTATCTCATTGATATACTTGAGCGAGGGAGATTTTCTTTATAAAGACTACTTATTATAATGGACTTTCACTGCATTCATTTCAGCATTCAACAGGTTATTTCAGGATCGTAGTGTAACTGGTAGTCAATCAGTCAAGTGTGTCCCTTAAGATGCATATTCATTCACTGATGGTTTTTCTCAGAGTGTTCAACATTTTATCTCCCGATATCGTCCTATAACATGAAAGTAACTTGAAACTTTATTTTATCCGTATTCAACCTGAAAAAGATTTTAGAAAGGAGAAAGCATACATATTTGTAAAATGCAATATTCTTTAATGGCACTTATTTCCATTTTTAACTTAAATAATACAAAACGGATGTAAGAATAACTGAAAAAAAAATTTAAAAAATAATTAAAAGGAAATTATTTTTGGTTTGTGTATTTTGATTTCTTAAAATTGCCTCAAATTAATATTTATTTGTAGATGTAATGAACTTTACAATAGAACTTATGAATGCTTAAGAGCTATCTTATGATCATTATTACTCAATTTCTTAGAATTTTCAATGAAAAAAATTCGAGTTATCAGGTTTTCTGAAATTACTGAGATTTGATCAGATTTTCAAAAAGACAAAAGACAGCAATATACTGACAGAAGTGATTAGTTTTTGAATTTAAAAACTTTTTCATTCTAAAGTTAATTTCCATATCAGGATCATTTTTATATTTTTTAACGGATAAAAAGTCAGAAAATAAAAATAAAACCTGAGAAGGTGTAGTATTCCCAAAGCTTACTCGCCTATCGTTTAAAAAATGTCTTTTCTCTTTTTCCCGGTATAAAATGATGGACTAGGCCGCGAGGGCTCGTAGTTTTACCTTTAGAGTTTCTCATGTGGGAGTCGTATACTTCGTAATAAAGTAAAGAAAACCATTGGCTAACGATAATTATAAAAGAGTTTATTAAGTGCAAACTTTGGTAATTAATCGATGGGATTATGTTTTAATACAAAAATAATAGGACATCGGATATTTATTTCAGTTACCTTTTTGCCTAACTGACTAGAACCAAAATTAGAATTTCAGTCACAAGATCACATACCTTATTTATTCATGTTCCTGAGTTTTCGAGTTTTCATGCTTGCATGATATACAAAAGCACAGATTGATGGACGATCAAATTCTTCGAATGAATACGGATTTACATTTTAGATGCTAAATCTCTATAAAATTGTATCTATCTAACTCTTTACATTTTGTAGTTATTCGGTTCTGCTTCGACAGCCGGATAGATAGATTTTCGCCAAATAGCCTATAAATAATAATTATTGTTTTTAATTTATTATTTTTTTGGTATTATATTCACAAACAGACGGATTTACAAATAAAATAAATATGTTTTTCGGAATTATAAAGGTTAAAAATATCGAATATCTATATAACTATAATATCGAATTTTTTGTTGATTATATCACTTTCTCTTTTTGTCTGCGTGTCAGAAAAAACAGGGTAAAAGAAAAAACTTAATCAGCTGAACTTTGTTATTAACTTGCATATTATTCCCTCATGAATTGATTCAATAGAAGTTTTTGGTATCAGTTTTTCATACCTATTTTTCAAAAATAATGGAGATTTTTTTTTTTTTTTTGCATTTGTTAATTACATATTTCCCATTTTATTTTGTTAATTTATGCATGCCATTGAGAAATCCTCGTGAAAATGACACCCCTCTCCTGTAAATAAATAGCATGGTTATTTTAACAGAGTGGATAGGTTAGTTTTCGTCCAAGCCCCTTACTTAGTAATTCAGCATGTGAAGGTCAAACTCGTCAGCACAGCTGGCGAAATGGGTGCGTGTCGACGGAAGTTCTCTTGTAGCCTTTCCATCATAAGCTGAGGAACTTTCCCGATCGACTTGCTGCTGCTGCTTAACTTCTCTAGTTCAGCATGACTATACAACAAATCGATGAGTTTGGATTCCGGATTATGGATTCGTATGAATCATTTAAGGACCTCCCTTTGCCGACACCTGCGCTGATTGCTACTCCGCCGTACGAAATATTTGCGTGCCACTTAATGATTTATGTTCTTCGCACACCTTGACCAGTTTAGAAGCACAATTGTAATCTTATTGATAAAATGAGAAATTTTATATCAATTCGCTTAATATTCTTTTATTACATCATTCCTTATTTCATCCGCTGAATTAGTATTTCATATACTTGTGTAGAGAAGGTAAAATGAAACCTGAGGCAGAATATCTTTCTTATCTCTATATTTAGCTGCTCAAAACTTGTAGTAAAAAGTTTCAAACCTTTTATTGAGGTATCTATAACATATGAATTACTAATTAAGAGATTTGATGAAAATTATTGTGAAATTATTTAATTGAAATTTTTTAATGCTTAAACGGGGTTTAAAAAAACATTATTCCTCGAGTGATTAATGGTCATTATTAGCCATTGGATTAAATAAACTCACTGATGACCTTCAGAGTCATAAATAATATTATAATATGAGCATCTGTAATCACTCTTTATTCAACTATGCAATATCAGCTATACGACAACAAATTTTTTTTTAACAGCATAGAAAGAAATTTTTCCAGTCATCTTAAGTTCATATAATACTGGATAGAGAATTCTGAGGTAAGCAGTTCATTAGGTAAGCAATTAAAATCAATAAAGGAATAAACTTGAATTTAATCTTCAGAAACCCTCTCTGTTCTACTGTTCTAGTACACTTGTGGCTTTTAAATTGATAATATTTCCCTTATTTAAAACGTCATATAGGATGTATAAACGTCATAAAGAATCTTATCTGTCTTTCAAACAATTTTGTCAATCACGCCACCATCGAGAAAATTACAGTTTTTAATTTTACTTACTATAACGTAATAATTCAAGCCTCATTTCGAAAGAACGTATTTTAAACAACAAAGGCATTTTTTTTATTTGGAAACGTGTGGTACTAATATATAGAATGTGAATTGGGGGGGGGGGGTGCTTAGAAATAGATAAATTTTGAACGTGTAATTTTCATAGCAAATAATAGTTACTGGATAATAACTTCTTTTATTTATTTATCATTATTATTATTGAAGCGTGGTTAAAATGTGCTTATGAAAAGTGAGGATAGCAAACGATCTGCAAATTTCTTCAGATCTATAATCAGCGGTTTCTAAATTTCAGGAGCAAACTGTGCCATTTAAATCAAACTGAATTCTCTTTCCAACTTGTTGCAACACATGTTTTCGCTCAAGAGTTTTCCAAAATTCACTTCACATCTTACGAACTTATGAACAGCTTATAAAGCAAATTTATTCTGGGCAAGTCATATTTCCCTTTGCCGATCTCTTAGCATGATACTGATAATATCAAATTTATACCAATATAAGCACCGGGTTCCATTACTAAATTGCATTTGCAAAACCCCCACAAGGCATTGCATATCTTTCATAAACCACGAAACGAATTTATCTCTTCGTCCCATCAAGAACGGCATGGCAGAGATGACAAAGAAAGCTAGTAACAGTTGCGCAATTTGAAATTCAAATACTGCAATTTTGATTTTCGGTGTGAGAAAGCAGTATGCTATCCAAACGAGTGGTTAGACTTAGCATATAGGAAATGGCCTACTTTCAGCATACCTTACACCTGCTATTACTATCTACTATAAGGTTAACTGTAGAGGTGTTGTAAGCGAACTGAGAGAGATGGGTCAACCTCAACTTTGCATGCACGAAGTTGAAATGAACGATTACCATAACTTGGCAAGTTATCGCTTTTCGAAACTAGCACACAACGAAGGAGAGAATTCGACAGTTTTAGCATTTATCTTGAGAGTTGGTATAAGTTTTTAATTTAAAAAAAATCATTTTATATTTTTAAAAAAAATTGTAAAATTTAAGTCGCAATTAAGTGTGAAATAGTTCATACTATAGCAGTCAATTTATCAATGCTGTATCAATAATTTCATTTCAAAAGTATTTAATTTTCAGTTGAGATAATCTATTAAAAAAATTCAAGCGAAAAAAATGTGCTTTTATTCCTTTTGAGTTTATGGGGAAAGAAAAACAAACATCATTTTTATCAAATTTCGAATGTAGCTTTAAAAATTGTTTTTAACTCTAGTTATAAAACATGTTATAAATTTCAGATACATTTAAATAAATATCTAGCTACTTTTTTTAATAACATTCTGGAATAATACCTAAAGGAGGAGGAAATTATAAAATCAAACATTTATTTACATTATCTAACATCAATTGGTGATACAAATCAATTTAAATCTTATTTATTTTTTAAAAAATGAATCAAATGATGTCAGTTTGTTAAATTACATTTTGTTTTAAGTTTATAAATCCTTTATTTGTTTATTTGATTTTTTAAAAAGTTTTTTCTTATTGCTGAGTTCGTAAAAATATTTTTCTCAAGAAAATCAGGTAATTATTATTATTATTATTATTATTTTTCGTTGGACAAAAGTGGGTAATGGAATAAAAGGATATGAGATACAACTTATTTATGTTATACCCATTTCAGTTTAATATATTCACTGCGGAAGTCTAAATTGCCTTTCTATCACCATATTTACTTAAGAAGTAATTTATTATAAATCTGAATATTCTTAATTTAGAAAAATCATAATCTAGAAAAAGACGATGGCTGTAGAGAATGAATAGTTTGTGTGGAAAGAGTTGGCGATCGAAATCTTGTACTGCAACCCTACCGTAAATAAGAAGTAGGATGATTCGGGCCCTCCAAAATTACTAGTTTCGTCTCGGAAATGCTTCAACCGCCGGCTATACATCACGTTCTTTCGTGAAGGTGTCCTTGCCCCATTTAAATTTCCCTTCGCAGGTTTAAGAATTAAAAGAAAACAAAGCAAACAGAAAAAAAAAGGGGAGCTGGAAAGTCGACCCCTTAACTCTCTCCTCTCTTGAATGCTTTTTTTTATTGTTGTTTTTCTTTTTTAATATTCTTTCTTGTTTGCTTATTTACCGAAGTCATTATTTCGGAAGTCGTGCACTACATGCCTGTCCACTTTAATTCCGAGTGGAGATCTTGCTTAAGCACGTAGGGGGGAGTGTGGGAGAAGGGAAATAAGTGCCCGCGTGGTCGTGCTGGGCGAATTATGAGTATGGATCTTTCAAACAACAATGAATGCTTTGTTCTTGAGGTTGTTGATTGGATATTTACATTCTCCAGTTCACACGTCTTACTATAGCTTTAAACATCCTATAGAATATTAGTAACATCACTGTATGTTTTTTTCTCTACTAGAGAATAGAGACAACGATGTAAAAAGTACAGTCATTTATTATTATTATTATTATATGAGTAATTTGGACAGTGATAGACTAGATTACAGGAACCCAACGTCTAAATCTATTTCCTTCGAAAATCCTCAGGTAAAATCCTGGTATGGCATATATTGTGTCTAACATGCTATGATGAAATTTTGAATGTGAAACTCCAACCTAATTAAAATACTTTTATTTTAAGATCAGTGTCTCGTAGTTTTGTTGAAAGCTGAATTGTCTTTTAATTCAAAGAATGTCATATTATTAGCAAAATAATAATATTTTTTCATTCAAAAATTTTTTTAATCGGCGTGGCAGTAAAGTTAAATTATGTTCCGTCATAGAAAAAAAAAAGTCATTTTCTTTTACATATATTTTTAGATTACGGTAGAAAACGGAATCTTAACTTTGAAAGCAGAGATATAAGAGTGCAAGATTCAATCCCCCAAATTTCTGTTGCAAAAGCAAACTTAGTACATGCTAAAATAGTAAGGTTCCGACATCATTTATTCACTTTTGATGCAAGAACTTGCATAGAAATACGATCAGCTTAGATTTCGTGTTTATTACGTGACTCTTTTCAAACAGCAACATCAGTCTTAAACTTGCCTTATTGTAAGTTCAAATAGAGTTTATCTAACTAAAAGTAGCAGTCCCTTTTTTATGATTCTGGCACCGACATGACCATCATAGCTTATATATGCCCAATTTTTAGATTAAATTGCGCCTTTTCATGAATAAATGTATTTTTTAGAAAAAGTTGGGAATTAAAGGAAAGAATGAAAGACGAAATAATAAGTTTTTCTTCCGCTTTTTATCCTTCCTTTCAAAATAAACATTTTTTTTTATATTAGTCTCAAAACTAAATTTTAAAAAAATGTTAAATATCACTTTAAAGAATTTTAACTAGCATAAATTTATATAATAACATAAATGAATAAGATAGTTATTTATATTGTTTACTTTTGCTTTATAAATTTCCTTTCAGAATGATATAAGTATACAACTCATTTGTCTATATTTTTTATACCTCAACATTAGTTGTAAAAATTCAACTCCTTCAAATGTATTCTAAATAAAATAACTCAAACATGCTTCAAATGCTGGACATTTGATGAAGTAGAAAGCATTGCTTTTCTTGCTTTCTCGCCCGAAAGGAGAAAAAAAAAAATCGTATTGTTTTTAAGATATTCTCAATGAGAAAAATAATTCAAAGGATCAATGACTTCTTACTGCCAAAACAGCTCGAAATTTGGAATTGGAAGACAAAACGAAAGTTAAATATATTTATATTTAGAACATACTGGAAATGAGGTAGCTTGCAGAAATGTTTCTTAACCCTACGGCAAAGTTCAATAGGATGGCCAGTTCCATGTTTTGTTTGTATTGGCTCTCAGTCATATCGTTGGTTCTTGTAAACAATCAACGAGTTCCTGAAAGACCACCTGTATTCTTCGTATTTCCAACGTTTTAGTTACATATTTCGATTCTCAATATCGTTTAATAATTTCCTGGTTATTCTAAAAATCTTCAAAAGGCATCCAAAATGACTTCGATGCAGAATCAACCATCTTAGAAAATGGAACCGAAAAATAAACTTCCCGAAATGTTACCTTGCCATTTTCATGCACCATTAAACACGGGGGAAAAAAGCAAGAAAGTGAGCAAAAGGCAAAGTAAAAAAAAAAAAAAAAAAGTCCGGCAGCAGCACGCTTCAAGAGGCAGTAGTTGAAAGCAAAGGGCTTATCGCTTTTCTTCATAACAACACGAACTCTTTGAGAAAATAGGAAATGGCGGGAAAGCACAACAAAGAAGAAAATTCAGAACTCACGCGCCTTGAAACAATGGTCGGTCCGCTCGTGACCTATCGTGACGTGTGGAAGGGGATGGCCCAGGTGGAAATGCGGAGGCCAGCAAAAACTGTCAATCGAGATTTCTACGAAAGGGGGCGGTGCCGTGAACAAGAGGGACCTGTCAGCAGACATAACGAGAAGAGTTGAATGGTGTATATCGCTGGGTATATGTTACGCTTTGTGTCCGGTCCGTGGGTGGTAACGGGAATGTGTCCAAATGATGCATGCACTGTTTGTCGGTTCACGGATGGCATCGCTTTCACGTATCGAATCACAATAGGAAGAATCAAGTAAAAAGAAATCAGACATTGCTTCACTGTTTGATATCGAATGTTTGTCTCTCTCCTTCCACTCAGAATTTATCCGAACTGTCTAGGGAGATTAAAATACGTATTATAAGAGAGGAAAATATCAATTTATGAATATAAATAGACAAATTACAATAATAAATTTCCAAACTAACCATAGTATTGGAAAGGAAACGATGTCAAATCCTGAGTAATTAAAAAAAAAGAAACATCAATATTTTATAGGACAGTATGTAAGAAAGCTAAAATAATAATAAAAAAATAACATAAACTCCGAAGATGGTGAAATTGTCTAAAAACTAAGTATCATTTCTTCAGATATTATCACTTTTTTTTATAAATATTCCATTAACTAATATTTAAAAAATGAGCCTTTTAAACTTAAAACAAATTGTAACTTATTCGAATATTACATTTGGAATGTAAAATACAAAATTTCAAAGTTTTTTTTTAAAAAAATCAGAATTAATATTCTCTTGAGAATATTGGATCATGAAAATTATGGTGAGGATTTCTGTTCATGCTTACAGCTTTTATTTTCAAAAGATTGGATACCTTTCCTATTTATTGAAAAAAAAAAAAAAAAAAAAACGAGGAATATAAGATTGGAATAGGATCCATCACTTCCATCACATCCATCACTATTGCCGATTCTTAAATTCAGTTTTTAAATGAAATAATATGTTATAAAATTCAAAAATATTGTATGAAAAATATGTATTTTCTTATATTGCGCTCTTTTATTGCTTAAACACACTGAGAAAAAGAAAAAAATTATACTTTCACCCTCCAGTTTTGTTTGCTACATACACCTCTGATTTTTAATGGGGCGGGGGCATTCGACATCCTCCATTTCTAGTTGCATCACATAAACTATTACAGTAGTGATTAAAAACAGATGATTCACTGTTCAAAGAGAATTTAGTTTCTTTTAATGAAGTAAATCAGTATTTGAATTATATTTAGGCATGATGGAGGGGAAAAAAAATTCAATATATTTCATTCTTAGAAGAATTCAGATTTAAAATGAATTCTTTCAACACTATTTTATTTGACACTGATTTGAAAGCTTGATCAATGCTTATAATTTATTTCAACAAGCTGTTATTTTCAATTTTGCATTTTATTTTTGAGAAATTCCAAATCGAATTATATTTAAAGCGTGTCTATATTTTACTTTTACGTTCACAAGAAAGAGAAGGAGTGACAAATATATTAATATATATGATTTGAGATATTACATTAAGAAAGAGTAGTAAAAGTTACTTCGTTCTTGCATCTGTTTTTCGTTCTTAGAAACAATTACAAGGCTATCTGCTGGAGCATATTTAAACCTCCTACATGATTTTATCTTCTTGTTTCCATATACAATACATCTTCCAAATAAGCATAGCTATAAGTAGTAATCATGAAAGCACGATAACAGAGTATTAAATTTTCTTCTTTCACAATGCTTTTCGATTTTTCAATCTGTATGACTCCTATTCCAAATTTTTTCAAAAAAAAAAAAATACCTAAATTTCATAACAACAACAAAGTATGTATATGGAAGAATAACAGTAATGCAACAAGATTTTAATCTGAAATTTGTGACTGATTTCCTTCAGAGCAGAGAGTAAAACAAAACAGATAAGGGAGAAAGGGATATATATATAGATATATTTTGGATTTAAATTACACATTCAAGAACAAATAAAATTACTTGAAATGTGCATTCATTCCTTCATTCTGATACTCGAAATTCTTTTTTTTTATTTTTTTTTTTTTCGTTCCTCTCTCATACTGTTTGTGTTGCTTCATTTTTCTTTTCAGTCATTCTGAAATTTCACTCATTTTTATCCCTTGGGCCATGCTTGAAAACAAAATAATAATTTTCAGACTTAATATTTATTTCACAATTTTATCTATAGTGTTAGTCATCCTGATGGTTTTGCAGTTATTCTGTTGCATACAATTTACCAATTTCTATAAAATACAACGAACTTATATTTATAATACTTATATTTGTCAACTCGAGAAATATCGTCTTCATTTCTTATGTGAGAATAATTTTTGCATTAATAA
The DNA here is from genome assembly GCA_026543865.1 of Argiope aurantia. Lineage (NCBI taxonomy): Eukaryota > Metazoa > Arthropoda > Arachnida > Araneae > Araneidae > Argiope > Argiope aurantia. The sequence goes on from JAPMOR010106913.1 coordinate 430,213, forward strand.
GTACTTCAAAATATGGAAACAATAAGCGAATTTTCAAGTATTTTTAAATCTGGCCGCACAATTTAGTAAATCAAATAAGATTTCAAAGTTTTTTTTAAATTATAGAAACAAGTAAATTTTGCAAAACTTATAAATCCCAGCTTTTACTAAATTTCGATTTGAAATCTAATTCGTAACGCACTTTGATTAATATTCTTTTATACCAGGTGTCTTCTCTAAACATAATCCAAAAGCTAATTTCTAAGCCGTAGTGATAAGTTTCTACTTCCAATTTAGAAATACTTTAAATGTAACAAAGCGTTATAATTAATTTTGTTTGATTTAATAAAATAGCAACGGGAAAAAAAATGACAAGTCTTAGTTTTTATATAATTACCAGTCGAAATCAATCGCACTTAGTAAAATATTCTTGACACACTATAAATTTAAGCAACAACAACAACAACAAAAAATGTTCAACATTTCTATTGCAAAAACTGACTGAATAATGAAGCATTGAATATCGCAAATTTAGACGATTTTAGATATGCGAAGGATGGCGCTTGATTTGACGTAATGAAACTCAAAGCTTCAAATTCCAGTCAGTTTCTATCGCTGAGAAATAAAACTTGTTTGTTTAAAATATCAATGTGACAAGAATATTTAATGAATCTTAACTAATGAGAGCACTCGGAAAAATTTCAATTAACTCTTTATTAAATATTTAATTATAGTTCTTTATCAGCTCATGTATTGACTCAAACATAAAATATAACTGTTTGTCATTTAAAGCTTTTTCCAGTTTTTATATGTTTATTTCTGAGAATTATAGCCATTGGTTAGTGATTACAGTAATATTGCGATTATAAGAAAAATTCATTTTATTTTATCAAGAAATTTTTTTTCTTACATGCTTAAAATATTATTTCAAATTTAATTTTAAGGTCCGAACTTTTTCTTGTTTACTTTTGTTACAATTTAATTCCATATAAAATATTAATAATTAAGTACATATTGAATTTTATAAAAACATACGAAATATTTGTATTCTATTATTATTGTGTCTACATTGTGGATCACAATGGTACGATATGGAATGAAATCAGTTTTCTAAATAGAATAAGTTTGATGTAGAATTTCAAGTGAAATATTGCCCTTTTATTTCGTATGTTTGTTAAATGATTTTTAAGATGAAACAGACTAGTGAAAATTACATCGAATATCTGCCATTCACTGGAAATAAAATTATGATAATAAAAAAAATGAAAACTAATTATTATATAAAAAATATCATTACTGGAAGCAACTCTTTAATTAATCTACACAGAATATTTTATTAAAAGGAATGATTAATTGTTAAAGCTGACAAAAGGAGTATCTTTAATTTTCTTTGCATTTTTTAAATGAATAAAATGAAATTCAAAATACCTGCGAGCATAATTCTAAATTAGAATATCTCAGAAATAGATTGCAACACTCGTGAATTGCATTTCCCTAGAAAAATTAGAGCAACTTACAGAGAAAAATCTCTGCTAAATAAAAAAACAGGGCATTGATACTACTTGATATTATCGATTATTTTTATTTGGGATTGTGGTTTATAAAATTGAGAAAGAATAGCCTAAGTCTGTAATTAATCAGAGCCTGAGAAATAAGACTAAATTTTTAACCCAATTTTGCTTGTTGATCAAGCTAACGTCAAAATAAATAAACAGAGCCAGAAAGAAAAAAAAAAAAAAGACAACTAAATATTCGCTTGATAATATAAGGCTAGAAGAAAAACAGGAAGACAGACAGCTACTGGTTTTTGGATGCAATTTCAAAATAAGTGTACTTTAACCTTCTATTATGAACTCAACTGCGCATTTTGGTAATGGCTCGGTTTCCACAAACTAGTATTTCATTCCGATTTGTTCTACGATAAGAGCACGAAGTGAATTTAAAATTTTGTTTGGTTTTTATTTGCTTTCTTAAAATCGTTTATTATTTACTCTAGATATATTTGTCCTTGTGCTGTAGATGACAAAATTGTTTTAGATTTAGCTTATCATAGAATTTTTTAAAATAAAATTCATCATCAAATCGCATTTTTTATATTTTTATATTTAAGCATAGCCAGGAATTGTATATATAAGAAAGAAATTCATAAGTAGAGAAAGACAAAGTAAACTGGAAGGAAAATTCTCAGTGTAGTAGTTAGCCATTACATTAAAACGTAATACAATTTATAAAATTTTAAACCTATAAAATAAATGCACAGTTATATAGGTTTAAGTCTGAATGTTATAGCATTCATGTTATTTCTCATGTATTGAAATGAATGTTTTAAATTATGCGTCAGATATCTGTTGTTTATCCCAATTCAATAATAATAATAATATAAGAATTGAAAAGAACTTCTCATTTACTTCAAACATCTGACGTTTTGTCAGTTCAGTGAGGAGTAATTATTAGAATCCACAAAATTTATACATATCTTTTTGAGTTACTTTTTCCCCTCTAAAATAAATATGATTTGTTACTGTTATCACTCAAGTATTGACGATTAGAATTATGTATTTACGAAAAATATCTCCATAAAGATCATAAGGTAATGTATTTTTAGTAATTGTAATGCAGAATTAACTTGTTATTTAAATTTAATTAAATACGCTATGCTGCTTCAATTATGAAATTAAAAAAAACAACTTGATTGAAATTGAGACATATAACTTTCTTATCAAATCATATTATTATTGAATCAAATATAGCTTAACTGTAAATGATATGTGCATATCAGGCAGAAACATTCATGTAGTCTCTTAAAGTCGGATGATCTTTCAGAACTCTATCAGGACAAAAATCGTGTTACCATTTGAAACCAAATCAACCGCTCTCTTTCTGTTTCTGACACGATGAGAGATAATTCACCTGTGTTTCACGGTCGGCTAATTGAAGAAGCGAGCCATCGCGCCCCAGTGCCATTTCATTTATACACCTTCCCTTCTTGAGAACACGTATCGCCAAACAGATCTATGCACACAATCTGACACACCTTGACTCCTTATCACATCTGACCCTTGGCATAGACAGAAACGCGCCAATATCGGTACGTAACTGGCATTGTTATGTCCCCCTTTCATGTTTCGCTCGACAGCCAGGAAAAAGTTCTCTTTGATTTATGGGCGAACATGTTTTCAGTATGTATCAGCACCTTTGACTCCCCTCTCGCTGGCCCGAAGTAGGCTACAGAAAAGTTGTTTGGTTGCGGATGATTACAAGATGATGAGACAGACTTCTCGTGGATGTGCTTATCCTGTTGGGGGGGGGGGGCCTTCATTTTTCACGAGTCTGAATGAAGTTGTTCCTGGTTTTGTTTTGTTTTCTTTGTTTTATTCTTATAAGCATGATGACATTGGTATGACCGAATTATGTTAAATGACTATCATGTGCTGATCAATGGCAAACTTCCAAGAATTAAAAAATACATTGTTTGTGGAATCCGGAATCTTCTCTTCATATGTCCTTTGCAAGCAGCTTTTTTCCTTTTAATTTTGCTCTTTCGTTATGTGTTTTAGTATTGTATTTCTGTTGAATCAGCTCGAGTATGTTTAAGCAAAACATAATTTAACTATAAAATTAGTTTACATTTATTAATTTAAAAAATATGTATGAAAATAAAGGATATCTCTAAGTTGGCATAAAAATGAAATTATGCATTATTATTCATTTAAAGTGGATTATTAATCTATTGTTTTCATTCAAGTTCTTTTCAAATTTACTACTTTTGAGATTAAGCTTTGTTACGTCGGTTTTATTATGCTTAAAAATAATTGAGTACTAGAAACTTGATTTGTAAATACTATAACTAACCCAAGTACCCAACGTATTATCATTTTAACAAATTCTTTTATTGGTGAATATACTTCACATAATATCAACATAACTATAATGATTTGCATTGTTTCCTTTGCACTTTCTCAAGGATCTTTGAAGAGTGCTTTCAAAGAATTCTCTCAACCAGCATAATAGAGCGGACACATTTATAACATGATTTTTCCATGAAATCGCGTGGAATTTAGTCACATTACTATTGAAGAATGGAAAGTGTTATTATTATTTATTAAATAACTTCTTGAATTATAAAACAAAAGTTATTATCATCGTTTCATAATAATGATTATTTTAGAAATCTACACATTGTGAAAATAGACTCTAATTGCCGATCTTAATATTACTTTCTGAAAAATTCGGTGACATTATAGGAAAATGAGAAATAGATGTTGATTTTCTGGTATCGGTTTCGATTATTTGAGGCTTGAAAATTCAAGATTCTTCTGTATAAGATGAAATATAAAAATCTTTAACATTTTGCCAAATTTTGACATGCATGGTTTGAGATCAATATTTTGGAGGAAATATTAATATTATAATGTTAATTAGGGGTTATAATCTTGAAAAAAGCATGAATATGAACGAGTTTGATTGTTAAATTAGTTAGAAATTTTGGATTTCAATGGTACTGTTTGATTCGATTTGACTTATACATCCGTAATCTGACCGCAGTTCAAAATTACGAGATTCGTCCTAAAATAGCCCTAGTGTTGCTTTAAAACGGGACGTTAATATAACTAAACTTTTACATCAAAGAGAGTCCAATAAGTTACATAAAATAGGCTATTTCAACAAGAAGTTGAAAGCTCATTTATATATTAAAAAATTAAATCATATTTTCTTTTTCTCATTTCTTTATTATTTTTATTATTCCTTCCTCCGCCCCGCCTTATTTTCTTATTCACATCGATTCCGTTTTAAAGTCTTTCACATTGCACCTCCTTATTAAGGATAAGTATAATTATAAGAAAATTTATTAGATTTGTATGAATTTTTAAACAAGTCTACCACTTTAAGAGCATTTGAAAACAATCGAAAATTATTTTTCACTCCTTTGTTTTACATAACTTCGCCATTTTAGAAAGTAATTAACCTTTATTTTTTATTTGAAATAAAAAATTACTAATAGAAGAGGAGAATAATTATGCAATATCATAAATTATAATTAGCTATAATAACAGAAAATGGAAACCAGCTTGCTTTGCAGTCAACATTATTCATTTTCAACCTTCAAAATTCTTAATAATTTAAATTTCAATTTTGATTACATAAATGAAAAAAATTGCTTCGTCGTTTTACGGCACCATGTGGTTTCAAAACAGTTACTGACGAATAAAGCTTCTGTAACCAGTTGTAACAGCTTTACAACTATTATCATCGTTTTTGGTATCGGTTATATGTAAATCATTATTTTGCTAATTTTAACTACGTATTCATGCTCACATTTATCATTAGATCAATATGTCTCTTGTATACCAGTCCGTCAGATCCTCAGTGTCTTGTGAGGAATAAGACTATTAATATATTGCTCAAGACATGTCTACTATATTGTCCAAAGCACATTTCACATAGTCATAGACCATAGTAATACTTGTAGACTAATATCCACAGGGTGAGTTTTAATATTTCATCTAATATACCTTCATTGCTTTTCATTCTACCGTTTCTCTAAATATGTTTCTTTAATACTGTGCTCTTGTAAATATCCAAGAGAAATACTCAAGATAGAAAACTGATTAATGCATATGGGATATGCAGGTAATACCTTTAGCTTTAGGAATTATATTGCAATAAATGATTTTTTTAGCAGATGCTTTTGTTAAAAACGATTCTTAGTTGGATATTTTTCAAATCATTCTCAATTTATTCATATAGTAAGTATTATTTCATATTATTGTATACATCACAGTGCTTCTTTGGATTTGATAGATTGCCTGTATGCTAATTATGAATGGGAATGAATCGCTTTTGGATAATGATATAATACATTGTTAGTCATTTAAAAACTTTTGAGAATTTCATTATATTTTTATTACTCTGGAATAGAGTGGAAATCTCATTATTTCATATATCCATAACATCTTATTCGCATATATAGATAAGATTTATTTTTTATGAATACCTCCGCTAAGTGGGGCCAATGATGATTTTTACCCATTTTGTGAGATTTATAGCTAAAATTGCACGAATATTAAACTATTTTATTAGTTAAAATTCCTGATATCAGATGAATTAATTAAAAAATTTCTTCTAAATAAATGTTGCTTTTTTCTCTTTTCTGTCACCTTCAAAATCTATGAACAATAATCAGAAATTACCAAAGAGGTCAACTTGGAAACTTAGTATCCGGTCCATCTTCGAAAGCTACAAATCCACTCAATGTATTATGTGCGACACGTACAGCGGGGCGTATTGTGGTTGAATAGGAAATGCAACGTTTTGACCCCCCAGCGGGAAGCCCTTACCTCTCAAACTGTTGCGCCCCTCCACGGAACACCCCGCTGTGCATCCGCAGGAACATTCTGCTTGTCGATAACTTCTCGCTGCCAGCTTTTTTTTTCTCTACTTTTTTTTTTTTTTTTTTTTTTTTTTTTTTTTTGGAATGCCAAGTTTTTCCAGCCTTGTTGTTCTTTTCAGTGCCACAGCAATTGCCAAAGAATGTTTTATAATTTCATCCCTCTTTATTTAACTAGACTGCTTCATGATTTGAATATAATCACCATGTATATCCAGTTAAGTGAATATATTGAAATCATTGCAATACAATAAAGAGTACATAAACAGTTATCGCATTTCTTAAAATGCAGCAATAATATGTAGCAAACGATCGGTTAATATTTAGGCTTTAGAAAGTAAGTATCAAGCATAGAAAAATATATCTGCAGTACAGTTATGCTTTTTACTCTAATAGAAATTTTGTAAATACACCATTGAAACAAAATAGTATTTAAATGTTATCCTATTTTCGGCAATATAATATTTCTATGTTGAAATCATCAAATATGTATATGGAGCATTAAAAACAGAAGGTAAGACAGAATTTTAGACATACTAATTATCACATCTTGATTCATTGATAATTAAGATATTTTTAATGGAGAATGAATTAAATTTATTATTTTTTTAAAACAAATTATGTGTATTTTTAAATGGTTTTCAACGATTTACAGAAGTTATATAAATATTTAGTAATAAATTTATAAATATCATAATCATGACTGATTTTTTTTATTTCAGATATTTAAAGAAATTTATTACAATAAAAAAAAACTCAAAAATTATTTACGTAACAGATTTTTTTCTTCTACTTTCATCGATAAAAAAATATGGCAAATGATGGCAAAATAAAACTGTTAAGTATATGCAGGATCATATCGTTTTGAATTTTTACATAAAACAAATAAAAGATTTTCCAAAATGTATCAAAGGAATTATAAAGACCAATTTTTAGTTACTTTTATTCCATAATTGTAACTTAAGTTTTACTGAGGTATTTTATTTAAATTTTGAAACATCCCCTGGTAGCAAACAGCTGCGTCTGTACTATGTGAAACTCGTTTAAGTTTTTCAAACATAAACCTTGCTAGGCCATGATATGCCACTTAGACAATTTCTCCACAGTACCAAAAACACTTGTCTACATGTTGCGAAACTGTCTGGATCTCACCTACTTCTTCTAAAACTTCTACTCAAAGACGTTCGCCAAAAGGGACAAAACCAAACATAGGATATTTAAGGCCAGAGTTAAACTTAAGGCTGACCTTTGTTCGTAAATTTAGACTTCCAACCTCGCCAAATGTACATAAAACACACACATACATACCTAAACCGCACGGGAGCCCAATCGGGTGACACATAACGACTTGTATGCGCCAAAAATATGAGACTGGCCTGCCCTCGTTCTGGCCGCTGGAGTTCCAGCAACTTGTGCTTGTCGCTTTCTTTTCTTTAAGACAGCCTCCCACAGAATTTTACAGAAGACAATGGCGTCTATGTAACGCAGTTTTAGCAAAGTACATGAATGTGACATGAAGCATTTGACACTAATCTTCTCATTTTGGTCGTTTGTTTTGACTTTACTTGAGAAGGAAGGAAATGTTTTTATACATGCTTGGGGGGGGGAAGGAAAAAAAGGTGGTATTATGGATCTTGTCAAAATGAATTTTTTTAGAAGCTATTAAATGTCAAGTAAGGTTTAAAGTATCTAAAAAAGTATGCACGTGTTAACAAAATCATAGTTGTAATTTGTTTATTATTTTCCAATGTTAAAATCAATACTAATTCCTGATTCTATGTATTCTAAAGAACGTTTTATGAATAATTTTTTATTTCTGTATATCTTTATCTCCCATGTTGGACTTTAGCAGATATCTTTTGAAGTTTTCCAAAAATACAGCACATTGTTATCACAACAGCCTGTTATTAGAAACAGGGTTATTTTCATTAAATGATCAATAATAATAATTATTATTATTTTCAGAACTATATTGTCATAATTAACTTGTATATTCACTTTATTTCCTTTTTAATACAAAAAATAAAAATGTTGAAAAGCTTTTGTGTAACTTCGGCTTAATTAAAGCATATCTAAATGCTTAGTATTTAAAGAATTTTACAAAGAAAACTGTAGATATATGTATGCGATAATTTTTATTTTTACTTATTTATAAGGTAAATTGTTGTTCTTTAAATATTTCTTCTTTAATACTTCTGAGCTATGCGGGTTTTCGATTTTTCACACTTCTCTCCCGATCTAATTATTATAAGTTTAACTATCGAAATTTGATAAGCAGTATCATGTGAAAATGTAAAATAACAAATCTGAGAAAAAACATTTAATTTCATCTTGGAGGAAATTGCTGTCTCGAATAAACAAACAAAAAAAGTGTTCCAGAGTGTTTTTATCCCTGTTTTTGGTACTAATTGTTCAAAATATTGATGTTAATTAACTGTTTCGAAATTTCGAACTTGGAGAAACGGATGCCTTCAAATGGTTACGAGACCAAGTACCCATTAATCAAAGTATGCGATCTTCACCATATGCCATTAATATTTGTATATATGTGACAAATATTACCGGAACTCGGTAAAGATCGGATATATTAAAATTTGTTTTTCAAACATTTTATGAATAATTAAATTAAAAATTACACAGTTCTGTTACGAAGTATAATGTTAAACCAAGACTTTTTTACATACTCTCTAATAAAGGTGTAATCCTCCTCTCTCCACGCATAAAATTCTGGACTTCAGAAAAGGCCTTGAATGCGATATATGACCAGGTTGTTATTCTCGTGCATGATTGTTGTGGGTTTCATAGTATAGTAAGGAAAACTGATAGTTGTATATTGTTTGCATGACAGTGACGAATAATAGTTACGGAACCTGATCTTTGGAGTGAAACTAGTGGGAGATTTTTGGTAATTTTTTTGGAGATTAATTGCTGTCATATGGCTCATTCAGCAGTGGGATGGACTTGCCGAAACGTTCTCGCATTTTCTTTAAAAATTTTCTTGTATGTTTTTAATCGTAAGACATTGGTGGACAGTACTTCGAAAAAGTTTCTTAAGCATACGATCTTAAGTAATTTTTTTAGCGATTAATTATTGCAATATTGTTGATCCACAAATACCAGAAAACCGATAGTATATTTTGGATGACTGTTTTCCGACCGATTAATAACAAAATTTAACACAGAACTGCAATTGCAATTATAAAATCACATACCAAATTTCATATATTTAAGTCATTTCATTTTTGAGTCATTTTGTTTACATACTTTTGAAAGTATAGACCTATAGATGGGTACCCTTTTACAGATTTGATTTCAAATTCGTTATTACATATCTACGTTTTAGATGTTAAATCTGCGCAACAAATTTTATCGGTTTAATTCTCATTATTATGAAAAAGTAAAAATTAGGAATCAATGCTTCGATACATCAGATATAACAATTACAAAGAAAGGAAGAAAGAAATCATTTCTCACTTACGATGCTTATTTTCTTTAGAATATTTGGATTTGACATACTACCATCTTTTAAGAAATGTTTTTTTATGAGTTTTCCACTACTTTGAAAAGAATATTTCCTCTGACTCTAATAAAAAAAAAATGCGATAACAAATAATATAAATATAAGGGACAGCATGTTATTGTCCCTTATATTTATATTATTTGTAAAATATTTTGATTTTGTAAAATATAACAGTAATTGATGTTGTGCTTCATCGCTGTTTAATACAAAGACATTGATAAGAAATACAAAAATGAACTTAGAATAAGAATGCCTCTTGTTGAAAAATAAAAAGGTAAAATTTAAAAAAAAAAGTCCTAGCTTGAGAAATATCCCCCCCCCGCCCCTCCGGAATAAAACAAACTGTTTTAATCATGTTATTGTCGTGCTAAGCCTCTGAAAAATTTCACAAACATGTGATTAAATCGGTGAATAATAAAGCAAATAATTTTTAAAGCATTTCACAATTTGATAATAGAACCTATTTCCACAGTGCTGAGTGTCGATTGTCCGCGTAAGACTAAAACGAAAATGTCATCATTGTAACCATTATGCAAAGATGACTTGATGTCCAGCATCGTTGAACCTTGATTACGAATTATTCAGTATTCTAAATAATTGTTAAACATGATAAGTAATTTCTCATTCAGTACAAAGGGGAATTTGTCAGATAATGATTCCAATTTTATTATAAAGTAGATGTTTTATTCTGAATGTATTTCTCTGACACGTTGAGAATTGTTACCAGTGTATTAAAATATGAAGTAAAACAGAGAAAAGAAACTTTTTGACGACATAAATTTCTGAAAGATGGATAGTATAAAGAAACGAAATTAAATATTCAGAAGAAAACGTTAACTCATTTGATGCGTAATTTATAAAAAAATCTAGCTTATCCTTTGAATATTTAAACTGGCATTTATTATCTACCGATTACATTTCTTAACTATTCTGCATTTTTAACAAACAATTTCTTCATGTTATCGAATCTCAAACAAAATTCGTTTGGTGATCTGGACTTGACTCAGACATTAATGAACCCAACTCACTTGGTGGGGGGGGGATAGATAGGTCAGAAAAGGCCCCACTTGTAGGCAGTCAGTCAAATTTCACTGCTTCTCAATACCCGCCAACCTCCAGATGACACTCGTGCCGATCGAATCAATGCCCTGGGCGTGGTCCACCCCCCATCCTCAATACGCCCTCCCCCTGGGATACACACAATAGAACCCACCCCACACAACCAACTTGACTAGGGACTTCATCCTGGACCCCCCTCCGCACATCACAGATGGCGTATAGGCCGCTCTCTACAAACACACGATGTCATACTTCCAGCATCTTTTGTGTCATCAACAAATTCTCACGAGTGTGTTTGCCAACACGCTGTCGAGATCCTGCACCTCTTAACACGACCAGAGTGCCCTGTTCGCGTGCCGCCCTTCCCTGCTCGGAATATAAATGATGTTCTGTTTGTAAGAGGACCTTGCAGTACCCTTAAAAATCACGAACCCGTTTAACTTGTCCGGTTTTCCCTCCATTAAGGATGTATAGTACTTGGATGAAGACTGATTTAATTTAGTGGCATTGTTTCACACTTACGGAGGGAGGCTTATGGCTTTGTCGATGGGTACACACACTGAATACCTTAGACGCTGGCTATTGAAAGAGATCGTGCATCTTCCGAGGAGGATGTAAGTGAAGAACGATTCGGGGAACCTTGTGTGTTTTCTTGGAACTTCCTTTCTAAATAGCAGTCAGCTGCGGAACATCCTCCGCAGCATGAGGTCCTTATTCTTAAATGTTTGGAGTTGGTTCCATAGAAAATTAAACATTGCTATCACTAATTATAAGAGCTCTTCATTTTTTTGGTACACTTAATCGCTCTTTATGATACAATTGATTTAAAAAGATTTCATAATTTAGGAATTCGGAATTTATTAAATATTTTTATATAATTGTTACGACTTCTATAATTTTTGCATATTACCAATACATAAATATCAACTATTATACAGGGTGTTTATTTAGTCCCGGAACCATTTTGATGTTTAATAACTCATAAAATAATGAAGATATAAACAAACTTATGGCATTTATTGATGGAATAACTCATATATTTTCCTTTTCAGGTTTGAATATTTTTACTTTTGTAAATATCGTCTGCGCGTGTGGTTAATTTCAGATAATTTCATTTTCCAGTCTAAATATCTGTACTTTTCTAAATATCGTCTGCTTATTAATTGCATGTTTCTCTCTTTTGTTTTTGGCAGCTTTTGCAATGTTATATTTACTTTTGATGTGTTTGTTCTATGTAGTACGTTTGTATGTGATGTTTTATTCGAGCGGATATTAAGGAGAATACATACACCACAACAGAAAGCACAGAATCCTTTCATGTTTCTGGCATTGTTAATCGCCATAATGTGCGCATATAGGGATCTGAAAACCCCCCTGAATACTGTGAGGCACAAAGGGATTTCACAAAGGTTAATGTGTGGTGCGGACTAATGCATGACCGAGTCATTGGGCCTTTCTTTTTTACAGAAAAGACGATCTCATCAGTTGTATACTTAGACATGTTGGAAAACTTCGTATTTCCACAACTAGAAGAGCTTCCATCTTTTTGCAACGAGATGGTGCGCCACCTCATTGGGGTACGATCGTTCGTACTTCTTTGAATGACCATTTTCCAGGAAGATGGATTGGGCGAGGAGGTCCAATTCCTTGGCCACCCAGATCACCTGACATAACGCCGCTGGACTTTTTCCTATGGGGGTTTGTAAAAGACAACGTTTTCAGGAGGAGAGTGTCGAACATTGATGACCTAAAAGCCAGAATTACAACCGCAATAGGCTCTGTGGATGCCGACATGCTTGTCGCTACCTGGCGTGAAATTGACTATCGACTTGATATTCTCCATGTGACGAAAGGGGCACACGTGGAAGTTCATTGACAAGGGTCATGAATCTTTTTGAGTCTATTTAACCCTTTATGTTATTTATTTTAAACTATCTTTATTATTTTATGAGTTATTAAACATAAAAATGGGTCCGGGACTAAATAAACACCCTGTATAATTATTAATTCAAAACCGATTATAACCAAACTTAATTTCACTAAAATTCCATTATTTTCTGAAACTCCAATATTTGAGACAAAAGATGTTGAATTACTTATTGTTAGCTCTCGTCTCAAAAATTACCTCAAATTAATTTATTATTTTTGATTTTGGAAATGTATTTCTAAATACTAATCGTGTCTATTTATAATTGCAACACATTGAAGCGGGGTCATCAAAGACAGTGGCCGAGCGTTTCGTTAGTCTTGGCCTTCGATATTTACGTCATTCGGAGAAGTTTTCTTAAGAAATGTCTCATTTATATCATCTTTTTTAATCGGATTCCTGTCCATCAAATTGATCCTATTAAAAAAAATCGTAAAAAATTATTTCTTAAATAATTTTTAAAGTTATTCATAATCATAAATGTTAAAGTTTTTTTTTTTTGTCATGATTTTTCTATAGCTCATTTATCTGGTTATTCATTGGCTATTTCTAAGTATATTCATTGAATGTTTCTAAGAATTTCTCGAAATATGATAGAATTAAATAACGGACAAAAAATAATTTTCTTTCTGTGATTTTTTTCAGTTTATTATAACATTTATTCTTTGATAACGTAATTTTTGACTTAATAACTTCGATAGCAATGCTGCAAAAATATAGGTCGAAAGAAATATGAGCTTACTTTTATTATATGCAAGTAATAAATATTAAAAAAATTCAAGAAATTAATATATATATATAATCATATTCAATATTTTGCTTCTATATACTTAATTTATATATATATATATACACTTACACACACACACACACACACACACACACACACACACACACACAGGGTGTCTAAAAAGCCTTGACCACGGCTTTTATTCCTTAAATATTGATCATAGACATATACTGTAAATTACAAAGTTGCGTAAAAAAAGTTGTGAAATGTTGTGAAATCGATTAAAATTTTCAAGGGATTAAACTTCAAAAAATACAAAATTTAAATTTTTATATAGATCCTGTACAAAACATTTCCCAACGAGTAAAATGTGCCCCATTCTCTAATAAGGTCATGTACAAATTTCAGCAATATTTCACAAAAAGTCTCAAAGATATAAAACTACATAAATACTGACTTAAACCATTTTTTGATGACTGGATATGAATTCGCAAAGAGGAAAAATCATGTCGGATGTTCGTGTTTTAGGGGTTGTGCACAAATTAACAAAGAAAGTAATGATTGAATAAATAAATAATAATTTTGCTGTTTATTGGCTCAAAATTATTAAAAATTTGTAGAAATAATAACTTAAAGGAAATATTACATAAGTTTTTTTTAAAAAAATTCATTGATTGTGCTATTTTTAAGTTATATTCTGTTATTCATGATATAAAATTTTAAAGTATTTTTCAGGAAGCATAGATTTTAAAACTTATATTTGAAACTAAAAATATGAAGCATATTTTATTTCCTTATGATGTATTCCTGTGTCGCGTCATCTGCACTGAAGTTGTAAACATTTGCACTTAATTTTGTGATTGAACCTTCACCAAATTTGTTTTAACGTATCTTTGAGAGTATTCATAATAAAATTCGGAAATTTTATACATGACCTTATTAGAGGGTGGGGCACATTTTATTCACTGGGAATTTTTATGTACTTGGTCCGTACAAAAATTTAAATTTGGTATTTTTTAAACATGAATCAAGTGAAAATTTTAATCGATTTCATAACATTTTGAACCTTTTTTTTTTATGCAAATTTGTAATTTACAGTATATGGCTGTGATGAATATATAAGGAATAAAAGATTTGAAGGTTTTTTCAACATTTTTTTTTATATAAATCTGTTCATTTAAGGTTATAATTGACCCCCCCCCTTCGGTATCCGAATGCTGAAGCGGGGACAAAATATTTTAAAATCTTATGATTGATTTTTATCTTACTAATTTTAAATTCAAAGGTAATTCATTTTCGTCAATTTAAATCGGAATTGATATGGCCAGTCCTACTAGGATCCCAGTCCTACTTCCTTATAAAACTTGTTTCTTCTTCAAATAAACAGAAGAAAAACAATTTTTTGTGCAATTTAAAATCTGCCATTTTTTTTAAACTGTTCTAATTTTTATCTTTTTTTTTTCTTTAATATGTTAAAGTTTTGTCCTTCCATGAAATAAAATCTGCATTCCCGTGTCCCTTCATTTAAATCTCCCCCCCCCCAAAAAAAAACTTAAATATACAAGGATTGGCTTGGAAAAAATATATAACAACCCCTAAAACGACTGAAAAACATTCTACTGCTTAACTTTTTTTTTTCTACGAACTATTTTAAGCTATTTTCTCGTATATTTTACGAAATATATTTTTTTACACTGCTTCTATTCAATTCCCCTCCCCCCTTTTTTTTCAGAAGGAAAAAATAGAAAAATCCACTATCCCCATACGTGTCCAGAGGCGATCTATACACGTCAAAGACGCCTCAGCAAAACTAAAATAAAAAACGGCAAAAAAAAAACTTTGAAAGTAAAAATAATAACGATAGAAAGAGATATATAAATGAAGGAGCGAAAGACCGAGCTTCGGATCATTCGTCTTCGTTCTTCTGTCATTAAACAGTAAGGCAAGATGTCTTTTCAGACCAGCTTTGAATGCTTTATTCCATTAAGTTCCAAAAAATATTTCTCTATTTTTCCTTAGAAATACAGATAATACACAGGAGCTGCTTGAAATTTGTACTCCGTGGTCAATATCTTATTTTTGCCGTTGGTTTGACATCACAGGAAAAAGATTTAACATTGAGGATAGGTTCAGTTTTAAAGAATTCTTAAAATTCCCTAATGTGACCTTAGAGTGGGCATTTCAAGTTAAAAAGAGATTTCATTATATAGTTGAAAGAAGAATGCATTTTGAAACGGGATATCCGGAACCTCTAATATGAAGAGGCGGAATAAAATATCATTCATTCGTTGCGAGTTTTAGGAGCAATTTTCGTGAAGAATTCCATATTTGAAACATTTTTCAGTTATAATTTGAAATAAATTTGGAAAATGGAAAAATAAATTTTATTTAAGACTGATAATCACCGTTTTTAAATATTTATAAGAGCAACTTGAATGATGGCACTTGATATTAAATAATTTATTTTAGAACTAATTAATTTCATAAATGTATTTTAGAACTGAGTAAAAATGTTAGTTATTGAAATCTAGACAAATCAGTCAGTAAAGCAACATTAAATTTTGATTAATTAAAAAAAATCCATTCTTTTTTTCTCAGGTTTTCGAAGATGGGATGGCATGATTTTCTTCATCACATACTTCGGTTTAACTATTCCAGGTCATTAAAACAACAAAAATTTGATAATAATTTATTAATTGAATTGCTTTTTATTCGGATAACAAAGAATAGAATCTTCTAAAGGAAATACGAATTTACAAGCCGGATTATTACAGCACGGAAAAGGTGGATATTAAATATAATGGTGCGTATTAAAGGATGCGTATTAAGTGTCATTGGATTGATTTGGCGTATCCAAACCAAGTTAATAAATTGATATATCATCTAGGATATTCTTAATAGAAAGAATTGCGACTAAATTCGGTATGAAATTAGGACCCGATTTGAATCTCTATGAATCCTTAAATAAAGTAAGTTTCTAGTTCACTCCTTTTCTTTCTTTTTCAAACTTGCTGAACCATTTTTTTAAAATTCATTTTAATTATAATATCTGTATAAATAGTTTTAAACATCACAATGTGGCAAATTAATATAACAAAATGTTTAATTCTGAGTCCTTTTTCTATCGAATTGGTTTCATTACCTTATTCATAGAATAATTTTAAATCAAAATTTATAAAATTTTAACCAAAACAAATTTAAAAAGTGCCACTTTTTAGTAAATAATTTTTAATTTAATTAACCATTTTTTAAAAAGTATGAAATAGTATATATTTTTAGAATTATAAAAGAACGTAATATAAAATTTCCAAAACTTTACCCAAATAATTTTATTATTGTTGTTAGAATAATGTTTAAAAACACGATACTTGACTTTATTTGATTAAATTAAATTACTCTGAAGAATTATTCTTTTGAAATCCATGCCGAAGAAAAAAAAATCAAAATTAAAGCATTGAAACAATAAAATCCAGACTATGTTTTAAGACACACACACAAATTTTTACCATTTAACAATGATCACTCCTTGATGCAAAGTCAGTTAAAGGAGCTTAATTTTTTCACTTGCCTTCTTCATCTAATATTGCTCTTTTAAATTATTATTATTCCGTATTAATGCACTTTGTAAAAAGTGGCTTAGGTTTTTGTTTTTTAAATATTAAAATTAAAGATCACCATTGGCGTGATGGCTGATTTATTACTGAACATGCAGAAGGCGTTGGGAAATGCCTTCGTTAGGGGGGGAAAAAAGTCCTGAATAAATGCTCCTTTTTCAACTGAAGCATTTTTATTATTTATTTATTTATTTGTTTTGGAAAGGGATGAAATTATATTTATTAATATCATTCATATTACTACTCTCTCAACTACACAGTGTCTCTGCATAAGAGTGATTTCCCTACATTTGAGAAATTTAAAAATTAAACTTGTAATGTTACTTTAATAGGTTTTTAAAACTTTTTTAAAAGAATATTTAAAGCTATCATAAAACTACAAAGTTTCACCTATATTTTTTAAAGACCAATTCTTATTTTTATTGCTTTTCTCATATAATGATCATTAAACGCCTTTTCCTTAACGCTGTTGCTTAAGCACATGGTTTTTACCAGCCCTTGTACGTAGCATTTGTTTCGTGACAATGCGATCAGCATTAGTATAATGCCAATCATTTAAGAAATTATTCATTCTTCTCTGATAAAAGAAATCATCAACATCGACGTTCATAAAACTTACTACTTTACCCTTTCGTAATAGTGAAATCCCCTAATAGCAGCTTTGAGTCGCTGAACCTTCTCTTAAAGCGATTAGTTTCTTTTTGTGCAAAAATAAATATAAATACCACCATTACCTTTTTTCCCCTCTTCTTTCACGACAGACTCGTGCCTCCTTTTTTCTACAAATGAATCTTCTGGGCTTCCCTGCGTGCCGGGCCAGCGACTGAATCACGAACTTCCTCTTCGACAGAGACCGATTCCAAAAACCAAAAACGACCCCTCCACTCGAAGCGGCTGCAATGAAAGGTTGCTGTCATTGTGAGGGCACATTAAAATACAATTACCATCATCAGCCCATAAAGTGAGGAAGCAGCGTTGAAGGTGGTAAGGAGTGGCGGATAATTAGCGTGTTGTCGAAAGGTGGGCCACGTCGTTACAGTAAATGATGGCGATTTAAACGCGCATTAACCACAATGGGCTCGACCATTGTTCTTTTCCAGGATTATTGTTCCTCTCCAAAGTTATGGGTTTCCCAGGGAGTCTTTAAGCGATCATTTTTGAGCGATGACGATGGACTGGGCTCGCTCTTCTAACTTGTCCCGGGCTACTTGTCGGATAAAGTGGAGGATTTGGTGATAAATGGCTGCTGTGTTTTACTTATGGCTTATATATCCATACACAGCCATAAACCTCCCTCTAACCTCCCCACCCCCCACCTTTCCCAGTGAAGAAATTCGCTTAAATCCTGAAATTCTTTGGACACTGTTTCCATGCTTCTTTCTATTTTTAGAGATCGCATTGATTTTCCTTGCTTCTGTTCAAATTCTGTCAAGTCATCAGAGTTTTTACTGGATTCTCTATTTCTCTTTCGCTTTGATAGTTTTTTTTTCCTCGTGGGTATTTCATTTCTTGTTTTGGTAGGTTTCTTTTGTTTCTTTCATTCTTTCATTCGTCCTTTCTCTTTTGTGCTGCTGCGTTCTCTTGTTTATCGTTTGGTCAAGACGGTTCAAGTTTTATACTTTGTTTTGGAGTAAGAGTGTATTTGGGTTTCGTTTCGCTGGAAGGAGAAGGTTTCTACTTTCGATAAAGTTGCTTATGATTTCATCTTTCAACGCCAAGCGTAAAGTGGTTAAAAATTTCTGAGTAGATCCCCCTCCCTAACGCTTTCGAGTGGATCGACTGATTCACTTCCGTTAAAGAGCAAAAGAAAACTTTATTATAAAAATAACATTTTTGTTTTATTCATAAAAATAAAGGCAAATTTTTTTTTAAAGTGCAGATTGGAGGTTAAAAGTATTATAAACCATATCATCCTTTCTTCTAAACTAAAAGTGGGGAAAGTGAGAGAAACAGGCTAAAAAACAAAAAAACCTTCTATATTTGTCAAATGTAAAATTTTTGAAAATGCTGCTTAAGTTTTATTTTATATTTGTTATTTTGTTATTACAGGTATGAAATATAATAATTTGTTAGAGTTTTCTTTTTCGCAAGTTTTGAATTAAAAATTTATGTACGTATAACATTGGATTTTTTTTTTCAATTTATGCTTTTTATTTTGCTGATCTCATTCGCGGGGGAAAATTAGTTTTGTGTTCCAATTTTCATTTAAGATTTTGATGATAATTCTTTAATTGTAAATCTCATCTAGTCAGGCTACATCTATCATATATCTATCAAGGTTTATGATATTGCTACAGTAATTGAAATTAAATGACTCAAATCACTGCAATTTTTTTAAAAACAGAATAGATTTTTTTTTTTCAAAATCTTCCGCACTGCAAAAAGTCTTTCATTGATTCAAAATTCAATCTTCTTTTTTTTTTTTTTTTTTTTTGAGAAATTTAAAAGGTTGTAAAGGTTATCGTAGACATAGATAAAGTGCTAATTCATATACCAAATCCTAATCCTAAACCAAATAACACTTTGGGCAAGCACAAATTTGGAATTTTTTTTTAATGTCCGATTATTTTTAAATATCTTTCCCTCACTTTCAAAACATAAACGCATTAAAAAAATTCAGAGAATGCACTTATTTATAAAACTCTCCCTGAAACACTTTTTCCTATTTCAAATTTGTTTGTTGAAACATAATTTCATTACTCAAATTTTCAAATTCACTTAACCGAAAGGGCAGGCATTCTTGCTTTATTTCTGAGGGGAAGAATGGGGTAAAGACAGGAACGATTTGGGCACGATTGCGGATGGGGCGGGATTCGGAGAGCGTGCGAAAGCTGAAAATAAAATTAGGAAGTCAAGAGAACGTCGCGGAATCGAATTTGCTGAGGCTTTTGTGGGACAAGTTTTTGATAAAAATCGGATGACCACACCTTTTACACACCACAGTGGTGCCGACCGCTTTCATTCCATGATTGCGTTACCACGATTTTTTTTCTTCCTTTTTTTATAGTACATGTTCGTTGTTTCTATTTTTATCAGAGATGAAGAGGAAAATCTCCGTTTATTGAGTTTTCCCGTTATTATTTGGGCGGTGGGAGGGAGAATGTGTGACATCACACAGTCACAGTCATTACGTCTTTTAAAAATAAATATTTTGTATTGCTGAAGTTGTTATGGCTCTTGTGTGTCTTCCAATTGAAAGTAATTGAATTTCTGAGTCATTCATTGTGCTGTATTTAAAAAAAAAAGAAAGAAAAAGAAAAGAAAATTAAGCGTAGTGCAATTTTTGTCTGCAGAGGAGAAAAATGTCTGTTTCAGGATTTAAAAAAAAAAAATCTAAATTTCTAACTTGTAAGTGTTTTATGTGATTTGGTATTTTATTAAGAATACATAAAAAAGGAAAAAAAAACCTTAATAATATTAATGATATTAGGCTGGTTATAATAATTTTATCACTATAAAAATGGTAATTTAAAGATTTGAAACTGTGAAAAGAAATATAAGGAATTAATGTAATTTACACTTACGTCAGATTATGAAAAAAATTTAGAAATGTAGTGTATTGTTCCATCCATTAAAATATTTAGAAAGGGAAAGAAAAACAACAGCTTAAATATTTAGAATTTAAAAAAAAATGGCAAATAATCTTTTGCATAGTAAAATCTGTTTAAATTTACATGAAATAAAAAAATAAACATATATATGGGAAATTTTGCATGATTTAAATTAGAATCTCGAAGTATTTCCGAAAATTTTTATTTAAGTTAATATTTTAATGCTAATCGTTGGTTTCTTGTTTTTCCTCAGAGTGTTTTATACTCTTTTATAATTAGTATAGTAGTATCGATATTTTTTACGAGAATGAAAATTTATTTATATTCATCTTTAAAAATCATATAGTATTCTGCATCTAACATTCAAACAGATTTTATGCATTCCTTAAAAAAAATCATTTAATCTAGAAATTATCATAGTTTCTCAACTCATAAGCAGAAACTTCCTAAAAAAAATCAATAAACTGTTGATTCCTTCTTAAAACAGGCACATAGATTAACAGTCAGGCTAAAACCGAGATAATAAGCATTATCACTCCAACCGGATATAATAATAACAACCCCGATCGGTAATCTGAAGTCCGTCAGATCATTTTCCAGCTTTTAAATATTTAAATTCTTCACGAAAAGTTCACACGGCCGAAACCTAAAATTTTACCCTCTCTTGAACAAAAACGAAACCCCCGATCCTCCAAAAACACATGCTGAGAGGAAGTAGCAAATGCAGATTACTCATTGCCACCGTTTACTCTGTGATTATCCTGTCACAGTAATTGCAGCTTTTTGCCAACCGCGCCAACCCCTTTTCGGCCCAAACCTATCATTTCTTCGAACGCAGGAAAACGTCGCCAAGGAAAAATCCGCCACAGGAGGGCGGAGGAGCGAGGATATAGAGGGAAATTTAGTAGGTGGTCCTTCTAAATTTCGCTGTACTGCACCTGGTTGTTTGCAAATGAGCAATGCGATGGGAATTTTCTTCTTCGCCTAGAAAAGGGGTGAAATTACTGCCCGAAGTTCAAGAGGGCGAGGAACCTCTGATTGTAGAAGCAGTTGAGATGGGTATATTTTTATGCTGGCCTACAAACTCCTCATTTAGTCCATTATCTATTCTTCAGCAGCAGAATGACTTATAAAACACTTGGAATCTTTAAAAAGTGGATTTGTCATTTAAAGTATAACTTCTCACAGTTTTCCATCTCCGACACGTTTTATGGTGGAAAAATTTTGGTGAATCCATTTCTGTAAGAAAAACTTTTCGAAGCGACCTCAACATTAAATAATAATAAATAATAATAATAATAAGGAACTGAACTAACTGAAAGTTAATTTAACAATGAAGAAAAATCATTTAGTAAATTTTAATGAAATCTTTCAAGTCAAAGCTTTTAACTTTTATTACTAACAAAAATTTCAGTAAAAAAATAGAAACTGACATTTTTGAGTGACTCTAGTTAAAGTTACAACTTGAAGTTTATGTCTTCGACTTTTTTTAAAAAAATTTTAATCTTTATTTTACATACAAGTGAAGAGAATAGGTTTTGACTTTCCAGTTAAATTTTTTTTTTTTTTTTTTTTTTTTTTACAAATGATTTTTAAGTTGATAAGAAATATTGAAACTAATTTTAAAAAGTTAGTCGGATGCACATGAGTTAATAAGAGTTAAGAAGCTACAATTTAGAGCATTATATTCTGTAGTAAATTTTACACATTTATAAATTATATAAAAAAAATGAAAATTCCGATACCTTTCATTTTAGATATTTTCTACTTTGGCCCCTCTGAAATCTTTGTAGAATAGTGAAATATCAAGTTAAATTCTTCCAATATTTTATTGGGTGCTTATATTTCGGTTTATATGAGAGCGTGTTTAGACTACCATTTTAAATTCCACGAAAGTGGCATTTCTTATTTTTAATTGATCAGTAATATTGAATAATAAAATAAACAGGGGTTTGTTTGCAGCTTGTCTCATTTATTTATTTTCTTTTTAGAATTGAAACAAATATCGAAGATTATTGAAAAAACTTTTTTGATTGGGAAATTAAATTATATTTGAAACTTGATTAGTTAAACATTTACTAAAGGAAAATATTTCGTAATTTCTCGTTAATTTAAATTTATATATTTACATTATTTTAAAAAATAACATGTTAACATCAGCACCCAATTCTCAATTACTGTAATTATTAAAACAAAAATGGTTTTAGGTTATCTAGTCAAGTGCTAAATAACAAAAAATTCTCTTTTATACAATCTCGTAAAACAGACGTTTCTTTGCAATAGAAATTTTCTTATTTTGAAATATCATTTGAATTCCATAATGAACCGTTTCTTTTTTTTAATAAAAGAAAGGAACGATTATAACTTTATTAATTTTGCAACACTTCTTTTTTTTTTATAGTTTTTATGAAATTTTTTCTTTCTTCATATAAATTAATCTGTAAGTGAATATTCAAAAACTTCACTTTTTTTTAGTTAAAGGAGATAATAAATTGTTTTTGTTGAATATAAATTTACTTAAAATGCTACACTACATCATTTTTTCAAAATTAACTACTCCAATTATTTTCAGCTTAGTATTTAAATTAACAACATTCTCATTGAGTTGAAATGTCTAATTAAATTGTTATAGTATTTAAGTAACTTCACTATATGATAATTTAAATATCACTCATAAGTTTGCCTCAATTTTCCTCAAAAAATTTCCACTGATATGCAGATTTCTTCAAAGCGATAAATAATGATTCAAAATTTAATCAATATATCAACTTAATCTTTATTAAATTTAAAAAAATGATTACTTTTGTATTATAATTTAATGTATATTGCTAAAAATATTTTTCATGGGGGATATTTCCATTTAATTTGCTCTTTCAAGGCATAATAACTATTTTCAATATTTCAATTTAATTTGTAATGAATATATTGCAATAAAAGCTAATTCGGAATAAGTAGTAAACCTATTCTTGAAAGGGAGCAGCTATTTAATTTTGTTTGAAATTAGGACAGGCAAAATAAAACACTTGATATTTAATGGTTGCGATTTAATTTGAAATTCCGTTTCTATCCCTTTTCATTAAAAAATTACAATAACACTATTAACTAATATCAACAAACAATATAGAAATGTTTCAAAGAAGAAAAGTTTAAGAAGTTTGATGAAGTTTCTTGAGTTTCTCACTTTTAAATGATGTGGCTATTATAAATATGGAAAACATTTATCTTCTTATAAAACAATTATATCTTAAAAAAATATCTTATAGAAATTTAAACGTTTGTTTTCTTAACTGCCGATTTTTGTCATTCTTTAGCACGAATATAATATACAATAACATATTGTCAAGATCATAGAAAGGAATTTGATGAAATATCAGAGAAAAAAATCAGTCAAGGCGCTTAAAATTTTAAAAAAAAAAAAAACTTTTTATGTATAAGATTTTTTTAAAAAAAAATTTGACTTTTTGAAACTTATTAAGCTTACCAGGAAATGCATAGTTAAACTAACGTGTAAGGGGGAAAAAATTTATCATTACTTTCTCCAATGTCTAAACACTGAGAATCAACAAATCATTTAGATAAAAATTTCTATTTTTTTCTCCTTTTCCAGAATTTAAACTTTAAAATCTTTCATTAAAGTTTTTATCACTTACCTCAGTTGATTCGATGATGAAGTTATTTAAACCAGCATTTACCATTTTTTGTTAAGTTGCGTCAATGTACTAAGGGCATTTAATAAAATTTTACAAGAAGAGGAGTCTTTACATTTTTGAAACCCAATTTTGAAAATATACATGTAAAAAAATGATAAAAGAGTATTTTTAATTCTTTTTTTCCATGTATTTATATAAAGCAAAAACATCTTTTCAAACCGGGAACAATGAACGATGATAAAAGTTAAGTTCAAAAGATTCTTTAAAGGACATAAATGCTGGCACCCGCCCCCTTATTTTTTTAAAAAAATCTCTAGGTGGAATAAAACACAGGAAACAAAAGAACTTCACAACCGCTCCCAGATCTTTAAACAAAGAACATGGAAGCGACAAGGAATTAAAAAAAAAGCAAAAGAGCATAAATTGCATCCAAACAAAACAACTGCAACAGCCGTCCCATCGCATTGAAAAGCCCACCCATTTCGGCAAGTCAAAGAAATTTTCATGCGCCTTCACTCTGAAAAAAAAAAAGGTATATATATATATATATATTTGAAAAAGAAGAGAGAGAGAAAAGTTGCCCTCTCTTTAAAAAAAAAGAGAGGCAACCGAAACATTATCAGCAGCACACTCTGGGAATTTTTTCGTCTAAACAAAAGACGATTAAAAGAGGCACTGTTGTAGCTTCAAACAAAAGGGGAAAGAGTATCAAGACCTGGAGCAAAGGAAATGCATTCGCAATGTTGTCGAAATTGTCTCTTTCTCTCTCTCTCTCTCTCTCTCTCTCTCTTTTCTCTTGTTCTTTTTTAGATTTGGGAGGGGTGGCACGTGCGTTATCTTGAGAGGAAGATAGAAAAGTTTTCTTGTCGGTTTTTCTCCACCACCGTGTGAGAGTTATCTCTGTTTTTGGAGCGGTACGAAGAATTTTTTTTTGTGTGTGTGTTGTTCATAAAAAATTAAATTCATTATTATAGGTTCCTTAGAGCAGAGTCTTTTTTTTTTCCTTTTCCTCCTTCCATCAGATATTCCCACCAGCCTTTCATGTTTTTACTTGCTTTAGTTTTAAAATGCAATATAATTATAGTCCTCGAGTGAGATTATATTAATAGTTTTATGAAATATTCGTATTTTCCGATGGTTTTACTTTTAGAAAGCCAGTAAAACTTAACGAGATGTGATTAAATTTAAAATATATCGGCATGAATTTTATTTAATAGGTGGAGTAATTATGAATATTTCGCTACCTATTTTTGATCCAAAGGCTATCAATATTGTAATTCTATTAGCAGAAAATATGGTTCGAAATCTCATTACATTTTAAGATTTTGAATGTAGAGCAATATTCGGAAGATATCGTTACATTATTACAAGGAATTTTGTGCTATTAGGGGAGGTTTCAGATTTATTGCAAAATATGTATTATAGACGAATTATTGCTTAAAATGAGTATAGAAGATTGAATTACAAATTTTAACAATCCACCAGTTTGGGAGGTATCTTTTATATTCTAATGTAATATGGCTAAAATGAAAAACAAAAGTTTTTCTTTTAATTTATCCAGAAAAGCCAGACTAATAATGACTACAATAAAGAATTTCTAGCTTTTTTTTCGTTAAAATAAATGAATTATCAACAATATAATGGAGACATATTTTCACAATTTTGAAATAGTTTTAAATAATCAAAACTACTTAATACATTTTCATGATTTTGAAGTAGATTTTAAAAAAATCATAACAATAATAACTTCTAAAAATATAGGCATTTGTATATTATGAGATTGCAACAGTTACGTTTTCAAACATTCAATAACTCATTCATTCATAACATTATTGCATCAGAAGTCTTTTTTCTGATTAATTTCTGCAGAACTATTAAAACATATTTCCAAGCAGACTTCCTTACGAAATTTTAAATGCACAAAATTTGAGAGTTCATGTAAATACTTTACTTTGAGTTGTAAAAAAACAAAGTCTAAACTCACTTAAGCCTTTATATCGACTTGAGACTCCTTTTCATTCAAAGACAATCTCAATTTTAAAGAATAACACTTTTCTGTATCCATTGCCCATTATTTAGGCCATCATTGCTTTGCCGTGTCTTGCTGAAAAAACTGATGATATTCCTCACATTTCTTTTTGAACTACAAAATTTGAACTGGGAGCTTACACGTCTCACAAGCAGCAAACAAGTAATATGTCTAGATAGCTCTTAAACAAGGAGCTGATGTATTTGACAAGCTCTTATGACCATCAAATAACCAGCATAAAAGATTCAACAAAAATTTAAAGTTCCTTTCTAAGTCAAGGCCGATGTCCACTGTACATCAGTAGGAAATTTAAATGACATATATTGTTTTTAGAAGTTTTGAGATCGTTAAATAAAAAAGATCGTTAAAAAATTCCCAGATCGTTAAAAAATTCGTTAAAAAATTCCCAGCTATTCCAGAAACAATAAAAAATATGTGATAAAAAGTTCACAGTTTACGGGAATCAACTGTTTTTATATTTAAAAAGAGTTTTTAGAAGAGTTTTTTTCTTCTCTGGTCTAGCATATTAATCATTCAACAAGTGAAAAATCAAGCTTTATTAAAGTATCTTTTATGCAATCTTTAAAATTGAATCATATTTTAAATTGAAATCTTTATTCTTTAAGTATTCCCAGAAGGCTATAGTTATATTCGTTTGTGCTTATATTTAGTTCTTGTTATTATTTATTTATAAATAAATGTATTTTTATCATTCATAGAAATAGTTCTTCGCTAGCATATGACAACTCTTTATTTTTTTTTTCATCCTGTGATCGATTGTCATTACCTTCATTTAAACGCAGACTTTGTCCTTTAGAGGCAGAAGGCTAAATATTCACAGTGGTAAAGTTAAGCTGCAACTAGAATTTGATCTTTCCAAGAGAAGACTCCTCAAATTTATTAAATGGTGTAAAAATATGTATTATGCCTTAATATCCAGTATAATCATAGTGTACAGATGTAGAATTCACCAACTTGATTATACGAGTCATTCCCAAATCTTCGAGTCACCCCCCCTAGCAAGCTTATTTGTGAAATTATAATAAAAAAAATGATAACACAGAAATTTTCTTTAAAAAAATATTGCATTAGAAAATAGAGGACAAAATTACTAAGGTAAGATTCACTGTGTAGGTTTCATTCCACAATTTCAGATAAGAAATTCGAAGACTAGGTTTTTGAAAACCCAAAGAATCACTTTGTTTTTGTTAATGGTTCACGATAAAATGATTGTAAACAAAATGCCCTCCAGTTGGCATTTTGCTGCAACTTAGAATGATCTATTTGTCACCTTGTGCCTCATTCAAATATGGCTCAAAATGCTATGTTTGTTCAAAAAATGACGGCTATAAGAGGACAATCCTTAAGCAATCGTTTACATTCTGAATTGGTGATTAAAAAAAGAGCACGTTTGTGTCTGTGTTTATATTGTGGCTTTACAGACCAGACCGTTCGATTTAGAGTAATCAAATTTTTCACATATATACTTTGGATGGCGAAAATATGTATTTTGGAACGATTTCAAAAATTGTAAATGGAATTGAAATTATTTAAAATGAGCGACATTTTCCACTAACATTTCAGAAAATTTTACAGCACAAAAATGATTTTTATATTATAATGAAATTTAAAAAACTTTCTTTTCGATTATACCAATTAAATCTTTGCCCACATTTTTTTTCTGAATTTTAATAATTTAAAAAAAATCTTTGTCGTTTAATTTTCAACAGTAAATAACATTGTTGCATTGAGAATCATTCCTTGCCTCATCAAATATTTAATTACGTGATTTTTTTATATTATTTAAATTTAAGAAGGAAAGGTTCTGTTTAATATCTGTGCTACTTATATGACGAATAAAAAGTGTTACAGAACTTTTAAAGTTAGAATATGTGGAACGACACTTATTGCCATGAGGCTATGAATTCATGAAAATGGTTTGCTATAGAAAGGTTCATATGCATAATAAATAGAGTATGAGTAAGACAATTAGATGCTAAAAGATAATTTGTTAACGGAATCATGGACATGAAGTTATGCATAATACATGGGTTTAATTGAAATTACAATTCAATCAATATCTATGGTGACTTAACTGGTCGTCAGAGGTAATTAGAAATAAGTAAATTTAATTCACTATTAAAATAATTTTTGAGATATTTATATTAAATTCTCAGTTAATCGAATTCAAATAAACCGAAATTTGGATCTCAAAAATCTCAAATCACAAAAACGCGTGTTTTAAAATCACACTTGAATAATCGTTATTTTATTTTGTACTAAGATTTATTGAAAACAGTAGCAAATTAAGGCTGATGAAATCCTTTTAAGCAGAAGATGGTGAA
Organism: Argiope aurantia; assembly: GCA_026543865.1. Classification (NCBI taxonomy): domain Eukaryota; kingdom Metazoa; phylum Arthropoda; class Arachnida; order Araneae; family Araneidae; genus Argiope; species Argiope aurantia. The sequence goes on from JAPMOR010106913.1 coordinate 459,005, forward strand.
AAATTGCTGCCTGAAAATTTGACAAGAAACAAACAAAAATTGCTGAGCTTCATGAGTGATTAATTTTTTGCTATAAACTATTATTAAATAAATATTGATTTCTTTGCTGAAATCCTTAAAAAAATGTCTTATTAACTTTATGGACAAAAAGGTAATCTAAAGAGCATTTGAAACATAAAAAATATTTAAGAACTGCATACTGTTATTAGAAACAAAAATGATAATATATATTCGTCACAGTTAAAAAAAAATAGCATTCCGAAAAGGCTTTACATTTTTTTAGTTCAGTTAATTGGGATTGTATTATATTTATTTATCTATTATGCATTTTAAACATTGGAATTAATAAAGCAAAACATTTACATCTTCATCCTTCTATATTTACATCCTCTATTATTCTTTGCAAGAAAGCTTTTCTTTAAAAGAAGGATATTACAAAACCTTCCATGGTAAATAATACAACGCTTGGCAGACAAAACGCGACTTAAAATCTGATCTGTTCTCGTCGACTCAGACACAATGACGCATCCTTGCAAATAATATTTCCAAACTTTCTCGACAGACATAGTCCAGGGACAACATTAAAGGATAGGACAGTTCTCCCAACGACGGCGCAGCTTATCCACAAAATTTTATGCTTCATTTCCTAGCACGGCAGAACGTTATCTCTGGCTGTAATCGCCAGCAACGCGACGCATCAGAGCTGGGACGTAATGTCCCAGGGTCCCGGCTCCGTTATCGAACGGATCCGGGTCCCAGTCTTCGGAGTATGACATACTCTCGGGTTGAGTTTATGATCCTCAACCCTCCCACTCACATTCCCCCCCCCTCCTCTGAAAAGTCGGTAACTTGGTTCTGGACTTGGGGCGTTTTATGACCGCGAGGCACATAAGAGGCTTCGATTGTTGATTCGGATGGCACTGCGCCGTCCACCAATGGCAAATAAATTCATCTCGGGACTTGCTCGATATTGGACACTGACCCTTTGTTACCAAATTGCTTCCGAAGTCTTGGAATATTTCACGCGGGCGAGGAAGATTCTGAGTTTACTGAAAAATTGTTTAAGATCTTGTTGAGGAGTCGAAATTGCAGGAGGGGGAGGGAGATATTGTTCCTTGCAATTAGGTTCCGAAATACTCTGTTAAAGTGAATATTCTATAAATATTCTAAAAGTGAATTGGTGTGGAATAAGCTTAAGGTTAAGAAAGGCTATTAATCAATTTCTTGTTGGCGGAATATTCAGTCTTTTTAGAATATTCTCTGTTCTATTCACTAGCTATTATTTATTCCTATTCATTAGCAGACTATTTTTTCCAGTAATAATTTTTCTTTTAGCCGTAGAACCTATCCGCCATCTCCGAAAAGGTTTTAATTTCGAATCGCAAAAGAAGTGGGGGGGGGGAGGATCCCACTTCAATGCTTCAATGATCATTATAATTATGATCATAGCAGTCGCAATAGTACAATCGGCACTTTTTTGTTAACATAACTGCCTTCCCCATGATTTTAGCAACTATTTTTCTGCTGAACTCTGTTTTGACAGTTTCAGTATGTTCAAATATTTTTTATTCTGCGGAGAGCAGACATTTCATCTCAATTTTGTCAAATTTTAATGCTTCAAATCTTTCTAATTCTTTCTTTCGTCCATGTTTAGTCTCTCAGCATCAGGTGAAATTAAGTATTTCCCTCCTTTGTTTTCTAACAGCTCCAGATCGTTTAAATTAAGCAAAGTTATAATTGTTAAAAATATTAAGAAAAATTTAATAAAAATAAATTAAAAATTTTTTTTCCTCATTGCTGAAGCCATGATGGTCAGAGAGGCCAAGCATGTAGTGCACATGTCAAACATTTTAATAAAAACTTCAGCTCATGACTCTACATAAAATTTTACTCATCGCCGTATTTCAAGTTCTCGCCTATTAACACCAACCCCTTCCCCTCGCCCCCCCCCCCAACCAAAATAAATGGCAACGAAGTGCCTCTTTGTGGCTGCAGCTCAATCTGGCTCTCTTATACCGACGCATCTCTGGAAATCCCAAATCACTGATGCGCACGAGTTGTGACAAAGATGAAATCTGCATGAGTGACACTTTGCGTTTCCTATCAGCGGGACTCTTAAAGCTGACAAGTGCAGACGCGAGCGGACGTTTGCGACTGTCAGAGGGGGGGGGGAGGCAGTTGAGATAACCGGTCCTCCCCACTATGAATCGAGATTTGATATCGCGCGACGTTCTGTGTACCTCAGCCATCTCATGCATTTGACGGGCATTATTCGTTCTGGACATTCGCAAGGGGGCGTTCGGCTAAAGAGGGGAGGTTTATAGCATGGTAGTTCTCCCCAAGGGATCGATTCTTAGAGGGGGAGGGAGTTGCGTTTGGCATAAAAGTGTGTCTCATTAAATGTAATTCGGTAACAAAGTACGAGGGAAGTCACGCAGGTGGAAGAGAAGGTTTTCAGCATCAGGTGTCGGCAGTGAATATTAATAGGTTTGTTGGTATTAATTGTCCGAGTCAGAGTATCATTTAGAATTGTTCCCTCGCAATTATAGAACATCCTGGGATGCAGTGGCTTTGATTATATCAAAAGAATTCAAACAAATGTAAAAATACTTAAAATTTCCCTCATTTTTAAAAATTTCGTTACTTTCAAGGTTATGTTATTTTCCTTCCATTACGTAAATAATAAATATTCTCGAATCTCGTAAATGGTCTTAAATTACTGTTATTTTGATTATAATAAAATAGAGCACAAATTATCATTAGATAATTGTATTTTAACATGGGGTTTCAAATTATATAACTCATATTACTATATAATTCTCTTCTCGGTTTTATATGCTCCTGTGTAATTTATAATGGTATACCTAACTTTAATGTTTAAAAATGATTCATCATATGTCTTCTTTGTATTTTTTTCATGCTAGATATTAATATTTTTATCAAACTCATAACATATAATTTAGTACTAACTTCAGAATACTTGAATATTTATTTTTCACAGAATTTTTTTTCTATCAAATGTATAAAATGGGGGGGGGCGGAGCTTAATTTTACGTATTAGTTATAAATAATGAATTAAAAGGCATTTCTTTGTTTTTAATTTTTATTTTACCATGTGTCCCTTGTAAGTTTTATTGTTAAAAGGGGGAAAAAGTCATCTTTTTGTATTATAGCATTTCATATTTTTTTTAATCTCTCAACATTTTATTGAAAAAAAATGTGGCACTGGTTTTTATTGTATTATTAAGACTAACTATATTCTATAAATTATATAATTCTATAAATTCTATAATATTCTATAATTCTATAAATGGGCATAAATACAAAAAAAAAAAAAAAAATGGTGCGTACAGTTCTAAACAGCAACTTCACGCATTTTGAAGTTGGAAATGGGAAAGTTTATATTAATTATACTTCACTACTTGAGTAATTAAATCTAACCTATTTCTTGATGCCTCCTAGTCTTTCCTTCTAATTTCTTCGCCAAGAGACATAATCTTGAAGCCTCATCTCTCTGAGAGAGTAATCGAGACAATCTCATCAGATTACACGCTTTAAAAAGGTGATAACACGCCTCACCATTAACGTAACACCGTAACTCCCTCCGGAAAACCTATGTCATCAAATACACCTCTAAAAAGAACAACTTCCACGATGCTTTGGGAGAAAACTTTTAGATGAAAAAGGTTCCCGAACTATCCAGTGCCGTAAATCAGAAATTAAAGACAGCGCATAAATACGTCTCTCTTTCGCTTATGCAGCCGTAATCCAACTCATGGGAAACACCCGAGCTGCTGTGCCCATGGAATATGGAACCCGAAGAGCTAGACGCGTATTGTTACGCGAAGTGGGAAGCAGATATTTTTTTTATTCCTCTATTACTAGTTCTGGCATGCAGTTGAAGGGGAATTCTTCCAAGTATCACTTTAATGTTTGCAGAAGGGATTATAGCCCGACTATACCTCTCCCTCTTCAGAGGCTTGCTTTAACGCTACCTCTCCTTCTCCAGTAGGATTAATTGGCCATAGTCTGTGTTTGCCGTCTAGGGGGAATGTTGGCATTTTTTCTCCTCTCTTGTTATTAACTCTTTGTTTCCTTTTCCACTGGGGCGTCTGCTGATGTTGGCGAACTTTGTTATTCGGGAACTGTGTGCTCGGGATTGGAGATACGTGCCCATAGGAATAGGTAAGAGGTGCTGTGTTTCTGATTTTTGTTTTCTTCGTGGTTAATTGAAAATAATTTTAGATTTCGCTCTCTGATTTATCACTCGCTTAAGCACGGTAATGAATCGTTGCTTTCCTCTTGTGGATGATCGTATTTCGGTTTATTACTTCAAATTATGCTTGCATTTGTTAATTGCAGCTATTATTAATTTCGGCGTGTTTAAGTGAGGTTTTTGCATGAACAGCATTGTGCTTGCTAATATTTTGATAAATAAGGTATGTCTGTGTTTGTGTAGAAAATATTGTTCAAAGTATAGGACGTTAAAAAAAGATTCTTTTAATTTTTGGGAATGAACGTTTGAGCAGCTAGAGCATAATTGTAATTATATATGTATTCTTTAATATATCTTCCCATAAATGAATTTGTATCTTGTTTTAATCAAAGATTATTCAAAATTCATAGTCTGTATGCGCCAAAAAAGTAACTTTAATTTGAATGATGGACAAAAATTATACTATATCCTATCTGTAATATAATTGGTCAACTAATTTCAATTCAATTCGGAACTTGCAAAACATTAGATTTCCAACTCATAGTTTTATATCATTAGCATCACTACTGAAAAATACAGGAGAACATTAAAAAATAGACTTCGTTGCTTTTATTCAATTCAATCCAGGGCTATTACATTTTTATGGAAAGTTAATAACGAAGTTTAAATTCATTCAAGCTTTAAAATGAGCATTCGGCAGTAAATGCGTTTTAAATTGCTTGAAAACACACATAAATTAGGTGATTTTCAAACTTATTTTGAAATGTTTCAAAATATAAGAATAATGTCCAAAGGAATAGAATTTTTATATTTACGTTAAAGTTCTAACATAGTTTAAGCTCTTTTTAGCTTGTATTAAAATCAAAATCTTTACAGGGTCTAATCTTTAACTTTGTAAGTGTAAATTAAGCTGAATAATATAATCGGATTTTCTTTTTCAACTAAGAAGCCAATTTAATAGCTAAACAAATTAAAATATTTTAGTATTAGTTTTATTTGAATAATAGACACAGCTAAAATTTTTAAATAATATGATTGAAAGAAGAAACATATGTAATATAATAATTATTCAAACATATTAAATACAACTTAATTAAAATCTAAATACAAGCACAAGCTTCAATTTTTCCTATAATAATAATAGGAAATTAAACTGCACTTAAAATATATCAAAGAAATTTAGATAAAATAAAAGGTTTTCTGTCTATTTAATAAAACTTAATTTTTTAAAAGCCAGTAATACCTTAATTTTATTTTTCATTGCCTCAAATAAATTTATTATTTTTCTTTTACGTTGCTTGGAAATAAATTTAAAAAATTGACAAATTATTTCTGCGCCTTAATTTCTTTATACACAATTTTCCTACCTTTCCTACCTTTGTCACCTTTTTTACTAAAATACATTAAATCCAACTCTTTCATTGATGACTTCCATATCCTGAAATTCTTACCAAGTATCCACAATTTTTTCAAATCATATTGCTCTTTACATTCTATTCACATACAGCCCATCTCAAATTAACTACTTTTCCCATCTTTATCCTTCCAGCCTTAAACAACTGTCTCTAAAAACTGAACTATTTCCCGGAGTTTCCCGAAACCAAACCAGCCCAACCGATATCGGCGGAGGGTGGGGTCGGTCGGGAATTTAGAAAACCCCTCTCAACCTTCCCCTACCGTTGTAATCCCGTTACTCGGCTAGCCAAGAAGAATTCTGTTCTGCACATCTTCCTTACTAATCCCAACTGTCAACAAGCTCTTATCCCCCCTCTCTGCACTCCACCCACCCACCCCTGTGCAAACTCAACTGAATGATCCAAGAGCAGCATTTAAGCCCGCTTTCTTGGATAAAAGAGAGGGAAATAATAATAATAAAAAAATAAACCCAGGGAAGAAGAGGGAAAACTTATAGATATCTCTAACGCAGAAAAGGAGTTTTTGGTCGCTGGTTCGAAGGTGATAACTGGGATTCTCTCTCTCTCTTTCTCTCTCTCTCCCTTTCTTCAGTCGCTTCACATGTTCCTACGAGTTTAAGAATGAAGACCACTGATTTAGTTTTGATTTTTATTGAGCGATTATAAAGGCCGGGTGAAGTGTGTGCTAATTGTGAACGGAGGGGTTGAGAATGGTAGGGTTTTCCTTAACGTTGTGTCGATTTTATTCGCGCGAAAGAATGAATTCCTCGACTCGAGCGAGTAACTTCTTTCGGGGCACGTTTTAAGTGTATTTCAACGAACGGATTTGTTAAAAACATGTGCTGAGAATGAAATGTATATAACAGAATTATTAGGCGGAAAATAAACTAATGTTTTAAGATTTTTCAATGAAATTTGAAAGGCGGTTGCTTTATTTACAAATCATGTATTTGAAATTTTAATATGAGAATGAATAATAATTAAATTAACATTCTTGGTATTTTCCGAGAGGGAAATTTGTCTATTCTTATCATTTTGTTTATCTCTCAAGAAACTAATGAAATGTATCATGTCTTTTAATTCTGGAACGAAACCTAACGACAATAAGTAAGTAACTGAAACAATTTATCTATGCGTTCCACTGAAGTTTTTTCCTTCTTTCTTTTGTTTTTTATCTTTATGTTTGGTAATTTATTTATGTCTTAATAACTGTGTAGCTTTTAAAAAGCACAAAATATTTTAAAAGGACGCAATGCATATCAAAAGTAAATTCGCGCTAGCACACAATTCATGGACAGACATATACTTGATGTTGGTTTCCCACTTACATGACGTCTTCAACAGAGAAGCAGCATTTACAGAATCTCAACTAGAAGAAACGTCAGATGACATAACTTTTTTAAAGTTATTTATTATTCTGTAGGGGGCGAAGGGGGGTGGGAAGTGGCTTTCGAAATTGAAGATTTACATTCCTGAATATCTTTAACGTTTGATTAAAATATATAGAAAAATATTTGACAGCGTCGATGCGTTTTTTAAAAACAGTATGGATGTATTTAGCGAGAATTATACATTTTATAAAACTTTTGGTGTTAATAAGCTTATAAGTGGAACAATTTTATAGAAAAGAATCTTATTTATGAATTTCGGTTATTTTAAAACCTATTATTAGTTGGGGGGAAATTAATATATAAAATAAATGCAAGTTCTTTCCTTTATTAAAATTTTATTTAAATACTGGATAGAAGCAATGACGGTGATAAAAGAAATATCAGTATCATTGACTCCAATTTTGCAGATGGCACTGAAATGAACCACGAAAATAAATTCTGAAATTTTTGAGAGTTTCTCCTTGTTGGAAATACAATGAGGAGGCTGGAAAAATAATACTATACCTTGGACTCTCTATTTTCCCCCAATGTTACTAAATGGGTGCATATTGTAGTTTAAAAGTTTCAAAGAAAAACAAATAATAGAGAGCTAAATAGCACATTTTTACTCCCAGGAATGATAATAAAAATACTGCAACCACTATACTAACTTCTGTAATGAAGAGATTTAAATAAATAACAGTGTCATCAGTATTAAGACATTTCGAAAACCTTTCATTTCGCTTAAAAATTTTCGATTGATATCTCGACTTTTCGCCTTTTTTCACTAGCATTTCATATGCTTCGAATCAAGCGAAAGAGAGGAGAATGAAAAGAGGAACTTTAGAAAAAAAAATCTTTATTCTCCATGAGAAAACTGCTTTTAAAAAATTGAAACTATTTTCTTGCGTGCTTGCTTTTGCGTTCATATCGATGGGGTATACAATAATCGATAGGGATGAGAAGGGGAGGGGCTCTTGCAGGTGTCGTAGGAGGGCTGAAGAAGTCCATGATAGGGGGGATTCCTGAAGGGGGGTTGAACGAATGGGAGGAGGGCATTGATTAGAGTTAGAGGAAACAATGCATCTGGAGAGATTCAGAGAGTGGGAGGGAAAAGGAATTACTTTTCCTTTTGTTTCTGGCTTAGGATTAAGGGAAAAATCTTCTGATTTTATTTCTGATGAGATTTATGAATTCGCTGAAATTTCGTTTGGACATGTCGGTGGCGGGGACTTCAAAAAGAAAAATGCACCTTTCAAAGAAATTTTTATTGCAAATCTAACAAATTATTTTATAAAAGAAAAACTTTTTAGATTATGGAGTTCTGCATTTGTTCTAGAAAAAAAAATATCATTTATATAAAAAATGAATGCATATTAATAGATTTAGTATTTTATTTTAATGTTATTTGTTACTGTCCTATATTTTTAAATTTAAATTTCCTTTAAATACCTTTTTAATTGCAATAAACATTTTCCCGATTATACTGTGGGATCTAACCAAAAAGGTAATCATCTTCGAATTAGAATTTTATTTTCGCTTTATATTAGGCAACTAATATAAAGCGATCTTGCTGCGATCATTTTTGTACTGCTTATGTTGGATGGAATCTTTTTCTCCATCACAAAGCAGCACAAAGTATTGCAACTTAAAAATTGAATTATGATCAACGTTTAGATTTTCTTCTAAAAATATGCTCAATTTAAGCTATTAACAAATGTATTTTTTGGAAATGAAATGAAAGATTAAAGTGAAACAGACAAAATTTTTTACAGTCCTGTTTAATTCGTCATTAGTTGAATTATTCAAACTGAAATTTTTTTAATATAAATAACTGCGTAATGTTATTAATATATTGAATATTATTAGACTCATATAATTATTAAATTAGATTAACTGACCTCTTTTTTTTAATATATATATATTTAAATAGTCAATTATAAATAAACATAACTAAACAAAATTTTTAAAAAATTATTGAAATTCCTCTTGGTTGTATATAATAAATGGAATTCGTATACATTACACTACTTTCAATGAAAAGAAATACTTGCAGCTGTATAAAAGCTTTATAAGCATACTCCTTCCATTCATCACCATATTTACACCACAAATATATATTATATATAATATGATGATATATTGGTTAATATATATGGTAATATATATAACTGATAAATTTCAATACTTACATTACGTTAATTGCTCTCATAATTCTAATGCAGCAGCATTTTTTTAAATTTGAGAATAGAATTTCACAAATAATTCAATTCCTAAACTATTATACTGCAAAAACCTATTCTTATTATTTAAAAAAAAAAAAAGATTTGTTGTGCTTTTGTATTGTTGTGTACTTCCCAGTTTACTCTACTGTAAACTTTTTTGCAGCACATCAAGCTGTAATCTGCTGAATATTCCATCGCTTTATATAAAAAGAGTTATATTCGAATCTTCGAGCATCCATAAAAAAAGCCGAAATTCTTCAGAAAGTGTGAAACGCTAAGAAGGAATAAGTTATTTACTTTTCTTTCAAGATGAGGGAGGAAAAAACGAAAAAAAATTAAAGCGAAGAAACATATCGAGTAATGCTTCCGAGAATTTTTATTTATTTTTTTGGTGCAGAAGGGGAACTAATATGGTAAGAATAGACCGTATTGGGTTTCCGTTCCGCCAAATTTTAGGTCCGATGTGGCTTTCCTCTTTTTTTTTTTTTTTTTTTTTTCTTTCTCCATTCGATTCGTTATGCTAGGACGAGCGTGAAAATAGATTTATTAAATATGGATGAAAGGGTCATAGAGCAGAATATTCCTTTCCCGGTTGTCACTTCAGCGTGAATTTAACTCCAGGTTTTTTTTTTTTTTTTTTTTTTCACTAACAATTTTTTTTTAGCTTATAATAGTCAGAATTTCGTTCGTACTTGCAGTTTGTGTTTGCAGGGAAAAAATACCCCGAGTACATTGATACTTTTATATAAATAAAAGTTTTTAGAAATTTGTTTTAAAATATAATCACTTCTACTTTTTAAAGACTTTTTTTTTGGTGTGAAACGTAAAAATTGAACAGCTATATAAAAGTGAAAATAAGTGATCTGACTATAAAAAATATTTCAATAACCAAAGCATTTTATTGTGTGTATGAAATGTTATAAATCTTTACTCAGTAGATTGGCTGGAAATACTTTTACCGAAGAAAAAATGAATAGTACATATTGGGACAATAATTGATGTTGGGCTTAAAAGTATGATTTTTATACCTTTTCTTAAAAACTTTACAAGCATTGAGTATTCAAAGCAGTTTGAATATTTTTCATAATGGAGAATTCGTTTGCGTTTTGCTGACAATGTGCGTTACAAACTCGTAGGAAAATTTGAAAAATCAGATTCTATGAGATTAAAAGCTGTTAAATTCTTATAGTTGTCGCCTTTCTTTTTCTTAAGCTGTTAAATTCTTAGGAATTTAGTCATTTCCAAATGCAACTGAAAATAGTTTTAATGACTTCGCAGCAACAGTCAATTTTACGATGCAATTTTAGCATTGACTAAGAAACAATAGACAAAATGTAATATATAAGAAAATTGAGAAAGAAAAGCTACTACAGAATTAATTACAACTATGAAGGCACAGTTTGTACTGTAGTTGCCACAAAAACTGTAGAAAGTAAAAAACAAATTCACTATATATTTACTTACACCAATAGCAATGAACTTAGCTATTGCCAGTTATTATTACCAAGGGAAACTACTAGAAAATATAGCATATTGAGTTGCAAAAAATTTCTCTTTATTATAGAGTTAATAGTAAACATATCTGTTGAAAATTCTTTTTCTGTTGTCTTGTGTAACAAAGAAAGCCGAAAGATCCAATAGTCCAATATTACAAAAAATGAAAATATAAGTATAATTTCATTTGATAACCATGCCTGCTTTTAGGGATTGCTATACACGACAGCGGTATTTTTGACTAAATTCAATGACCTTCTATGCTATTTTCCATTTCATTGCTTGAAGACTTATTATACAACAAATAAAATTCAACCAATCTAGAATCCTTTATATTTGTTTGTTTTTTATCTTACGATTTGCCTGTCTGACCAACGGGATTAAGAAATTTATTTCTAGTTGAGAAATCACAGATTGAAGTCGCTGTTGCCTTTGATCATAACGGAATACCGACAAATTACTTCCTTATTGAAAGTTATTTTACAGTTTATAATTCAGTAAATCACCTGAAGATTTTTCTAAAAGAAACAGTTTGAATAACAACTCAGGATTGATTTGATTTTAAACTGCGCATTTCAATCTTCAATTAAAAACTAAGCACGCATGTCATTTAACTTCCATCTCTATGTTATCGTGCGCATCGTTGAGACGTAACCTTCTTTTCCTATCTGCAATACATGGAATCCATTCCAAAAGTAGGCTCAGTCGGCACATTTGAGCAGCATATGAACATTAATTGACATCCTTGCCATAAAACAGGTTTTCTAAAAGCAAAAAAACTTTAACAACTTTATTTAGATTTGACTGCTTATGTGATAACGACTTTACAATAAAATGTTTCCTTTTTTTCACCATATACATATATGCGTCAGAATCTTTGAAAATTACAAATCTTTGTTTCTGGTAATGACCAGCAGTCCATTAAATTTCCATTTCATAATACGATATTTGGATTTAATATTTTTCGATCTCAAATTTCTTTTGATCCTGAATGTAGAGCCATAAGCCATTAGTATTTGGTTTTTAAAAAGAAAATTTTTATTGCTCAAAAAAATGGCTCAGAATAATTATATAAAATATGAAGTATTTGTTATTGTTTGTTTATAAAGGGAGTTACTCAGCAAATATGTTCATTTTTAAGAAAATACTTTCAAAGCCCAACATTTGGCCAGAAATCATGAAATCTTATATAGATGAAATACATTTCAAATTAAACGTGAGTTTGAAGGGGATTTTTGGTTGTTGTTGTAGTGAGATGGTTTTGAGTGTTAACATGGATGTAAAGTAGTATATTTATGTTTCTGATTTCAGATATTATGATAATTTATGCTTTTATTTTTTATTTCGATAACATCTGTTAGATCATAAACTACGTTATTTTTAACTGTCCATTGAAATTATATTAACAAATATTTTATAAAAATGAAGTTTTATTCAAAGATAATAGAAATCAACAAAATAAAATGAATCATTTAAACTGAACCAGAATATAACAAAGGAAACCTCCTTACTGTCTTTAAAAGGCATAACATTTTTAAATCTAAATCTATAAATCTAAAAGATTCATTCAGAGTTTTTAAGAATATCTATTTTTGTAAACTTTGAATGAGCCTTTATGAGTAACTAGTCGCCTTTGTTCCGTCGAATTGTCAGACACTGAAGCCATATTATTTTTATTGTGCTATGTACATTTTATTCAATGTGTACATAAACTTTTCTGATGGCGTCAGATTCCATGCTATCATAGTTCTATTAAAAATGGGGACGTCTGTTTCATCGATTTCTTGAATTTCACCGCAATGCATCTTTACAAATTATACACATTACACAGTCTTACAAATTATGCAGATATTAAACAGAACTCTTCTTCGTTGGTTTTCATCTATGGAAGAAAATCATGCAATTAAATATCAGATTAAGCAACGAAAATGATTTGAATTTCAGAGAAACGATGTAATCTATTAATGGAAATTAGACAAAAACTTTTTTAAACAATAGTCAAAATTCAGAAAAAAAAAAGAAACACCTTGCACATCAATTAAACTGGCAGCATGAAAAAACTAATTTTTTAAATTTGGAAACAGTTTAATTTTTTTTTTTTGTGTGTGTGCAGTAATTTTTTCGGAATTTATAGTGGAAAAACGGCAAAATTCAGCTTATTTTTTTAATTAATTAAAGTACAAATTAAAATTTTAAGAAAAGCCCGCCAAGGTGTACTTTCAACACTCATAGGTATAAATGCTCCGCATTTGGTAGATTTATGGTTTGCAGAGTTCCAACCAGGACACACATAGGCACCTTCGTCTTTATTATTCGTAGAAATATGGGACAACCTAATCCGATGAATTCATTTGCATTAAACTGTCTAAGTATAATTATATTAAGGGTTAAGATCTTTTGTACAGTATCGACATATTTCAATAAATTGGTGACCCCATACCAATTAGTCTAAATGTTCTGAACAAATGTTTGTCCAACACTTTTTCCCTCGTTCATATTTGGCACGTATCCGAGCGATGAACTTTAATTTTCTCAAACGTTAAGATCTAAATTTTCTCAATTGTTTGACATTTTTTTTTCATTACATTTCCTGTCACGGCCTGGTATTCCACACCTCCCAATCTATTCCGCAATCAGTGATCTGTTCCCAGGGGGGGGGGGGAGGGATCTACGCCGCCAAGTCAGAGGTCGCCAAATAAAATGTGTCCACGTGCTATTCTGACACCCGTTATCTATGTTCTCAACAACTCTCCCTTATCACACTCTTCTCCAGCTATTAAACAATACCAGCAGGGGGGTAAGGTGCAATGGGAATGGGGGTGGACAATCAAAGTAAATGATGTAATTCTCGGGTCTATATCGGCAATACACGTTCGCAGGGGAGGAAGCGTAGGCAATGTGCAGTTTAAATACCATCTGCGTCGGGGGATCTATGCAGCTATGAATAATGTAGGAGGACCCGCTTTTGTGGGGAGGGTTGGCCATGGAAAAAAAAACTGCTAGGCGGGATGGATGGCTATCTAGACCTTGAGCGAAGGGAGAAGTATATGGGCCTGAACACGAACTATTTTCCGAATGAATTCGAACAATATAATGATTAGAATAATATCTGTGCGAATTCCTTTTTATTTTATTGTTTCGTGCAAAATGTCATTTGTTCCCTGCATTGTTGTTACCATTTGAAACGAGAATTTTAAATTTCGAAAAGATCTTTCGATTAATTCACAATAAAGAAACAAATTTTTTTTCCATAAAAATAATTTCTGAAAACAAGAAAAGTTTTTAAATTTCTCTTCTCTGGAAAATCAGGGAAAAATTTAGCTAATGAAAAAGAATTGAAATTAATTGTTTGAACATTTCATCAAATTTTACTCTGAGACTTGAGAATTTCTCTTATATAAATTGTGAAATCTTAAGCTGTACAATAATGATACATATTATAATTAACATGCATATAAAGCAGTATCTGAAATACAGTAATACTTCCATTAGAATATAATTTATGAAAAATAACAGCTGACTTCAAACTTATTCTATTCTTTCATTACAGCGCCTTTCTTCCTCTTTTGTTCATTTGGATCTTCTTTTTTTCTCTTTCGTACTGAATAAGTGAAGTCTTGTAATAATAATAAAAATAATTGAAAAAAAGTTTGAAATACGAAATTTTGGAATATTAAGGAATCAAAGATACTAATATTCCGCTTACTTAATTATGTACTAATTTCATATATTCAAGTCAAGTTTCGGCCATTTTACGATGTAAAATATTTTCTAGATACCAATAATTAGAACATTATTGTCCTTTGGCAGATGAACATTGGAGAAACCACATACTCCATATAAGTTGATAATGTCTTGTTTTTTTGCAGGTGTATTGGCTGCCAGTTCACCATCCGATGGTAACGACCTGGACGACCTCGGTGACGGTCTGGGGATGGACCCGGACGGACAACTGAGCGAGAGGGAGTCCAGTGTGGAGCGAGATGCCGGCGGTCACAATGGCTTGAATGGTGGTGCGTCCACGGTTAGTAGCCCCAATTTACATATGCCCGGTAGCGTTCCACCCAATGGACCCAACCCTGCAAATCCCAATGGTAACAACAGCAGCAGCGAGACCACCAATTCGTCCACTTCGGCGGCACAGAACGATGAGAACACGCCGGGAACGAAACGTCGTGGACCGCGCACCACCATCAAGGCCAAGCAACTGGAGACCCTAAAGGCAGCCTTCGCGGCCACCCCCAAGCCCACCAGGCACATCAGGGAACAGCTGGCGCAAGAGACGGGCCTCAACATGAGGGTCATTCAGGTTGGTGCAACCGTATATTTACTTCCGATTAATGAGCCATCAAGATCAGAAAGGATTTTGGATTTCAGATTGATTAATGAAACCAAAATTGAGAAAATTTCGAAATATTATGTTCGAAGCTATTTACAAAATAGAGAAAAATGTCAATATAGTTACCAACTTCTTGTCAAATCAAATTGGAAGATCGGCATAGTTATATACTTTATTCCTGCGTAATTGCAATCCTGTATTTATTCTAAACATTACTCTTTATTAACCTTCCATAACATGGAGAAAATTCTTTTGTGTTTTACTGAGTTCCCTTCAGTATCAATATATATCTGGTAGTGAAATGGTTTATAATAAAATTATATCTCCACTTATAGTTTAAACTATCTTGCCCCATTTAATGCATAAAAAAGAAGTGAGAAAACTAGCCTTGACTCAAAGTGGCATTTTTTTTTTTGTAAGTTTAATGGTGCAAATTTCACTTCACTAAATATCTAATGGTCTATCGCCAATAATCAATAACGGGCAATAATCAATTTAAAAACTCTGCATACCATTTTTGCCGGTATAAGAATAGGCCCCTCTCACATAAGCCTTTATTGTTGGGGGAACGCGCTCCTCGGTATATAGTGTGCCAATACTCAATGCCGGTTCCCCGCATTCTAATAGAATGGTCGAATTTCAATTATTAACACATTTCTTTAATTTTTCCTATATTACTCTAAAGAAATCCTTCATAAAGTCCCAAGTTTCCATTCTTTTTTCTTTAATTGTGATTTTTTTAATACTGTTATATCTAATTTCGTTAACATGTTTCAAACTTGTATTTTTCTTCTGCGGTCAAACAATATATATATTTTTGTGTGTGTGTGTGTGTGTGCAAACTATGCAAATCATTCCTTAGGACAAAATTTTTAACAGGGTCTTAAAATGACTTTTCTTCTTTCCTTAAATTTAGCAATAAACAAAAATGCTATAGTTAAGGATATTATTATGAGGCCAATAAACTCAATCAAATCAAATCAAAATCCTTCAGCACTTTTCAGAGATTATTATTTTCCCATCCGACAGGTTTAACTTGAGACAACAGAAAAATTCCTAAACTTTTTGATGACATTCGTTTTTTAATAAAAATAAAAGAATTTGATTCGATAAATAATTTTTTTTAAAAATATTCAGTATGATTGTACAATATTCATTTGAGTCTTTCCTACTGTCTCTAATTGTGTACGTATTAGTTTATGATATTGATAAATGAATACCTTTTTCGTTAATCAGCATTCTTGGTCATTTCTTAGTCTCTGAATTTTCTTTTTTTATTTTGAAATAAGATGGGGCATCGAATCATTTCCTAATGATTGTAAATCTGTAAAAATGAAATATGCTAAAATATATACATAAAGTAAAGTGAATATTTTGTCGTTATATATTTTTAATAAGAGATTTTATAATTTTCTCAAATTCTGACTTCATTTCGCAAAACTTGATCAGTCTACATTATATTATATGCAACATATAGACTCACTTTAGAAATTGAATATTTTATATTAATTCTTTACATTCAAGTTTTCTACTCGATTTTCTAAATTTATCTACGAACTTTTTTTAAAAAATATGTAATTAAATACACTATTTCTTTGAGTAAGAAGTTAAATATTCATTTTAAGTTGACTTTAACCAAAAACCTAAAAATAGAACAAATTTTCAAGCAGAAACATGATTCACTAAAACCCATCCCTAATCTAATGAGAATTTCCTATTAAAATTTTATACCCTGTTGCAAGGTATCCCCTCGGCTACGCATTGCATTTATATGAACATTCAATCCAGAGCTTGCTTTCCACGATCCGATTCGCTCCCAACCGTATGGTACATTGTACAACTATCCATTCCATCGCTGTGAAGCTACCATAGTAGCCTCGTGATGGAAAGGCACGTCTATATACACCTCGCTTATATATAACCAACGCATAATACCAGCTTATAGATGCCGCGTTATGCAGCCTCGTCTATGGAGAGGCCTTTCGAACAAACATTCTGGTAGCTGAATCGAGCGGATTATTTGTCACGTTACAGAGTTACGGTTCACACGCTGCGAACCAGGCATTCCGTAGCGGATTGTCGTGCTCTCCGCCCACCCTCCACCTCTTTCCAGAGCATTGAATTCGGATATTCAATTCGATATCCTGAGTCATTTGATGCCACGCTGTGGTAGGGGAGTCGCGAGTCCTGGCATTGGTTCAGTTGGAGATCTAGAGAGAGCGATATGAGACTACACTCATTCGATTTTAGCGTTGAACAGCGGTGCGCTTTTTAGAAACGCGATTGTATAGATGTGAATTGTATAATGCGACGCTGTGATATTTCTTGACTATTGATTTTGTGGTTAAGTGGAGCGCGGTATCTTAGAATCTATCCCTGGAGGCATCAGATAAGTTTGAGAGAGGGGGTGGGCTGACTGTGTTCATGTTTGCTGTTTTCGTTGGAAAGATGTATGGATTAAAATTTCTGATGAGAATTTGAATGAGATCATTGATTGAAAAGGTATAAATTGGAGTTTTGGGGTATTACATGATGTAGACATAAGGATCCTCTTGGAAAAAATGGACCTATCTGTGGAAGAAATTAGACATAGATAGTCAAAAAAGGAAAAAAAAATAATGCAAACTTATTTATTATTATAAAGGAAAGTTAGAAATTAAAAAATCAGTGATTAAATGTTTAATAGAAGTTCTTTCCCATTTCCAGAAATCAATATCAACATGAATCTGTTATTTAGTGATAGTTGTAAAAAATAATAAAAAAAAAATATTCAAACTATTTGACTTATATATTATGAAAGCCTTCAACAGATGAGGGGACGTTTATTATAATAATTATGAGCAAATTATTTAAATTGTAGAGAAAACAAATTATTTCGGGAGAAATAGTCACGACATTTGTTCAATTACAAGCAATTAATTTTTTTAATATAATCAAAATGCAACGTATAAGCTCGAAAAGACTTATACGTTGAATTCCTTACATTATGTTATACTCTTACATACTGTTCATTATTCTCAATACTATTACTATTTTGTATTTTGTAATTATACTATTTTGAATTTAAATAATGTATTGAAGTTCGGTTTCACTTTTATAAATTAATTACAGTTTCTACACATCATAACATAAACATTCAAATAAATTTGTAGTTGTACAATTTTTTAGTAAAATACATTATTTTATTTATTTATATATATGGAAGAACCTATTTATCATACGAACTCGGCACTGGTTAATTAATGCCATGGTTGATATACTTAAATGGCACTGATATTCTCTGTAGTGCGAATTTATTTTTTCATAATTTCTATATCTAATTTAACATTTTACGGTGAACTCTTTTCTTTTCTTATTTGGTTTTTAATAATCCTAGGGGCAGCTTTAGAAACAATTATTATTATTATTTAAATGCTTAGAGAAATTTCTATCATTCAAATTCTCCGAAAGAGAAAATATATATGACAAATGTGCTCGTAGAGGCGGTTATGAAATAAAACAGCTTGCATCAGAATATATATTTCGATGAAAAAAAACATCCCCACCCTTAATATTTTCTAACAATCAAACGAATAGTGTCACAATCAGAGATAAATACCAGTTCCACTCTTTCCCGACGATCTAAATCCGGTACCAGGTAACACAATAATTACTTTCCATTTACCTAAAGATTGATAAAATTATTATAGTCCACTCGGCACACTGGATTAAACGCACAGAAGCCCTCGCAAGGTGGATAATAAAAAGAAGTGTCCCCTTTTGACGAGTGCTACCGCAGAAGCACAAAACTCCAATATTATATTTTCCGCTGTCACTCAGAAGCAACTCAACTGTTGAAGGAACATCCTTAAAGGAGAAAAAAAAGAAACAAGCAGCCAGGGCCTTCAGAGAAGAAACTGCAGATTAGGAGTGACACTTGGGGTGTTGGAAAGGGCGGTAGCAGCAAGTGGCAATTACCACTCTCACCGCCGAAAATTACAGGGGCGCGAGCACCAGGGCGGAAAATGATACGACTCACGCAAACCTTGCGAATTATAGAGAGATATGGAAATATTCCATGGGGCATGGGCGGAGGGAAGTAGGGAAATATGTGCGGAAGATGATATGCATTGAATGAATGAGGAAATTGAGGGTTAAAAGAAGAAAAAAAGGGGGGGGGGAGAGAAGATCAAAAAAATTGTATAGGACTCTGTAATGAAAGGATCCTCAAATAGTACTTATTTGATCGTAAATACTTTCTTTTGGGGAGTGATTTTTCCATGCTATCCTGCCTGGAGTTAGTTATTGGGGGTGTGGTAGAGGGAGGATACTGTGTAGAGCCTTTTTATTACAATCACTTGCGATTCTTTTAAAGAGGGGTTTATGAATTTCATTTGATAACAATGATTAGAAGGAATTAAGTAAATTGAGGATAATTATAAGATTTGTATTTTGTGTGATTTTGGGAAAATGTGATAGTCATGGATGAAAAATGTGTATCATTTTTTTAATTCTTGATATTGAACCAAACATTTGATCACTGACGAATGGTAGTCATATTTTTAATTCGATGCAATTAAAACAATAGGGAATCAATACCAATACGAGCATATTGAGATCTAGTTTATATAAAGAAAAAATAGAAAAATTTCAAAATTTAATTTATATATTAAAAGTAATCTAGAGAAAGATGTATTGAAAACAATCTACAGAATGAAGTATTACTGATGGTGATTTTACAAAAGTCTGCTTGCATTGATACTTCTGAAATCCATGATAAAGTATGTATCTTCCGACTATGTAACTGCATGCAATCAATCTGCTGATTTCATTCGAGTCCTTATATTAAAAAATATATTGTTTTTTTAATGAAGCATAATTTCACTTTTAAAATCATTCTTTGGAAATAAACTTTGAAATATTTTTTTTTCTCTTAAGGTATTTCAGTTCAGCTTATAGTTTCATATTTTATATTTCTATCTTTTATAAAATATAGAAAAGCCAAAATTAAATTTCATAGACTATTCCAGAATATTTTCATCATTCTTTTTTAAATTAATTTATTTCTAAAAAAAATTATTTCTTTTACTTTCCTGACTGATTTAATGAAATAAATTATTTCAATTATTAATTAATAGTATTTCTTCGAACACTATACTTGCAATTCTTTTACAAAAAAAAAAAAAAAAAAAAGAAAGAAAAAAAATAATAAAAAAGAATGAATGTGTACAATGGTATTTTATATTGAAAAGTGATTTATATGTTAATTTTCAATAATTATTTTTTTCAAAATGGATTTTAAAATTATCGAAACATGATATATTATGTCTTATTGAAATAAAGTAGATTTTACAATAAAAATGAAAACTTTGCCCTAAATTTTTACTAGGATTTGCATCATTCATTCGTTATTATAATTTTCCCTCGTTATTACTAAAATGCATGACATTAATATCATATATTATTCAGTTCCATTTTTGAATAATGATTACAAAAGAATTTTAAATGATCGCCAGTTTTAAATCTTTTGGCTAAATCTTTACTCTTTGACGAGAATTGAACAAAACTAACTTCACATAGAAACCAGCGATAGTGGTCTCCCCAAAACGTTTTTACCTATTCTTTATTAATTATACTTGTGATTTATTAACCGTATGCCATTAGTGATCAATATTTACAGATGAGTCTATCAGGGTGAGATCTTTGGTGATTGATCATTGGAATGCTGTTAATACAATAGGACCCGAAAACTGACTTCCATTTTGGGAGCCTTTTCCCTCCAACCGATTGAAACCAAAATTTGCCTCAGAATAACATTGTAGTTACATATCAAATTTCATATATTTAAGTCATTAAGTTTTGGAGTCATTGCATTTACATGTGAGATAAAGTACCAACTGACAGACGGACAACCCTTTAATATATTTGTTCAAAATTTAATATAGGTCAATTTAATATAGGTTTGTTCATAATTTAATATAGGTCAATTTAATATAGTCTACATTTTAAATGTTAATCTGTGTTCGTACAATTTCATCTATCTAGCTCTCTTCATGTTGTTGTTATCGTGTTAGGTATCAGATAGCCAGATAGGCATGCTTTCTCTGAATGTATTTGAGGAATATACAGTGCCAAATTTCATTCATCTAATTCAAAGCGTTTTTGAGTTACAGCGCTCACAAGCTTATAGACGGGAATAATTAATTAAATTTTTTTCACGGATTCCGGGAGATCTGAAACGTGTAGATATGGAACACGAAGATTAAGTTTTAATAATGATTATAACACTTTCTGTTTATACACTTCATATAGGAGAAAATAAAAAAAAAGGAAATTAATCTATTGACAATGAACATAATATACTCTTAAAGAAATTGAATTAATCATACAGATACATTCATAAAGAAATCATACGCACAAAATTGGTTTTGGTTAGTGTCTTTAAATTTTTGTAGTGTTCCCAGTCGGAAAATCTCCCGAACTATTACTAAATAATAATGCTTCCGAAGAATTTTAATTTACATTTTAAAAATAAGACTATGAATTGTTTTTGCAACTCTATAATAAAGAATGTCAAAGACAAGTAAATAAAGGAGAATAATGCTGTTAAAGATTCATTATGTTAGCACTAATATTAGATGTCTTTTTTAAATATAACCGAATTAATGAGTCCCTTAAAACATGCCATCATGTTATTAAAGGTAATGACAAAAATAATTTGCAGCAGTCTTATTAAAACTGATATGGAAAATTAAGTTTGAAAACATCCGATTAAAATTCAAATTTCTAGAAATTTTCTTTTGCTTTTCAAAAATTCACCTTTAAATGTATTCAAATTCAAGGAGTCAAAATTCGAGGAAGACAAATCCATCGTTGGAGTGTCTACTCTATACCAAAATGACAGAACATATCTCATCTCGATCTGCTGTTATAGAAATGTGAAGAAAATAACCCAAATTAAAACCAGGACCCGGACTGAGTGACGCGACTGGGCTATAATTTCGTCCGCATTTTCTGTTCCGGGCAACGTTTGGCGAAGAAGCGTTGACAGAAAAGCGGCATTGTTATGAAGTGAGTATTGTCCTGCTGACAGAGGTTGACCGACCACAAGTTGCTGCTGACTGACCTCAGTGACGAGAAAGGCAGTCAGAGTAGACTGGTTATTAGAATGGGGAAGGTATTTTCTCAGTTGAATGCCCTGTTCCAGACCCGCCCTCCTAATCAGTGGTTTCTCAGATACCAAGCTGGAAATTTTTTAGTCCATTTCTCTTCTTTTTTTTTCATTATTTCTTTTTTGCGCCTTTTTTTTTTATTATTTTTCTTTCTTTCTCCCATTTCTTCCCTCTCTCTGTGAGTTTGGTTACAGAGTTGATGATTTCGCCGTTTTATTTCTGGAGAGAGCATTTCGTTCTTTTGTTTTATTGTGTTTTCTTTTCTACCTTTGCTATTGTTGAATATCAGGATTGATACTTTACTCGGAAGATGTTGTTTTACTTTGGTTACGTTTTAAAATAAGCTATCTGCGCGAATCGAGAAAAAAGAACTGCACACGGAATAAATAAACACAAAAGTAATGGAAAAATAGTTTTCTCAAAAAAAAAAAAAATAATAATAGCAGGAAACACATCTTGCAAACTAACAGAAAAGAGCTTTTAGATTCATTGTGTTTCAAACACAGTTTTCAAAACTTAGCTAAACTTTCTGTTTACAATTTTTTTTTAAAAGTATATAAGCTTGAGAAAGAAGCAGTGAATTTCAATATAAAAATGTAATAAATTTAAAAGAATATTTAATTTGGAATCGTTGTAATTTAAGAATTATCTACAAAATGATCCCAGCATAATTCATTTTATGATATCATTGTTAAAATTCCTTTGCTTTCACGTCAAATTGTATGAATGTTTCATTTGTTTAAAATTCCAGTATAGTCGTCAGAGACAGGCTGTAAATTAAAGATAAATTTCCTACTTACAATTAAGAAATTTTCTTCGAATGAAATGGAAGGCAAATAAAAGATATAGTTAACCATTTCATAATTTTTTTAAAAACTCTTTTCTCATTTTATCAGAAAAAATTATCTACAGATCAAAAGTTTTATCAAATTTCAGGTTTTCTCAAAACATTGAAATTAAAATAACTATTTTGTTATGAAGACCAAAAAATGCATGTTGATCATTCAGTTCGATCCGCATTTGACTAATTGTATTCACAAACGATTTGAGTTCTACAAGTTGTTATTATTATTTCATGTCATAAAGGTACAAATAATGAATATTTAAAAAAAATTTCGTTATAAACTTTTTTTAAAATTTTCATTTGTTCACTTTTTTTTTCTTCCTCTGAATGATTCCTTATTTTTGTCTTCGTATAAGAAAAATTTAAAACACCAGGTTTTATTTTTACAGCTTTACATATCATTTTAAAATTTCGCTTCCTCTTCATCTTTTTGATAATTAAAGAATTGAAATATTAAATTTCAATTTACAACCTGCTACATTTTGAGATCTTATGAAAAAGTTTTTTCTTAAGCATTAATTTATAAAAGGAAAAAAAAATTATTATAAAAGTACAAAAGAGGAAGAAATTATTATAAAGCTTTTAAAAGTATCATTATTATGCTTATATTATTGGTGTTACATTTTATTTGTCTCCACTACTATTTATAAAGAACTTACAACATCGTTTCAAATGGGATATTTCAGTTTAGTTGTCCATGAAATATACTTGGATTTATTAAAAAATTATTTAAAATTAGTAAACCCTAAGAAATGAGAGTTATGAACAAACTTTCCAGAGAATATTTTAGAATGTCTTCTCTTTTTCTACATTATAATGCCTTAAAATAATAGGGACATTTTTGTTCTAAACATATTATGCTATCATACCTAATTCAAATCTTTAGGCAGTTGCAAGGTATGTATCTAAAATGTTTAGAATGTCTCCTCTTTTTCTACATAATAATGTATTAAAATAATATGGACATTTTTGTTCTAAACATATTATGCTATCACACCTAATTCGAATCTTTTGGTATTGATCAGCAAAGTCAATATGGTTTTTATTTTTCATGTCCATTCATGAGTAAAACATATGGAATTATTAAAGCTCTGGTCGATCGGAAAATGCGAATTCGATAAAATATTTTTTTTCTTCTTTTTGTTGTTTCTCAGTGGCTGTGAGTTTTTCCTTCATGACTAATTATCTTCGAGGGACCACACAGCGAGCATACGACGTGTGCAAACGATGCCTAGCCTTTCGGTGTCATAATGATAAGGTGCGAGTGGACAAGATACTATATAAAAATGGTTTTTCCGCCCTAATGGGTTCGTCACGGGCTGAAGACTTCTCTGCCCCCTTTTGTTTGTTGTGAAGAGGACAGGACTTTGACTGCTCTCATGAAACAAAAAAAAGCTATGAATGATGTAAACTGGAATGAAGTGTTATTTAATGATTCTTAAAGTCCATTTGGTGCTATGTTTAATGCCGAAAAAGGGGTGGACTTTTAGCCGAAAAGACCAGATGCGTGTTTGCGGCTTTTGCAGGTTTAGCATAGAAAATAGGCATTAAAGTATGTGTTAACCATCATCATTGAGATCCAAATGTTCTTTAATAAAAAATAAGGAAAATTTGGATCATTTTTTAGTAATTACATTTTCTTTTCGGAGAAACATTCATTTTGCATAAATAAGAGATAATTCAGAGTATTATTCCTGTGTAACTTTAACCACTAAGTAATTATTCTACTTATTATATCCTTAAAAACTACCGCTTATTTCGAATTCCTTTGAATACACATAGGTCTTTAATGAAAAAAAAACCATTTTTAGTTTTCGTGAAGCAAATTTTTTTTATCTTATTCAGTGGAAAAATGCCATTAAAAACCAAATGACATTTGTAAAAAAGAATGGGTTTTGCTGTGCTCATTTTTTAAAAAAATTCTACTTGGTTTAAATAATAATATAAGTTAACCCGTTCTCTTTTCACGCCATTTTTATTCATCATGTAGATTTCCGTGCATTTTCTCTGGGCCATAGAAATATTTTGACACGCAACTTTTGTCAATTATATCATATAATTTTAAAATGGTTATTTTATAGGTTAAATGTAATCCATAGACTGGAATAGGATAATTTAAAAATACAAATGACTGGATATAGATACTGAAAATATAATTTTAAGAATTATAAAGGTTTTTAGTGAAATGCTATTATATTTATGAATAGAGAGACACAATTTCCAGAATTTCTTACAAATATGTTTATAATTTAATATTAAATATAAGTATGTTTAATATTAAATTATCAAGATAAATACAAGATTATCTTCAAGCAATCAAGTAGTTGTTTTTTTTTCAATCGTATTAAATTGAAAATCTATGAAATTAGTGGCTTTTGTTAACATAGAATGAATTTTTAATGATTCAATCGATATCTGATATAAAAGTTTTAAAAATCCCTGTTTAAAATCTTAATCCTAATTCTTTGATATTAAGTAAGGCAGTTAGAGTGAAGTCGCATTACGTGTCAAATGTAAGTGTATACTTCTTATACTATGTTATGACGTCTTCTTTTGCTTCATTTTAGATGGTGCACAATATGCAAGTAAAGATGATTTTAAAATTAAATTATGTGGGGTTTTTTTTTCAACTGGCTCTATGAAAGTACGAATGGGCTGAATTTAGATAATGAAGTTATTTATTTTATTAATGAAGTAGTGTTATTTATTATATAAATATTGGTATAGTAGAAGAATTTTACAAAAGTAGTAGTTAAATCCTTGAATGAAAGGATGTATAATTTATATAATTTCAAAATTATGTCTGAAAAAAAGAATTATTTGACCATCTGTTAGTAATTTATGATATCATAATGAGATCGATTGGTTATTTATTGTTTAATTTTTAATAGCAATAAATACTATTATAAATTACGATTAATCATTTTATAATTATTTTTAAATATGAATTTCTTTTTCTGTAATCTCAATATTAAATTAATCTTTATAAAATTACATAATTTGTTAACAAAACCATTAATCAATCATTTAAGAAAAAAAAATTATTTGTGATACATAAAAGCATTTATCAAGAAGTTCAGGAGTAAACTTGGACTTGGGACGTAATTATCTAACACGAGTATTGATTTTTTTTTCTCCTCTCTTCACGCTTTGCTTTCTTTTCTGCTTTAACGATTACACACTTGGAAGTAGAGAAATGAAGGAAGGAATAAAAAAAAAAGACCAGAGTATCAGCGAAATCCAAGTTTAATTCCTCCTTCAAAGACTACAAATGAAAATTTATTATCCTTGACATTCATACCTAATATATACAAGGTAATTAATTTGTTTTCTCTCATGTGAGAGCCAAGCAGGGCAATTACAGTTGAATTATGTAATTTTCACTCAATTAGCAACGTAATAGATAGCAATTTTTTTCAACACCACAGCGGTGGTGTTTGTTCACTAAAATAAAGCGGGCTAATTGCCTTTTAAGAAGGTAAAAACCTTCCACTCTTTGCACAGTAACGCTTCTGTTTTTTTTTTTTTTTTTCCCTCCCTTTTACCAACGCATTTTTATTTATGTATTATTATTTTTTTAACTCCTGTGCTCTTTTTTTTTTTTTTCATCGTTTTCCCTTACGTGTTATTATCATTAGCGGTTCGCATTTCTTTTGCGGTTTTAGTGCTTTTACTCATCCTTCCTCTCGTCCCCCTACCCCTTTCTTGCACAAAAAAATTCACTTTTTATCTTTTACCTAAGTAAGAATTTAAAAAATAAAGCAGCTAGCAGCCAACCCTCTCCTGTTTTTATGTGATTGTGATCATCTGTTTTATTTGGCGTTAAAACACTGCACAATTTCTTACTACTTTATGTAGCAAAAAGAAAGAGAGGAAAAAAAGGGGTATGCATATGCGAATGCTCTTTTTACTGGGGGGAGAATAGAGTACAAAAAAAAATTAACTCGAGGCTTTTGGTGCTAATATGTGTTTGCTAAAAGTCGTCGAGGGATTTTTTTATTAATCAGTTTGTTAAGGGTTTACAGGCAATTAGCGGTTGTTGCGGGTCGCGGCGAATTAAAATTAAACACAATTATTTATGACATAAAGCGCATCAGGGTTGACGCGTGGAATGAGAGATTAACGAATGAATTCAATTGTGAAACGGAAGAGCATTTAAAACGGAAAATGGTTTACTTATTATGCAGATTGTTTTTATGGAATTTCGTAAGGAATATTAAGCTTATGAATTAATGTTCAGATCCCGAATCTTGCTTAAATTTGTAATATGAAAGAGCCTTTTTAAATGTTATTTTTAATTTATTGTAGTTTGTTTTTCATTTAGTTCTCTTGCTAGAATACTTAATTAAATTGTTACTTATATGTCATAGTGAAAAAAATGTTCTTTTATGCAGAATTTTTTTAAAAATTGGAATAATGAAGAAAAATAAGAAAGATTAAAAAGATAATAAGGCTGAACATTGAAACATCTTCAAAAAATTTTGCTTAATGATATTGAAAAAATGTTCTGTTTATATCCACAAGGAAATATTTCGATAAAAAGAAGGATTTAAAAAAAACTAAAAACCTTTTAATTTGCTTTATAATTAAATAAAGAATCAGTTATATAGCATTAATTTAATAGTTGTATTACCTGTTTTCATTATTTTAACTATTTTGTATTTAAAATAATTTTTTATCCTGTCACATTTCTTGGGTAAATTATACTTTATTTTCTAATTTTTGAAGAAGCTTTTTTTTGTCCCGTATATTTTTAATTCATTATAGCGCTACTGCGTTTGAATGTTCTATTAGACGTTGAAAACAACAATCTCTTGACAAGAATATGACTTTCTCAACTTTTGAAAATACTCAACTTTTAAGTTAAATCTTTAGATCACAAATTGAATAATTGCGGTATACACCGAATGCTTTCATTTCGAAGTTGAAAAATAAATAATCGCGTATTACTAGAATGATGGCAAAAATTTTGACGGTTGATCAAATTTAAAATTTTTGTATAATATTAAATTAGCACCCATAATATTATTTTTATATTTACAAATGGCCGCTTATTGTTAAAATAATGCAATATAAAAATTTGATTTATATAAATTTATTTTTAACTTACATTCTATGCGAATCTTTATCTATAATCTAACATACACTGTACATAAATCAATGTCCATTAAATTCATAAGTTATCATACTGTTATTGGAACTTAACAGTATTTCAAGAAATGATGAATCATTATGAATATTTCATGAAATAATTAAGAATTCTATAAATTAAATTAATTATATACTTTAATGGCAATATACACATATTTTAATTTTCACGAGTAGCAATTCGTTGTAGACTAATACCATTTAATTTATATGTTTCAATCTTATTAAATTGCAAAATGAAATTTCAAAACTGTTTTCCATATTAATGGTTTAACAGCAAGAAAAGTCAATATTCTTAGAGAATAAGCTAATTATCAAAGGAGGTAGTAGAATAAAAATACAGAAATTAGATCTTGAAAAGAATACTATTTAATGTCGATTTTCAATACGATTATTTTTCAGATAAAACGTTTGTAACAAGTGTTTGCATCTTTGTAGAAAAAAATCTTTGATTTAAAATTTGAACTCAAGAGATTAAGAGTAGCAAGTGAAAGTTGATAAAAAAAGACTTAATCAATGATCTGTACTTATTTCAACTTCAAAAACAAGAAATCAAACAATATAATGCCAAAAGTGGGATTTTTTTCTTAATTCTATTCCGTATTTTTCAATGAAATGTAAGGTGCCGAAATTCCTTTAGAAGAGTTAGTTGCATTTTAAGATGATGATGTGTGTTTCAACACATATTCTTAGAAGTCAACTTAGTGCGAAAATAACGTTTGGATAGTAATGAAAAGTAATAATATTTCATGTATCCATGTATTTCACAAACGAGGAAATATACTTAGCTGATATTTGTAATTTTTTTACTAGACGGGAAAAAAAACAACATAAATTTATTCACTATTTACGTAAAGACTGGGGAGGGAAAAAATAGTGAATTAAATAAACAGACTTTTATGCTGAGACATTTGTATGAAAAAATAAACCTTTTTATTGAAATAAACAAAAACTAAATTTAATGCCTACTTTAAATGGATGTAAACAGTTGGATTAAAGACTAATTTGCACAAAGTGGAATCAATGTTCGAAGTCTAAACAATAAATAAATACAGTAAATTGTGCATAAACCTCATCCTTCTTTTGAATTTCGAAAATCTTGTTTTCTCTTTTAAAGACATCCTTCAAGGGCCGAAGGATTAATATTAGAAAATACATTATTTCTCACTTATCTCTTCTATATTCTGTCTATTTTAATAAATACCATCTAAACACGCCTATGTAATTACACATTGAGCTTCCAGCCTTGTTTGTAGAAGGAAAGTAATCCTCTCGTATCACATCTTTCCTGCACTTCCTACCATGAACACCCTGCATCTCTGGGGACGAGAAGAGACGGGTGTGTGTGAAGATCTTCACATTGCAACAGAACGCGGCGAGCGATTGATAGAAAGAGAACAGAGAGTTAAACAAAGGTGATCAAAAAGAGGAGGGAAGGTAGGACAGAGAAAGAATCCTTCACTCACACAAACACACATTCCGGAAAACGCCGGATGTGACAAAATGCGACAAAAACTGGAAGCCTAAGGAAACAAAGCAAGCAGGCAGCAACCGACAGAACAGAATAAACACGAACACAGACAAATAAAAAAAAATCGCACTGCAAACAAACAAGGCGAGACTACGAACAGCAGGAGGGGAAAAAAAAGAGAGAATAAAAAAACGCTGCACCTAACAACAAAAACGACAACGTGGAACTAAAAGAAGGAAGAGGTAAAGAACGAAGAGATGAACAACAGGAGAGAAGCAGGCAAGAAAAAGAGAAGGAAGCTAGAAAAGAAGAGAAATGATTTTTCTAGAAAGGAGTAGGAGGAGGAGGAAAAAGACTTCCATACCCTACCAGAGACACGTCTCGACCATTGGAGGAGGGAGGCAGGGAAAAGATCCCCCCCTACGGCACATGATGCCACCATCCTATTTCCTGGGGTAGCGATGACGGTTGGCAGCATTAAAGGGAAGGAAGAAGTTGAGGAGCAGAATCGTTTTCCAATACCCGAACCCCGGGCTCCAATCACTAGCAGACGGAGGGGCTTATCTGGGGCGGCCGAGCGTCGTTTGGGGCGGCCCCCTATCTACCTCCCTCCCGATCCCTGCCTCAAAGCCTTCCCTTTTCCCACACGGGTTGGGGTGATGGATAGATCTAATCCACCCCCACCCGCTCCCCATCTCTTCACGATAGTCTTCTACCTCCCTCCCTCCACTCTCGTGTTTCCGAAAGTTTCCAGATTTCTCTAACCCCCTCCCTTCCACCAGCCTTTTACTTTTTCTTTTCTTTTTATTTATTATTATGTATTTTTTCAGTCGTTCTGTGTGCTCTTGTTGCTTTAGTTTTGGGTCTGAGAGAGAAGGATGGATATATATCTGCATGTGTGTGTGTAGTTTATGGTCTCGGAATCGGCCCATTTTCAAGAGCTATTAGGGCAGGTGAATATAATTGTTTGGGAAGTGCATCGACATCAGTGCCACTCCAGCTGAAGTGAATCGTACAAATAGCCGTTTGCAGGAGAGACTTCGTATAGATTGAAATCTTCCTGACCGTGTATGACTCTGAGCATGGAAAATAAAACATTTAAAGAAAATAAGCTAATAAAAGAATAGAATGAATTTGAACCTTTAAAAAATGTTCAGTCACTTGAAATAGCTCTTTAATATTAATAAATAGCAATTAATTTTGTTTATATTCAATGTAAATTATATTCGAGGTACTGCAAACAGGATCTTGTGAGAATTACAGCAACTTCTACACAATTAAAATCTAAGAGTATTAAAAATTTACAAGTATACTACGTGCATCACAGTTTTACAATAAAAAAAATTGATGTAAAATCATGCAAAACGAATTCAAAAGCATGCGGAAAAACTGAAAATTTTTACATTAAGAATCTTTGAGAAAGAAGAAATGTTTCATTAACGAACGGGGTTAACATTCTAATAAAAAAGTGACATTGGCAACTAAAACAAGGATAATATGCGAAGATAGATCCATTGGCACAACTGAAATACTTCATAAATCAACAGAAATTTTTTCCAATGGCATATACTTATGTATTTATTAATTAGGATTTGTATGTAGTCGAATTAATATACACTGGTGTGCAAAACTTAAGCAACAATGCAAATTTTAAGAAGATAGCCATGAAATTGCAGAAAAGGAGTTCTTGCGATCAGTACAATGAACACTAAATTCAAGAGAAAGGTCATGCGTATGCAAATATCAGGAACAAAACGTCACAGGCGACGTGAGCGTACGCAAAACACGTGCGGAAGGCGTGCGCAGCTCAACACTACAATAAAAGGAAGGACGGAGGCGCAATTAAAGACATTCGCTGCAAGTGCACGTGAGTTAATTCGTGAAATATGGCTAGCAGAAATCACCTGAACGATTTCACACGTGGAAGAATGATCGGAAAGCTGGAGGAGAGGCGTAGTGTGACCAGTGTAGCTGAAGAGTTCGGAATCAGCAAAAGTGTCGTTTCGCGCGCTTGGAAAGCCTTCCAAACCACAGGTACAGCTGTGAGAAAGGCTGGTGGTGGCCTCCCCAGGAAAACAACTGCAGTGGATGACCGACATATCGTCCTGCAGGCGAAAAGAATCCGAAACCAGTCAGCAAGCGCCATTGCTCAGCAACTGTGTGCAGCAACGGGGCGACAAGTGTCGCGTTTTACTGTGTCCAGACGTCTTCACAAAGGTGGTCTATTCGCCCGCCGTCCTGAGCGCTGCATCCCTTTGACAGTTTCCCACCGGCGGCACAGTTTAGAATGGTGCAGGGAGCACAAAAACTGGACATCTCATCAATGGAGTCGTGTCCTCTTTACAGATAAGATTCGTTTTAGTGCCACAAGCGATTCCCAACGCCAGTTGATTTGGAGAGAGGTCGGGACACGGTTTCATCCCATTAACGTCACGGTAAGAGACCGTTTCGGTGGTCCTGGTGTTGTCGTCTGGGGAGGCATTATGATGAACGGGCGGACTGAGCTCCACGTTTTCGACAAAAGTTCTGTAACTGGAGATCGCTATTGTCAGGAGGTGATCCTTCCCCATGTGCGTCTGTTCCGAGGTGCTATTGGATCAGACTTCGTTTTTATGGATGACAATGCACCGTCACACAGGACTCATGCTGTTGAGGAGCTCCTGGAAAGTGAAGATATCACTCGAATGGATTTGCCGGCGTGCTCCCCTGATTTAAATCCGATAGAACATGTGTGGGATGCTTTGGGGAGACGCCTTGCGGCACGATTACATCCTCCTGGGAACACTCGACAACTTAAACAGATGCTGATTGAGGAATGGGCACTCTTACCTCAAGAACTGTTGGACAATCTGGTGCTGAGTATGGGGAGACGGTGCGAAGCAACCATTGCAGTAAGGGGAGGGCATATCCCATACTAAGGAACATCTACTTGTTGTTCTTCCTCTTGGACAGACAATCATGTGTAACGATACTATGAGTTCAATAAAGCCTTTTTTTTGTTTGATTCCATACTGTATGCATTGTATTCATTTCTGCGCAATTATGCTTTCGTCATTCTTTCAGAACAAAATGCTGTATCTCATTTCTGAATTTCATGTCTCTCAGATGATTTCTCGTGAAGTTATGGCAAAAAACATACCTGTTGCTTAAGTTTTGCACACCAGTGTATATTACAACTGATATTTTGAAATGAAACAGCTGCTTAATCAAAGGGGAGTTTAAATTCTTTAGCCTTATCTAAAAAGAAAGCAGTAAGTTCTATTATAGACATTTTGAAAGCAAATACGTCCATGCTACATTAAGAACAAATGCTTTAGAAATATGACGGCAATTCAATTGCCAATTTAATTGACTGTAATAATATTTGAATTCATTTTTTTCGGGTATATTATTTTCTTTTCCGATTAATCTATGTTAAAAATCGAAAAGTTGAGAAAGAAACAAAACTTCCGATGCCATCCTTATTGATAAAAAGAAAGTTGAATTTCGAATGCAATGTAAAAAGCAATAAATCTGTAATTATAATAAGCTAGATAGTAAGATTAAGTTAAAACAATAATTTTTGATAAAAGTATGATATGAAATTGGTGTAATGTAAAACTGTGAAACAAAATAACAAGAAACGTTTTTCTTAAGCATTTTTATCTGTTTTGAATTATCGATTTCACTTCATTACCATATGAACATTGATAACATGAATAAGAATAAATAAAATTTGAAATTTGAAGTACTATATCATTGCTTTCATTTAAAAAAAATCAAACCTTGTGAAGTAATCTGGAATATACCAACATAAATCAATATATCCGAATAATATTTAGATAGTAAGAAATTATTCGAATATATATTTCCTTAAAAATGTCAATGTCTTAATCCATTAAACAACTGGTAAATGATGAGACGTAATTATTATTCATTCGATTGTCTTAGAAAAAAAAGAGTGATGCGGATAAAGTATAATGAATGCATTTTATCAACTTACAAATAAATAAATTGTCAGATTTTAAAAATAAAAGTTTAAAAAAATAAAAAAAAGGTTTTTATAGACCTAGTATGTAGAAATTTTATTAAATTATTTTATAAATTTATTTAACTTTTTATTAAAACATTTTATTTAAAAATTGTATTACTCAAAATTATGTTGTGGTAAATTTTTCAGATATTAATTATTTTTAAAAGCCTTTGTAGTATGATCTGCGTTTTAAAATAAAATATATTTGGGAAAGCATTTTCTGTATTGTTTAAAACTAATATATATTTCAACAATCACCATGATACCTATAAATGCTGTATTAAAAGAATAGATATTTTAAAAAAAGGCAGTGGTTTAGAAAAATTTTTAGAAATATTCTTGAATACAAAATGAATGAAAAATCAAAATGAGCTATAACATTATTTAATTATAATGCCTAGATTTTTTTTTCTGTCTAAACAGTTTATTAAAAAAAAAACTCTTTAGAAAGACAGAAATACCAAAAATCGGATCTAAGAATAGTCTTTATTTGAAGTAATGAATGAGAAAATGAAAGCATTCTATGAGATTAAAAATTAAACATTTTTTTAAATCGTCATTACTATTATTGCTCTTAGAGATCTTAAAGATTAAATAAATAGAGGACAAATAAAGCAGTTCTAAAATAATCGAAGTACTTTTGACATGTTCTTTTTGTTTACATTTAACTCAAAGGTTCTTGAAAGCTCTAGAAAGTTTCCAAGGAAATAGATTTCTCATTTATTTTTCCTGATGGCTTACATATATTAGTTGATGGACTTGGTTGGGATATTTGAAATTTCTAAAAAATGTAATAATAAATGTAACTTTTTTCTCTTCTTTGTATAACAAGACATGTTTTCTTTTTATTTTTGAAAAAAAAATGAAAGTATTTTCTCATTTTTTCGATTTTTAAATATTAATAAGCAGTCTTCATTCACTTATTTTATAATTATATTGTATATTTGTTTCTTTCAATAGATTTTACTGAACCTTTTCATGCACTCTATATTTTTGCATTCTTTGGAAAGAGTGAATTGTGAGCCTACACTTGTAATTTCGTGCATAGGAGCGCCGACAATGAGAGACCTCTTATTAGGTCGCAAAATACCCGCTTTTGAAAAATATGCGTTTTATATTAATGTGTTTATGCATATATGTTTTAAATAGGCGTTTTATTTATATACATATTAAATATGCGTTATTTTTGGAAAATAATTTTCAAATTAATCAAAAGTTGGTCACAGTTGGTAAATGCAGAACTTAGAATATGGAATTATAGCTTTATTAAGTTATTTAAACCATATTGAATTAGATTCGGCTTTATTCTCCACAATTTAGTTTAATTTTAAAATGGAATCGTCTTGGAACAAAAAAAGTAAAAAATTACTCTAAGCACTTATCGCAGACGGTTGATTGTTCAGCCCGTCTCCCCTCCCTCTTCCAGCTTGTTATCAACCTGCAAATTCAGTCACATTTTCGAAACATGAAATAGTTGAGGCTTCATAGATCATTTTAACTTTTGTATGAGCTTCATGCCCACGATATTTTACTTTCAATTATTCAGTAATTTAGACTAAGACTATAAATCGCTATACTTAAAAATGAATATATAATGATATTCATTACCAGAAGTATAGTTTATATGATTAGTACTTAATAAATATCAACTACGTCTCATATTACCCAGCGAAAACATATACTACTAATTTTAATAACCTCCGACAGATTATGTTACCCAAATGAACTTTAAGTTAGAAGTAATAATGTTAAGAAGCACATATTAGAGAGGTTTTATTTAATTAATATTGTTTTTAAATGTATAATCCATTCTCAATAATTTAGAAATACCAATTGAGTAACTTATAATTGAAAATTGTAATTTTAGGCAACTTGTAATAAATAACTCTCAGAATACTCAGAAATATTTATATGGGGTTGCAGAACAATACCGAAAGTTTTAAGCACCTCCAATAAATTATTTCTCCCTGAAAAAGCTTTAGCTTAGAACAAACAAACTAAGAAAAAAAAACATGTTGCAGTGTTTTTACATTAAAATATAACCCATTCTCAAGTATTTAGAAATATCAACTAATTCACCATTGCTTGAAAGCTAGAGACATTAGTCAGTACTTACTACAATGCTATTCAAAAATAATGTTTAAAGCTAAATGAGAAAATAAAATCGATTTAAAATCTAGAAAAAGAGAGTTTGTTCTACATATATAGCGAGGTTTAACATCCTGAAATGATTTCAAAATTATTTTGCACTTATATGAAAGTGTTTACTGGTAAAATCTGTTTTTCGTTGTTTTCATTTGCGGTGAACAGCCGTTTGAAAAATGGTTTTTAAAAATATCAAACATAATTTTTTTTAAATATTAAAAAAAAAAAGATCCCAAAATGTTTTATTTGATTTTAGCTATGTTTTTTTTTCGATTCATACTTATTTATTTCATTGGTCTTTTAGTAAAAAAAAATTCAACATTTTTTTTAAAAATAATTTCTTAAAAAATCGGATATACTTTCGAAACTTTTGGAATTATTTGAAATATTTTACAGGATGAATAGGTGTACAGGGTGAATAGGAATACAGGTGAATTCACATGAAAAATCCTTAAAAAGTGCTTAAATTTGAAAACAATTTTTAAGCACCTTAAAAGTGCTTAATTTTGAATAAAAGGTCCTTAATTTTCCTTAAGTGCTTTCCTTAAGCTTAAAGTGCTTAATTTTCTCGAGAAGTGCTAAGAAGATATTCCTTTTTGTTTCCGTAGACGATGAATGCGATAAATCGAAAACATTCATAAATCTTTGTTTATTGGACATATAAAAAAAGAAAACCGACGAAAGAGAAGCAATCGGTGAAGAAGGGGTGCATGAATTTCAACTATGTTAAGAAAATACTTAATGAACTTATTTTCTCTATTGCGGTCACCGGCAAATATTGAAATATAGGAATGGTTATTCCGAAAGAGCAAAATACGAAAAATGACGAACTGGTTGCAACTCGGAAAAACATTTGAACTTCTTTTGCAGTTAGTGTTCTAAATAGAGAATAATTTATTTTAATTATGCCTGTTAACTTTATGTTCAAATCTTTATGTGTTCGTAAGGACTACGCAGATTAGCTTCGATCGAAGAAAAATAAGAATACAGTATAGTGCGTAAAAGAAATAGATACCTCAGAGATGGGAGAAGCTATTCTAAAAGTTACATGAAAAATATTTATATTTAACTGCTTTTATTCTGATTACCATGAATTCTCATCACACATATTCAGCAATCATTCTTGTTAATATGTTGTTTTGAGCGATCTTTTGAATGACTACGAATGAGATTTTGCAGTACAATTATTTATTGTTAATTTAATTACTTTAGATAACCGCTTAAAATCCAGTGAAATGAAATTTTAATTTGAAGACGTAAGTTTTCAATCATTTCTTTTGCTGTGTACGTTTTTAAATGTCCCTGTTCCTTTGGAAGTTATCATTTCTTGAATCAATTTTGTCAAATGTTAGTTTTTACTTTTAAAAAATTCTGCTAAGTCTGATATTTAAAATTTAAAAGAAATAAAAAAATTTGAAGGGAACCTTTATGATTCAGGTTATATAATTTTTAAGAGGGTTTTCTCTCTCTCTCTCTCTCTCTCTTTCTATCTCTTTGTAACTTTTACTCGAATTTTTTGTTTCCCAACGAAATTTTTCTTTCTCGGTATATAAAGATTTGCATGACTAATACTGATAATCACTGAAATAGGGACGTGAAATTTAGTGGGTTAATACTTTTTGGATGTTTAGAGGCTCACTAAGGATGGATTTTGTAAAATTTTAATTAGAAAATGAATTTAAAAATTAAAATTCTAACTTGCTTCCCACATAACATTAAAGAGTATTACGGTGCAAAATTTATTTTTATACCTTCGTTAAAGGTGTTTATGCAATATTTTCCGACACTCTTTTGTGACTTTCGTTACCACTTGTTACTTCTCATTTACTTTGATGCCCTTGGAGGGATTGCATTTACTTTAATAGTATTGGTAGAATTTTCCCATCAACAGCTTTCAAATCTGACCTTCTTCTATAATATTTTGATGGATTTCGTCCTCATTTAAAGCTTCAGAAGAATACTAGCCACTCGCATTCCATCAATAAAGTCTTACCTCTCTCCTCTGTAAACCCATTTTTTAGAACGAACGAAGCAAATTCATTGTTAGTACATATGTTTAGAATTCATTTCCAATAAAGAAAGCCGATGTAAAAATCCATTCGTGAACACTTTCAGGTGAATATATTCAGCAACCCGTATATACTATACACTGTAGGAATTAAAGAACTGTCACGAAAAGCTAAGAAGAAGACGGATAGAAAAAAAAAATATTTTATAAGATGTAAAATTCGAAATTGTCAAAGAAATTTTCAAAAAATTTATAAAATTACCTGTAATAATAATATTTCTCAACTTACCTACCTAATTGGCTGTAATAATAGTGCTCTTTTTTCTATGCTTATTATTTCAATTCATATACATATTTGTATGAATAGTAAATGTCTCATATAATCAATTTTTTTAATAAAAATTAGGTTAAAATAAAGGTTGTATGTATTAGTTAATTTAACTTATTAATATAAAATAATACTGTCAGATTTTTGTCATTTTAATTATAAAATTTGAGTTCAGTATTTTAAAAATTAGGGGAGGAAAAGAATGTGTAATTTTTTTTAATTGTACACATAAATTTCAAATTTTCAAATCAAAAATAATTTAAATTTTCAGTTTCTTAGTATTAATTATTGTTGAAGATAATGTTGCCAATTTTAATAAAAGATTAAATTTTAATTTTTTAAAAATTAAAATTAAATTTAAATTTTAATTTTTAATAATAGAAATTTTTAAAAAATTTTCTAATAAAATTATAATTTATTATAAGACAAAAAAATTCTATGAGTAGAAAATTTTTGAGTTTATGTATTCATGCATATAAAAAAAGTGCTTAATTTTCTTCGCTAAGGTACTTAAAAGTGCTTAATTTTTGTATCCATTTCACACTACGCACCCTGTTTTAGTTCATAAAACAGTTGAATATATTAATTAGATGTGGCGTAAAATTTATTGAAATATATTTATATGAATTTGCTATAGAATGTTTGTCATAACTGCAATTTTTCACTAAATTGTATCTCATAATTTCTGTATTTACAAGGTTAATAAAATGTCCACTAAGATTTCACTTGAATTC
Organism: Argiope aurantia; assembly: GCA_026543865.1. NCBI lineage: Eukaryota > Metazoa > Arthropoda > Arachnida > Araneae > Araneidae > Argiope > Argiope aurantia. The sequence goes on from JAPMOR010106913.1 coordinate 497,905, forward strand.
TAAATTTTAATCTTCATTGCTATCAAAAATTGGTTTATGTCAGTAAAATTTTATCAGTTAAAAAATACTCCAAAGGTAGACTCTTAAGATTAAAAATATTTATGCAGAATGAATAATATATATTGCTTTGCTTTAAACGTTTAACTTATTTTTTACCCACATTTTAACTTCAATTTGCAATAAATCCTGTATGAATTATCAAGCAATCATTTCAATTCTGAACAAATTTAAAGGTTAAATCTGTCTTGCCCAACGGATAGCGAGGAAACAATCGATAAAATAAATTTGCATACGTAATCATGTTATTTATAAAGTACCAAGATGATTAGGCAAAAAGAAAAAATTTAACTATTTATAAACTTTTTAAGAAAAAAATTGTACTTTTGATTTAATGTGCATTTTTCATATACTAAAAAAAATTATTACAACCCTAAATAAAAATAGTTTTTTATGATTTTACCTGACTTTCATTTGGTTTTTCAGTTTTTGAGGCTATAAAACAAAAGCAGATTGTAGAATTTAGATTACGTTATAATAATTTGTAAAAATCTGCTTAATTTTTCTGTTTACCTTCGAAAAAAGAAAATGATGAAGAACTATCTGAAAATCTTTTCATAATCGCAGTTATCTTTTCATTTATTCAGAAGATATCTGAGAATGTGAAGGCCGACAATGAATAAATTTAGTTTTTTTATATAAATTTCTCAGAATAAATAATTTTATTTAATTAAAAGTTAAAAGAAATTGGAATACAAGCGATATTTATAATTGATCTCTGAGAATTCGTAATAAATGTAAATTTATAAAAGGGTAAAATTCGAATGACACGTTTTTTAAAAATTTCGATTTCTACAATTTAAAAATTATTTATGGAGAATTCCTACTAGGAAATAACTGTTTCGCTCCAAAATGCAGCATTAAACTGTCCATTTAAACAAATATTTCTCACGCAGGATAGGGGGAGTCAGACTATTTCTGAATACCTCTCCCCCCTTAAGGTTTCTTTCTCTTTATTTTTTTCCCTCCCTTTTCGATAGCCCATGGATAAGAGAAGGGGAAGGAGACAAAGTGGGGGGAACGAAAGTCGTAACAGCGTTTCGATCAAAAGAAACTTGTCATCATTTCTTGTACAGATACTTCCCCAAGAGATGTGGGCAAAAAGCGAAGTGACAATGCAGCGGATACTGGAAGTTCTGATTGATCGATCAAAGTGTATATATACCTTAGCAGATTCTGGCGACAGTGGTGTACCTAACTTTTTCAGGACAGTAAAACTTTTATGAAATACTTATCCTCTTATGGTATGACATGGTAATACCATTGACCATTGTGGATTTTATATTTTTAAATTATTTTGTTCTTCTGATGAAATCATATGTATAAATCTGCAATAATACAAAATCTTATTTCTAACGAATTATAAATTTGTGTCATTTTTTTATCAGATTAATCATACAGAATTGCTGTGTTTTTTAGACAAAGCAATCAAAATATGATGCATAATCCCTTTAATAAATATTTATAAATTCATTATGAAGATTCGTTAGTTGCTTCGATATTATATCTATATATATATACGATAATTCTTTTAAAATCAGTTGCAAAAACTGCGTTTTTAAAAGAAATATTTATATGAATATAAATTATGTTATTTTTTTAATTAAAAATGGATTCTTAAGAATTTTAAGATTTGAATCCCGGAATGTCAATGTTTGATCATATTTTATGTCAGATTCCATCGATTTTATTATCTTTTAAATTTTTTGTCTTAAGTAAAGTAATAATTAATGCGTACACAAAATATGCACTAAATATCATTGCAATTCGCATTTGTGTAAACGTAATAACTAAAGTAATAAAAAGAATTTTTAAAGTTCTTTGATTATTTATTAAAATCAGAAAGAAAAACTTATTCAGAATTAAAATTAATTTTAATTCTGAAAACGTTTTAAAGCTAATTTTTTTAAATTTAAAAATGATGTTAACATTTTTTTGAAAACTTTCTACTAAGAAGAATATTTTGATTCATTTTTAATTAAAGAAATTATTAATTTTGAAAAATGCCTTACTTGATGAGCATTTGTAGCCTAATAAGTAACTACTCACCAAAATTGTTTAATCTAGTTCTAAATAACATCTTGAAACATGTTTGAACCATGATGATTATATCATGCATGTAACGCAAAATGTTTCACATGTAATTACCGTTCTATAAGTGTTTTCATGTTAGACATTAATATAGTGATTTGCCATGTTCGAACATTCGTAAAATTGTAAGCATGTTCCTTTAATATTTCGGAAATTATAACTTCATTTTTATTCCAGTTTTTTTGTGATGATTCTAATGTACAGAAAATAGTTTAAAACGATTTATATTTAAATGTGATGATATTTTATTTACGCATTTCAAAAAGTTTTACTTAATTATAAATTCAATTAAAAAAAAGGCTTTTGCTTTAGCAGCGACCAACTTTTTCATATCTCAGATTTAAATCTTCAACTAAAGACACTTTCACGTCATTCACAGTCTTTAAGCACAAAAATATTAGATCGCAACTATTAGTCAATGTGGTTTCAACACGCCCATCTACCTAACTAAATCTTATCAGAAACATGTCACACGCTGTTCTCGTTTCTTCTCACAGCCTCCATTAATTTAAATGTCGATTCTTTAAAAGTATCCTTGAGAGTATCGTGAGTTTCTCCAGCCATGTTGATTAAGATTTCAAAGTTGATAGTTTTGATAAATTGTTCAGATTTTTATCTTGCCTCATATTTGTGCAGGCATTCCCTCGCATAACGTTCGTCATGCAAGGATTTTTCCTTGAGATCTGCTCTGTTGTACAAAAGGTAGAAGAGGGCTATTTCATTTTTTATTGTTTTTACATTGCATGTTTGCTTTATTGGTAATAAAGCATAATTGAAAAAAAAGTAAAGGATTGCTTGTTAATTTTTTGTGTGTTTATTTTACTGTAAATTTGTAAATTTAATTTAAATAAAGAAAAAAATGATGTTATTAAAAAAATTCTGCAAAGCATTTTTTTAATAAAATTATATTAAAAAATACCCTTTTTTTTTCAAAATTAGGATTTTCATAAATTACCTTTGACTATTTCTTGGTTTTTAGGGTATATTCTCTCACAAAGTTACTTTTGTGCAAAGAATTCGCAGATTCACGCCTCAAATCTCAAAAGCAACTTTTAATTTATATATAAAATAATTTTAGCATTTATTTAATTTATTTAAATTTGCTGCCTAATAATATAAAATGTGGTTTTATATTCTGTAGCCTTATTTAGGTTCTTATTCTTCAAGACTCTTAAGAAATTCTCTCTTTTTTTTCTCATCTATGTTATAGCAAATTCAAAATGAAGAATGTGTTAAGTTCACACCTCTTCTCTCATCGAAAAAAAATAAAACTGTATTTTCAGTGGAAATTGCTAGTTACCTTAACTTGAAGCTGTTTTCCAGTGAAATAAGGCAGGACAAAAATTAATTTTCATATTATTGTAGGCGAAAATTCTCAAGGCTATTCACTTCTTTAATAATCATTCATTCTGTTAAATTTATGATTTTATCTCAAACCTTCATCGAGTTTAAAATATTTGCAGTTGATTTCTAAATAATCCAATATATGCTATCAACTTTACATATTTTAGTAAATGAGTGCTTTTAAATGAGGAAGTATAAATTTGGTTTTCAACCAAGATATAAAGCAAGAAGGTTTAGCTCATAATAAAGTTTAATAAAAATTCATAAATAAAGGTTTTTATTCATGTTGGATGCAATATATATATGGTTCTTTAATAACATATAGCTAAATAATAAAAAATATAGCTGAAAGGTTTCTTGATTTTTAAAATTATTTTTTTCTTCTCTTACGAGCTGGCTGTGGAGGATTTTTTTCTATTGCAGCACTTTCCAATTCTCAAATGAAGTCATTTTTAATTAATTTAGAGCTGAGTTTCCCATTAATCTTCATCTTTTTCGTGTTTCTTTTGTTCTCCATCGCAAGCAAAAAATGCACCAAATTCGCTGTTGTTTTAATTTCGTCAGGATTTTAATCCTAATCATAATAATAAAAAAATAGCCGTTGCTTTTCAAACAGTATTGACAGCTATTACCTTTTCAACACTCTTTGTCTTCGTGAATTTGCGATCTTATGTGCTACTAGATTTCTTAAAGTGCTTGAATAAAAGTACTGTAATTTGTAGTTCTTTCTTAGGGCAAATGCAAATAGAAGAAATATAAGAAGAAATATTTAAATTTATAATTGCATGTTTAGGTAACATGTAAAATATAATTATAATTTATAAATTATATTTTTATTTATAAAAGTGAAATTATTCTGAAAACAAATATAATTTGAGATTTTCTAATAAACTGTTTCCATCAAATCTAAGTAATAAGACTTGATTAACCATCTAGATTTTTTTAGATCAATGAAATGTATTGATTTATAAATGAATAATCAATTTTCAATCAACCTAAAATTTCTGGAAAAATAATCAGGTACTTTTTTCCTGTTTGATTTAAATGAAAAAGACAATCTTTTCTTGACAAATAATTGATAAAAAGATATCGATAATTTAGTTCCAACTTCATTTTTTAAAAATAAATTCACCAGGTAATAAAGAACTCTAAGTTTATTTATAGAAAGTTTCTTTATTAGATATGCCTAAGTCACTAAGTATTTACTTTTTTGAGTAGTCATTCGGATGAAAAAGTTCATTTTACCATCCTTCAGGAAAATGTTATTCCTTGTTAACTTTTTAAAACTTCCATCGAGATTCAAGCAAACTGTATTAAACTTTTTACTATCTGGAATTATTAAAATATATTGATTAAATAATTAAATTTGATATTTTTAGATGGAAATACATTTAATCACACGATAATTACCCATTAAACTGAATTGAAAATTTATTTTCATGAAGTTGTATTAATATTGTGTATTAAACTGCAGCAATGAAACACATATCCAGAATAAGTTACAGAAAAGCAATAAAATATCTGTGTCCAATCCTCAAAAGAAGATAATCTGCAGCGTAAGATAAATAAATGTATCCTTGTATAATCCATTGTATTATCACCAGCATCTCTCCAACTCATCACTATCTGATGGTAGACCAACTTTTGGACTCCATAAAAGCCCAACAAATTTCAAACCCCTTGACTTGACTCACGTGTCTCCTGAAGAGATTCGGCCTCTCCAGAATCTCCTCGTGTCACAATCTCTAAAGTCTCCGGGGGACTGAACCGCGTCGCGAAAGAACGAATATATAAAGAAGAAATATATATATATATACACACATACACACACACACTCACACACTGGCATCAAAGAAAAGAAGGAATAGGAAGAGAGAGAGAAAGAAAGATAGAAAGACAGGAAAAAAAATATAGAACATTATAAATGGAGTTCTGTTGGAGGGAACAGTGGGGCATCTTTCATTTTTACTTGGGCGTTCGCTTTGACAGTTTTGGGGTAGTGACATTTTAGCAGTGCGTTTGGATATTTATTGGTGGACATTTTTTGGTCGCTGCTGCCACGGGGCTTTTCGGAGTGTGAGCACGGGCGGGCGCATATCTCATCCGGAGTCTTTCTGATTGGTCCTGACAGGAGAAGGAAAAAAGTTGACTCCGTTCGAAGGTCTAAACAGATGAGAAAAAAGTGGGATTTGTGGAGGTTTTTCATCTCTTCCTATCCCTTTTCTCCAAGGGGTTTTGGGTGGGATTTCATTGTGAATATTTAGTTTCGAAATGCAGACATGTGGGTGATGGAAGGGGGAGGAGACCCGTTTTGTTCATGAGTTGTTTTTTTCACGACATCTAAAATGCATAAGAGATATTTATCTATCTTTTTTATTACTATTTTCCTTATTATTCGATCATACATAGGCTATAAAATTCTAATGATTGGTTTAAAATTAAATTCAATAAAGTATGTTTAAAATTATTCATTCAAATAAATGTTTTCATTTTATAGTATTTTAAATTGCTAAAACTATTAGAATTTAATTTATGTTTGCAAATTTGATAGTATTTTTTCTTTAAAAGCCGTTAATGGAAGTCAGCACATTTTGCAACAGTATTCTGAATACTTGAATAAATTTCTTTTATCTCCACAATTCAAAGGAAAAGAAAATATTTCTTAATTACGATTGAATGCACATACATAGCAATGAAATTCAGTTCTTCTTTAGTTCTATAGTATTCTTTTTAACTCTTGCAATATCTATAATCTATATGTTACGTATAGTAATCAGTAATATAATAACAACTATTTTATATAGTATTTTTGGTAATAATATCATAGTTAATTAATCTTTTCATTATTTATTGCAGTATTCTCAATTTCTATAATACTGATAAGAATAGTGTTATACATATAGAGTAGGAAAAATCCAGTGTAAAAACACATTTGTGAAAAAAATTCTATTAATAGAATTACTTCGGCCTGAATAGAATATAAATACGATTAAAAGTATTAAAGTTATTTGAAATATTTACCATTCTCTAAATTAGTGTAAACTAATTTGAACTTCTTTCTTGATACGATAGTTAAAATAAAATTTAAATTGTAGTGGTATTTAGAATTAAAATTCTAAAAGAATTCTTCTTAATTTTAAATAAAGAATTTTGATCATCAGATATTGCTTTCTCCCCCACCCCCCTTCTTTTTCTTTTTTAACCAAGAAGTCCTCAATCAATCTTACTCTTTTTAATTTTTAGAATCTCTAAGAATAGAGCCTCCTTCTCCCTTTTTGTATTTTTTGTCTTAAAGTCTTTACTTTTCATTTCCTTTTTTGAATAGCGTTTCTGACTCATGTTACTAAATTACATTTCTTAGAGTAATGTAAATTAGGTAGCAGAAAATTTAATAATCATATTCTTTTCAAGTATATCGAATATCAAAGCATTTATAATCGACCCTCCTATAAAACGGCAATCTCGTTATATCGTTGTAATACAAAAATGAGCTTTCGAATATAGTGAATATCAATATACCCATCCACCTATAATATAGTATTCTGATCGAATACTGTTTCTATATAATATTTATCAAATTATAAGACAACTCTCTTGAAACACAACAATCTGTCAATGAATTTTCAGATAACGTGTTATAAAAATATTTGCATTTTCTTACCCCATGAACATTACAATTTTTTTTTTCTGTGAAACACGAATGGATTTTATTATAAGAAGGTTGGAAGTGTAAAAATCATTCCTTTCTTTTCGTTTCACTCTTAGGATACAAAAAACCTATAATTTCTTTTCTACAAAAGATTAAGATATAAGCATTCTTAGCATCTTTGAAGAATTCCTCTTTACCTCTCCAAACAGACACATTTACCTGGTATGGATTTCTTATTCTCCTCGCCTCCAGAACCCGTTCTAAGCCAACCTTCGATACACCACCCTTCCATATTAACTTTCATGGGCTTAGCCTGCAAAGAAACAAAGCCATATAAAGAGGCAAACACACAGCCAAACAAATAAACCAAAGAAGCCCATAAAAGGCCGGGTAAAAACAAAGTAACGCAAGAAAATCCCGGCCTTAAACCCCCCTTTTCCCGTACTCCCAGTTTTCTCTGTAATTAGTCGCGGGGCACACAAGAAAGTATTGCCATCATAGAAACTCCCCCAACTCTCGTTTGGCCGACCCTTTCCCTAAAGTCACGATCCTTCCACCAACAATACGACCTCCCCCTCGGAACGACCCTAATTCTTTCCTTCTTCTTCCTATTCCACCCTCAGTAGCTCGCAAAAAGTCGTTTGGTCTGGGACGTGACACCGGGCCAGATGATCGCAGTTTCGGGCTGCCTGAGTAAAAATCGTAAAAGTTTTTTTTTCTTTGCCGGCTATTTCGCCTTCGTCCATGGACAACCCTTATAAGAGCGAAGGGCTATAGACGCATTGCTGTTGTTTTTGCGCCCCCTCCCCGTGTTGTTTCTAGAAGAAACAAAGTTTTGCAGCACAGCCCTCATCAACCGGAGAATTACTTTTCTCTCCTACCTACCTATGGGTTTTTGGAGGGATATACCGAAAACAACGCAGAACTGTTCTCCTCTAGGTTATAATAAGATCGGGGAGTTTTTATTTGTTGCTGTTAGTCGGGCAAATTTAGATAACGGCTCATCCATTGCGCTGCTCCAAAGTTTTAGTGTGCCCTGGGATTTTCGCACACCATAAAATATAATTCCGACTTTCTCTTTCTCGGTTCATTAGAAAACTTTTACTTTACCTCCTCTTGAAAAGATTCTTTTCAAATACTTTCGATCCGATGATTCCGCCTTTTTTTTTCCTTCCCTTCTTGTATTGAAGTCTTGTATTATCTTTTATGAAAAGAAGATTTTATATGTGTTTCCACTTGTTAAAACCTGCGATTGTGGCGTAAAATTAAAATTATGCCTCAAAAGAGTAAAGCAAGAATTTTCAACCATTTGCCACATAAGATGTAAAATTACACGAATATTAATAGTTCTCATGAAAATTTCAATCGAAATGAAATAAATTAAAAATAATATCAGCAATGATGCAATATTTACATTACAGACATCGACAGAGAGGAAGGGCTAAAAACCTATAAGAATAAAGCTGGAGCCATTAACCTCTGCAATATGGTGATTTATAACATGACAAAGAAATCTGAGCTTTATATTTAAGCAAAAAGAGATATTAATATAAATATTTTTCTATTTAAAAGCACTACAATGAAAATCTAAAAGATCTATTTTTTATTTTTTAATATGAGAGACGTTACGGTGACATAATCAATTAATGTCCCTTATTTCATAATATCACGTTTCCCCTTAAAATTTCCCTAAATTACACTCTTTGATCTGTTTGGGGGAAAAAATTTGATAAGGAGAAATAATTTATTAAGAGTCACTCGTAACTATCGCATGATCTTCAGAGTTTCACATACTGCTGTCAGAACTTCACATAAACTGGTAGACAAATAATAGTCTGTTTTCTTGATGCGAATACCAGCATTTCCCATATCTTTGCATAACATTTATCATTACTTGCTTATCTAAAAAATTATTTTAATTAATAATGTGTACTTATTTTAATACTTAACATTTAAAAAATCATACTTTTCTGCAGTAAAAAAAATATAATAAATAAAAATTGAAGTTACTTACTCTATTTGAATCACATTAGAGGTTTGATTCTTTAATTTAATTTAGGATTAATTTAAAGATTTAAATTTTTAACTTAATACTTTCAGCAAATCTACCAAAGATGCTGCTCTCGCACATCATATAATTATTTTTTTAAACTATTATTGTATCTAAATTAAGTATTAAGTCTACCATTTTATGGAAATTTCGGTAATTTGTAGCATAAAGAAATCTGTTCAATTACTATCAAAGAAACTTGGTACATTGTAATGAAAATTTCATCAATAGCATGATCTTATTACCTCAGTATTTTGTTCCTTTTGTAAAATGTTCAATTGATTCGAAAATTGAATCGACCGGGTGCACTTGCTTTCAATCACATGGCATTAATTGATCCTATTTTTATCTTTACATTTGTTTAGTTGTTTTACAAGAGATAAAATATGTCTAATTTTTTTGTTTCTTCTTCTTTCACTTTTACAGTATTTAATATAACATTGTCTTAAATTATTGTCCCGCGTTACAGAATTTAACTGAATTAATATCTCTAGCTGCAACTGCGGGTAATTTTAATTTAGCAGTCAATTATTTTAAGATGAATAACTTTCGATATTTGCTTGTAATTTGGTATTGTTAGCTTCATATAACCCCCTTCATATAACAAAAGGTGCAAAAAAAAAAAAAACTTTCTCGCATATTGTCTAATAAAGATTTTATCCCTCCCTATTTCGCCCTCATAAAATTATAGACTTTGAATAAGACCAAGAATTATTTGCATTGCATTGGAACGATAGCTACGAAAAATTTATCTTTGGCTGGAATTTAAGATTTTCATTGAATCTAACATGTGATCTTAACGACTTTTTTTTTTGGAGAATCATCCCTGGTATGAGGTTAATAGTACCCGAAAATCAAACTCGTATATTAGATTCGTTTTTTCCAACCAACTGAAACCAAAATTTGATACATTTACAACTTTAGGCACGAAATCCCATGCCAAATTTCATATATTTAAATAGTTTCTGAGTTATCGCGTTTTTATGTAAGTACAGACCGACAGACGATCAAACTGTCGACATATTTGTTCCAAATTTAATACAAATCTACAGTTTGTATGTTAAATCTGTGCCGCAAATTTTATCTATCTCGCTTTTCTCGTTTTATAGTTATCGTGTGAATTTATATATATGGAGAGACAAACAGACAGATTTCCTCCTAACAGGATTCGCTCAAAATTGGTTAGAAATCTATAAATTTAATGTAAAGACTAAATTGAGTCCCTTTAGTCCAAGGCATTTCCGTGTTTTGATCAAAGTGTGTTTTTTGAACTTGGCTTTTAAAAATACGTGTTCGGAAGATCTGAATGACGGAGATTCCACAAAATTTCGAGTTTGATTATTATCATTGGCAATAAAAATACATTCTCTATATTTCGAGGAAGTAAAAAGAAGTAGTAAAGAAATATTAGCCCGAAACGTTAAATACCTCATAAATAATAAATCAATTTGCAGTAAGAGTGAATATAAAAAAAAAGAGTTGTTACAGTAAGCTTGTTAAAAAACAAGACAATATTTACAGGTTGTATACTATCTGTAAATTGTTAATTTGCATGATGCGAAGGCTGTATAAAAGACTCTGCAGTGCACAATGTTGTACCGAAAGCTACTAAATTTGGCACGCATTTATTAAACGATACTTTTTTACATTGTGAATTTTAAATATCATACGGGGGACTCATTAAGAAAGTGAGAAGCATAATTTTAATTAGATTTTTAATGAAATATATCGAAGATATTATTATTTTTCTCTCTATAATTTTGGAAAGCATTATCGCATAAGAATCAAATTTGTATCGTGGAAATTTAACAAATTATCGTTTCGATGATAATAGTTTTATTTCTGTCCATTTTTTAAATATCTTTTAGCACAATACTTTTCATTGTTTTATTTATCGAATTAATAATCACAGACGTTACAGCAACATTAAATAATTTTTCATAAGCAAATACTGTTACTGTAAGTAAAAATAATTATATAAAAATAATATAGAACCAGACAAAGGAAAATATATATATATTACTTTGCTATGGTGTTTCATTCTAGAAGTTTGAATTTTTCTTTGTCCTTTTACACTCCATGTGCTTTATAATTTAAAAATAAAATCATTAATAAATATCATAATAGATGATACCGAAACATTTTAATAGTCACTTTCACTAATTAAGTGCGACCTGTATGCTGTATTTACAACCATTTTAAGAATGCACGTCCTAAAAATCTCAAATTCAAATTAGTACCTGGTAATGCTGCAATGCAAATAGCAGGAGTTAGTTGGCAGGCGGACTACAAATATTTAACGTGAATTAAGCAATTTCATGTATGAATGGATTGATTATCAACAGAGACTGTTATTAAAGTGTTTTGTATATGATGTATATTGGATAAATTTGTTCATTATCATTTAAATGTTAAATATTAACATTTGCACCCGCAGTCCTTTCTGGAAAGTGTTAACTGTGATACTTTATGAAATTAACTAAAGTTCCATTGATGTACATCATTATTTTGTACCATACTCATAATCTTATTCCTAATTTTCATCATCTTATTCGCAATAAACGGTAATTTTTAAAAATTATATTCAAATTGAAAAGAGTTACTGCAGTAAAAGTTTAATTTAAATGGGGAAATGTCAACTTCAGATAGTGAAAGGTTGATATAATTTACTCGTTAAGATTTGAGAGGGGGGGATAATTTTTCAGCTGCAATACTTTTAAATAGTAACACTTGTTTTTAATAAGTTGTAAGGCATTAGTATTTATTTTGCACGATATTATTTACTTTGAGACACCATAGTATTTTAGAAAACAGAAGGAAAAAATGGGGTGGGTGGAGGGAATGATGTTTTTTTAATGATGTTTTTTAAATTCTTAATAACTTTAACTATCTCCCATGAATTTAAATAAAAAGAAAATAGTTGTAAAATTAGCAGTTAATTTCATTGGACATAGAAATGATTTGTAGGAAAGCTTTATAGCCATTAAAAAGTTTTATACAACTGTGTTTCTACAAATTCCACAACCATTTTTTAATTGTTTCTAAAAATAACCTTAGAAATTCTTAAAAATCATTACGTTTTTATTTTTTTTTAAAGTAATACGAGTAAATTTGGATTATTTAGCTAAAAATATTTGAAAAAAAAAGTTAAACTTCAAGTATTCAAATGATTGAGAATTATCACTACTTAATTTTAAAAAAATGCCTATCAACTTAAAGATATAAATCAAAATCATCGTTTGAATCAACATGTTTATTAACAGTTATATTGACTTAAGATAAGATTGATTCTAGGTTTTTTTTTTTTTTTGTTAGAAATTCTGAATCATATTTTTAATTTTTAATTTTTTTTAACACAATAATGTTTGTAAGTTGTTAAATATTTATAAATTGTACTTATAACGTGAAAATTAAAAATCGCCAAAACACTCCACAGGGCAAATCGATGGCAGAATCTACTATTAACTTATTTCTTTAGTAGTCGGTACTCACTAATAAAGTATTAAAAATTAATCAAAATGTTAACATTTTTTCTTTATAAAATTGAAGCACTAAAACATTTTTACATCACTTTTAAAATTTTAAAGTTTTTCAGTGTTATTAGTTAAATTTCTGCAAAATATTTCGCTAATTTCAACAAATTAGTAAAAATATTCTACGCAAATTTTACAGCAATACTTTTCAATATTTTTTGGCTACATTTATACTCAGAAGCACTGGAACGGCAGTAAATCTTTTGTAGTATGAACGTCATCGTTATGTACTATTAAATTATTCCTATGGTAGTAGATGGTAATTAAGGATCTTACAATTTTTAATTAAAAATTAATCAAAATTTTAACATTTTACTCTAAAATCAAAACACATTATCATAAAATACATTATTATATTTTTTGTGTTATTTTTAAATTTTTTAATAATTAAGAACAATTTTTAAAAATAAAATAAAGAAATATGATGTAAGTCTAAAATATTATCGCGATAAAATTTTGCAGGTTTGAGTTTCGAATCTAAAAATTTTCATCATTCTTGGGTAACTATTACCTTCCAGATCCATAATTTCCTACTTTTAGGTTACAAATACACAGCATGATCTCCCAGCGTCCTTGACAAGATGATTGAAAGCAAAAACGTAAAAGGGCCCGACTGAATGAATATTTCTAACTGTGAATGACTATGACATAACATCTCTATCAATATCCGCCCAAGATCGATGCCAGCCATCCCCTTTTCCCATTTCTTCATGCAAAAGAGGGATCGATCTTCGGGTGGAAGTTTTGCGCTAAAAATTGGGATTAGCCGTATTCACGCACCGTCGAGTCGTTTGATGATCACGTACGGGCACCCAGACTCCTCTTAATGACTCGTCGCCCACCCCTCCCGTCCCTGTGGAATCCCTCACCTGTCACTCAACGGGCCTGTCCCTGTCACCTGCCTAACAAGGTGCGAGGAGCAAAATATGGAAGGAAGACGAGAACTTGTCCGACATCGTGCAGAAATGGACTCAGGATTTTTAATTGGATTAGCAAGGACTCCGGAAGAAAACGTTCATGGTTTTGTGAGGGATAGATTCCCCTCACTCACTCCCTGTCCTTTGCTTTTATAAATAGCATGCTACGATTCCATAATATCGATACCTGTTTATTCCTTTAATTTTGATCGTATAAACTTCCATAGATCAGAGTTCCTGCATTTAATTAAACGAGTTTATTCGCACCTCGAATTTCTTATTTAACAAATGCATTTTATATTCGGTTTCGTTATATAGTAAAGAGAGTTGAGAATATATTTTTAGACATTTTTACTGTTAATTGACTTACTGCTTACTGCTCAGTTGTCGTCCTCATCATCTGACCGTGTTTCAAAATTACGAGGTCCATCCAAAAATAACCCTAATGTTGGTTTAAAATTGTACGTAAACTACTGCTAACCGATTTAATCCAAAATTAAAAGCAGAGTTACAATTGGTTATTAGAGATACCAATGAGGCGGCGTTTCAACTAAATTTAACGATTGGCATTCTTAAAATTTATCGCTCCAATTGTGAGGAATTTTTTTTTAGTTATTTTTTATATGCGATTTTAATTCTTTTATATAGACTAGAGTAGTCTGGTTTGGTTTAAATGAACAGTCACGCTGAAAGCTTTGGATTGAAATCCGAACCATCATAAATCTCTACTAAATGCCATTGAATTACAAAAATAGAAAGCAAAATCGATTAAAAAAAAGAGTTGTTTAAGTATTAAAGACACCTAACAGATATAAAAGTTTATTTAAAATGAGTTAACGCGATGCATTGGAACAGATAAAAATTTCACGGCTTCCTCTTTGCAAAATTTTGAAAAGTTGTTCGCTTTTTGCAAGAAAGACTAAACAATACTGATTGATGATTCTGATGGAGACAAATGTGTAAAAAGAAACACTCCAACGAGCACCGAACTAGGTCAAGCTCTTGATATTTTGAAACATGGAGTGCAACATCATTCAACAAATTTTAGAAAGCAATAAAAGAATGGAAAATATAGTATATGTCCTCTGTTAAGGAACAATTGTCGACAACTAACAATAAATAAATTCTATAAGTTTTTGAATTCCAGAATTTTTATTCTTTTCCTTTGGTGTGACAAAAATATAGCTGATTTTACTCAGTTCAATTATTGTTATTCGATTCGACTAACGTTTTCAAAAATCTTCAGTCCCAATACCATTAAGCAACAATCACTGTAATGACGAAATAGTAATGCCACCTCAAGGTAAGGTTACAAGTAACCTTTACAAAAATGCAGAAGAAATGGCATATCAAATTTGATTTATCAAGCAGATACACGTTTCATTTCCGCTTATATATGAGCACACAAACAAATCCTTTACCATTCAACGAATTTGTTTCAAATTTTATAGATTACGTAATTTTTCCTCAAAATTTCATACATATCTGAAATTTTGGTGCAAAAGTTCCATATTAAGACTTCTGTATCAGGCGTGCGTTTTTGAGTTATCGTATTCCTTCACGAACGGGCAGGCCGATCGACAGAGAATAAAACATGTATTTGATCCAAAATATAGTAGACATACATTATCCTACACGTATATGCATAGACTGATAAACAGTTTACCACAGATGGTCCAAATCGATTATAAACTGTTCGTTCAATGAATTAGATCTAAATTATATGTTATATTTTTATACTAAAACAAGATTCAGAACAGCAATTATGGTATAAAACTTCCATGCTATAATTTCTTTATATAGCATGTATGTGAATTACTGTGCTCATATATGCTCGAATAGGCAAAGCAACTTAAAATTTCTCAAAATTTGACAAACATCTATAATTTTACTGGTAAAAATGTGTGTCATATTTCAATATATTTGCTCACTGTGTATTCGAATCATCACGTGCTCATGCATACAAAGACCATAGATTATCTGCTGATAGATTTCATTCGAAATTCGATTGAGATTAAAAATTGTGATGTACGTTGAGATCACACGCCAAATTCCAATTGTCTAGTTTTTCGAATATTTAAGTTAATATATTCATAGAATGACATTCAAATAATTCTCAAAATGATCTTCTACGGATGCACAGACAAGTAGAGATTTGGTAACTCATGAGATAGAAATTTTTGATGATAGTAATACTTTGTGTTCTCAAATTTCATAACCGAGAAAGAAAGTAACAAATAATATAAGTAAACGCTTGGTTTAACAAAATAAGTTTTGCATGTTGCTTTATACTTCCAAACAAGCTTCGACACATAAAGAAATGAATCTAAAATTTCAACACTGTTTATCAATATACACTTTGTTTCTTGATATAATTGAAAATAGTAAAAATTTCTGATTGGAAAGATTAGAAAAACGTAGACAAAATAAGATTGAGAATCATTCTTGCTCAAAATTTTCTTATATATATAGTCTTGAATCTAGATATGTACAAAAGAGACTTATGAAATGAAAAAAGAATATGTAACTAAATATTTTTTTAAAATTTTTGTCTGGTACAAACCTTTTTGCTTTAGTCCGTTTTATACTTTTCTGCTGCTAATATTTGTTTATCTATGTGTAAGAATTCTCTTTCATAATAACAATATTCTTTGTTATTTGTTTTCTTAATTTGCTGTTATGTTATCATTGCTTCTATGAATTGAAATCTTGTTACGAAAATATTTTTGTTGTGAAATTGCTTTATTAAGAAAATACTCTTTTCTACTTCTGTTTCATTTTTTATTTATTAATTTGTTTTTCATGGGCCATGCTTAGTAGAATCCTATCAGAATGAAGAAATAAAGGATGTGTTTTTTATCTTAAAATCACATTCGTGTTAAAATTGAATCAAAAAATTAATTCATTAGACTTCAAAATAATTAACCAATAAATTAGAAAAAATGCAAGCACTTAAACATCTTCCATCTAAAAGAAACTATTAAATTAAAACGTAAACAATCATTTTAAAAATCTTCATAAGTAATAATAACAAAAATTTTATCTGCAATTTTAGTTTTGAGTAGAAAGAAAATTTGTTGATTATTTATCCTCAAAAAGAAAGAAAAAACTTAAAAAAAGATAGAAAAAAATTAAAAAATAGGGAAAAAATTTCTTAAAAAGAAAGAAATTAGGAAAAAAAAATTAGAAAAAAAAGAAAGAAATTAGGAAAAAAAATTAGATAAAAAAAGAAAGAAATTATGAAAAAAAAGAAAAAAATTAGAAAATAAAAGAAATGATATAAAAATATATCTTAAAATGTAATGCCTAAACTGCTTCTTTAAATTGCTCTTTAATACCCTGTAATAATTTATACTTCTAAGTTCTCAGTTCATTTAAATATTTTAA
This sequence comes from Argiope aurantia, assembly GCA_026543865.1. Taxonomy (NCBI): domain Eukaryota; kingdom Metazoa; phylum Arthropoda; class Arachnida; order Araneae; family Araneidae; genus Argiope; species Argiope aurantia. The sequence goes on from JAPMOR010106913.1 coordinate 514,933, forward strand.
TTATTCTGCCTAAAACTGTATCACATTGCAAATGAAATTTCCCAATAAATATATATTTTCAATTTTGAAATAAATTTAAAAAAATTAGTCGAGAATATAGATATAAGACCAATACACTTATTACAGTACTTTATTTTAGTATTTGCTGTTATGATTATATCTAAATCAAAAATAAATAAAACAAAACTTATTTTTTGTAAAATTCTAATGACTCTGTGTGTTGAATATTTTCAAAATACAAGAATAATTAACTTCTTTACTTTTTTTTTTTTGTTTTTGACTACCCTTTTAATTAATTTTAGATAATCTGCTATTAATTTTCTTCACTTAATATTTAATTAAAAAAGACTTCCTTGTTAATTTTTAGCTAATCTGTAGGGGAAAAAAGTATGCTCATTTTGGAACTTCATTCCCTTATAGCAAATAATTTTTTATAAGAAAAATGTTACAGCATGTTCGAGTAAAATATCTGCATCAGAGTAGGACATATCTCTGATGTCATAAATGTGACTTTTAATTCAATGAAAATGAATTTCAAAAATTAAAAAATGATGTTTGTTTTAGTTATAGTTTGACATAATAAAGCATACATATTTAATGCTCACCCAGATTTTGAGACAGTTATATCTTAATTTTTTATAATAATTTTTTTACCTTATAAAAATCTGAAATTCGTAATCCATGCAAAAAGTGGTGAACGATGATTCATGACCTTTATACAATTATTTATAAAAACTTTCGATTCCGTAATTTTCTGTTTTAGCTTCTTGGGTAATTTTTCCTTTCCGACTTATAATTTAAATATTTTAACTATTTAGGTACATCTAGAGATTGCCGAATGAGTTTTTATACTTTTTATTATTCCCTCCATGCTTAAAAAATATCTTTTACGTCTTCAAAATCTCCAGAATACTTTTTTCTTTTTGGTGAACTCTTTTTATTTGTAAAAACTATAATAAAATTGAAATTAAACTTTGCATTTCTACTTTTTCGAGTTTTGCTCTTCTAGTGTATATACAAATATGAATTACAGAGGTTTAACATTAAATCTATGTGAATATACATTTAAAAAAAGAAGCCACCATAAAATATATTTAGCATAGCTTAGTACAGTTTCCTGCCATCTGAATCGTTCTTTTTAGAAGCAATTTTACAACCATTCCAAATGAGACATAGCAAGGAAAATAAAATAAAATGAGGTGAAATAATGAAAAGAATCCCTTTCTACACAAAGCCCAAACTTTAAGGTATGTCGGCGCAATGCTTGTGTAACTTCTTTTCGTGAAGGTCTTTACGTATCACACTCCTTGAGATTCTGCTGTACCTCGGTATATGTACACAGAGGAACACAGGACTACAGCGAGGTGTTAACAGATAATGCCCCGTAGCCTTTCTTGATGAGCCTGTCTGCGAACTCGCCGATGATTATCAGGAAGGCAATCACCATGGTAACCCTTCACGTTAAGAGGATGGAGAGGAATCTTTCTCCCTCTCTCTACCTGCAGCATCCCAGTAGAAAGGAGAAGGCCAAACAATTAATGGCAGAGCAGAACATGCCAAACGGACTTTGAAATTACTCTCTTCCTTCACTCTTTTCTGCTTTTATTTTATTACTTTTCCCTCGTGCAGCATTTTTTTCCCCTTTCTTCCCTCCCTTCTTTTCTTGTATATTTCAGCCTTCAGGGGACTACAGCGAAGTTTTCAGTTTTCCCCATTTTTATTTTATTTTATTATTATTTTTTAGCTTTTCCTACTTTTTTTTTCTTTTTCTTCTAGTTATTATTATTTGGTAATTTTATTTTCTTCATTTCTTTGCAGGCAGGAATATTCCAAGACTTTCTTCTCTCACCCCCCCACACGCTCTACCTTGCTCTTTCCCCTCCCCTTTTCCATTTTGTTTATTGGTGTTATCATTTTCTGCGGTGCCTTCCGGAAATTTTTTGACTTTAATGTATACCCCGGGTTTCGAAAGATGCAAAAATCAGCATAAATCTCCTACTTTTTTTTTCAGTTTTTCTTCTGTATTGGGCCCTTTGTACTACCGCATTCATAGTCTAGATTTTTTTTATATATGTTATTCTTCATTTTTGCTACCTCTCTCTCCCGTTCTTACTCTCTCGAACTCAGCCGATATTTCATTGCCTTTGATTGAATACGCCTCCGTAGTGAAGTGTAATGACTAATCCCTACGCGGCAGTACTCTGCGCTCGGTACAGTAGAAAATACATTATTCTTTACGTAACTCCATTTTTGGGCTGAAATTATGCAGCATGTGTAGTTGGGGGTGGGGGATGACCCACTTTGAAGCATCATATTTCTTTGTCAAATTTCATGTGAGCGATGTATCCGTCGTAATTATTTTTTTAACTTTTAGTTCAAATTTTTCCACCACTTTTCTTTATGACAAATTTCTTGGCATTTTATTTTTATTATTATTTCAAAAACTTCAATATATGAATTACATAATAAAATTCTGTATCATATTTTTTCATATTGTTTCAGAGAAGAGATTCTGGCGTATTAAATGCAATTTTATTTTAAGTGTTTGGCCCTCAGCTTATGAAGTTCAGCAATTTGTATTAACTTCTAACGCTTTTTTCATCATTACTATGCAGAGGGTCTTTTTTACTATGCAGAGGGTCTAAGGTCTTTTTTATTCAATTAATAATCCGTAGAATACTTGAGGCGTTTGCGGATTACCTGTAAATTTTGCAACGTATTAGAATGATGTCATTTTAATTGTAAGTTTGAGAAGAGATAATTAGATGCACGTATGTCACACAGACTTGACTGTTTAGGACTTACAATATTAAGGAATCAATTCATGTAAGAATGCATGGTAAATACAACAGGATTGGTTATAAAGGTGATAATATAAAATAATCTTTCGCTTTTAAAACGCTTATGTTCAGGGGCACAAATATGATTGACATATGAAAATAACTGACCAATTTTTCTGCACGTTGAATAAATGTTCCGTGTGCTGTCTCGGATTCTAATGGCGGTAGATAAATTTTCATTACACATTTCGTAGCTGAATCCTGTTTGTAGTGCATTTGTGGGACGCTGAAACTTCACGTGTATTTGTGACAGCTTAATAAGATAATCCCACTTTTTTTCTGAATTTTCACAGACAAAGACATATGAATCATTCTTCAATAAGAAGACTGTGCATAAAACAAGCTGCTCGGATATTTGAAATAATGGTTGTTTCCGCTATTGATTGATTTCCTCCCAATTAGAAGTGCTATATCGTCATTGAAACCTTCAAGTTCACGTTAAAAACTTTATTTATGTACCCTTATGTTTAAAAAAAAATTAGAAGAACTCAGGGAAGGAATTAATGCTGCAATGATGGTCATTGACGGGATGACGCTACAAATGAATGGAACAAGTAAAATTACTATCTGGATGTCACATGTAACCATATGCATGAACATTTGAAAAGTGTGTAATAAACCTCTTGAGTTTGCAGTTACGTTCATATATTACTTATATTTGCAAGTGTAATACTTTTAAATATCTAGTGCATTGAAAATAAATGGATCTTTTATAGCAGCTTTATATAATGTCAGATTGTATGGGCTTTTCTGTGAAATTTAATTCGTACTGGTTTGGGTATACGTTCTTGTTGATGTAAAAAAATTATCAACTGGTTGGTAATTTTCTTATTTTTTTAAATCGGAATTTTGTATTCAAATTCTTAGAGTTACAAAATAAATACAAAATCAGTTATATTCATTTTCAAATTGATGTTAAAGTATGGAAGGTTCATTGCATAACGGATTTTTTTTTTCGTCCTGAAATTTATGCAAAATGCATTTTATGAAAGAATAATCAATAAAAATAAAAAATAAATTGATAAGAATAGACTGTTTATTAACTTCAACATTCTCTAGAGAAATCACCAAATATTTGATATATAGTTTCTGGAAAAATTATATCAATAATATAAGAAATTTGATTTATTTGAATTTTTTTAATTCATCGCGGCAAATTTAGAAATTTTTAAAATAATTCGTATTAAATAAAATTCTTATTTTCAACAATGATTATAAAGCATTTTCCTACATATAATCTAATAGCAAATATTTCTCAGCAAGTCAACGTACTGACAACTTTAGCAAAATAAAAGAATGAAATATCCTCATAATCAGATTGAAAGAACATCGTAAAAAGCAATTTAGAGAAAGAATATAATTGATGAGTAATCTATATCTATACTTATAATAAAGCTGAATGTGTGTGTGTGTGTTGGCGCTCTACAGACCAGACCATTCAACCTACAGCTACCACATTTGGCACGTGTATACCTTGGAGGCCGGGAATGTGCACCTGGGGATTATTTTTTCAAATTTTTAATTAGAATTTTATTTATTTAAAAATTAAGCGAAATTTTGACGTGTTTCTGCTATAACTTCCGAAAATATTACCACACAAAAAAGATTTTTACATGAAGTTAAAGATAAAAAATTTATCTTTTAAATATACCAATGTTTTAACCTTAAAATTAAATTTCTATTTTTAATAAATTTTTAAATAAATATTTTAACTATGTTTTTCAATGATTTTTTTTCGTAAAAAATAAAATTTAAAATTAAGCACGCTTTGCATTCATGGGAAAAAATTAGCTTTTTTCAAAGTGTTGCCATCACATTGATTAAAGCTCCAATTAAAAATAAATTAAATCTTTTTGGAACTGAAATCTGCAAAAATATAATTTTCGGCACGTGTCTGTAGGAAATGAAACAAATATGAAATATTATTTTTTCTAAAAAATAAATTCAATAAAAATTATTTTATGATAAAATTATTATTACACTCTCTATATTATTAATCCAATAAATCAGTTTTATTTTCAGGCAAGTTTTGTTTAATATGAACAGGATATCCATTCAAATCAGGGCCACACAGATAATTTGTAAACCTTTAGTAAGACACAGATCTGCTAAAATGGTCTAAATGGAAAAGATTATATTTTATGTAACTTGATTCAATAAATGCTCTAATAAATAACGAATTTTTGATTTTACATAAAGCTTCTGCTGTGGAAATCACGATTAACAAAATGTTCTTGAAACACTACTATTTTAAATAAAAAGAGTTAATTTCCAATCAACTAAATCAATCACTTAAACTGACTGACTTATGAAAATTTGAATATCAATAAAAAAAGGATAATTATAGATTTTCCATCGATCGTTTCAAAGAAAATACGCCAATCAGCGCGCAGGTTTCCGAAGTTAATTGGCCTAAGATTATGAAAATGTTGAATTTTTCTAAATTTTTAACATTCGAAACTTTATAAATGAGTCTTAGTTGATCGTGGAAAATAGAAACATTCATTCATTTACTTAAAATTTGGTGTTTCCAGAATATTTCTCAGAATATGATACCTTACTGTATTAAATTTAGACTTCATAATTTTTGAAATATATTTATAGGCCGGAACAAAATATTATTATTGATTTCATTTCAATCCTTTTGGAAGCAAAACTAAAAACTGAATTTTATGCTGAATCTGAGAAATTTTTGTTGAATTATTCTTTGAGATATTACATAAATTATGAAAAATATTTTGTAGTTCACATAAGACTTATATACCGAGCGATTCTGTTTGCAATACTCATATTCAATAATAATAATAAATAAATAAATAACAATAAAGATGATAAATAAAATAAAACGCTTGGTTTCATTAAAAAATATCTTTATTAATTGCAATTTCATCATTTCCACTTTAAATTAAAATTGAGGTTTTACCGGAAATGACAACAAATTAGCAAAATATATATAGTAAATTGAACGAAACGATCTAAACAACAGTATAAGTTTGGTATGATTATCAAAATTTGAAGATTAAAAATGTTTTGTTTGAGAATCTATTAAGAGACCAGTTACTTAAAATATTTAATTGAAAATTGTAGCGAGCGGTAATACTGGCGAACCGGCTGGTCGCCAAAGGCGGCTAGTTATTAATAATTTAACTGCAATTATTATGAAAATGTTAGCTTTGCAGTAGAACTTTGGTTTTTTTAATCTACTGGGAACATAATCACCTCGTGTAATCGAAAACTCAGTTAATCGATAATAGATTTTAAATTATATACCTTCTTTTCTTTTAAGGAGGTTTCTTAAACTTTTTTATTTGGAATCATAAAAAAAAATTCAAATATAACTATAATAGCAATTATATAAACTCAAAGACGCATTACTTAAGAGGATAAGAGAGTTTTGCCGATCTTTGCTGTTTCTTTTTGTTTTTCTCGATCATTGTTTAAGACCTGTAATAATGAATAATCCTTTCATAAGTTTTAATTTCTTTTACGATAAAGTAATATTTCGCTTGTAAAGATTCACAGGATAACTCGAAAGAATCTAATAAGAAATTATTTTAATCCCCCACTTTTTCTCTTCTGCTTTTTTTAAACTTGAATCTGCTTTCATACCTGAAATAGCAATTCATTTGATAAAATTAGTTCTTGAAAAGGCATTGTGACTTCTTTTCAAAGGAAGTCTTAGAATTTTTAAAAATAAAATTTCAAATAAAATATGTATTTATTAGTTTATTTTATAGTTATAATAGAATACTTTTTAGTTTCATTTTTTTAATGAATGCATTTCTTACTAACTAAAAAATAATTTTAAATTTGAAAATTAAAAAGAATAATAATTTAGTAAATAAAAGAATTTAGTAAATAAATAAAATTTTTAATTTAATAAAAAAAACTTAATAGGATCAATATATGAATCAAAAATAAATAATGTCATTATAAAAGCAAAATAAATCAGAAAGCTTTTTCTCTAAAAACTGTGAAACTGAAATTTGAAATGCCATTTCATGTTATTAACCGGTGTATCAGAGTTCCGAATCTATGAAGCCACTGAAAAATGGAATTTCAATCCATGAAACAAATATACCATCTCCACACAACAGAAAAGCAAAGAATTATCATGTATAGATGAATAGTAAAACACATATCGCAAGCTCTTCAACATTTGCTATATGTATCCCATACTAGCAAACATCATTATTACTATTATGATTATTTGTACTTCGCCTATTCTTTTCAAAATAAAATGTTGCCTTTAAAAAATTCAAGCGTCTATAAAAAAATAACTAATAACGGAGCTTTAAGGAGAGAAGATAACTGAATTTAAAAAGAAAGAAAGACACAACAGAATCAAGTATAAAAAAAAGCCCATGGGGTGGGGGTGAGGAATAAAAAAAATTGTGCCTATTCTATAAAGAGAGAGAATAAGAAGAAATCTCTCTAGTGACAGGCCTAAACCCCGCCCCCTCGCCATAGCCACAAGTCACTCCAAAGAATGATGTATTGAGCATCAAGGTTTGCGCATCGCCACTACCATCCAATGGCATCGAGCCATCGATCCGAATGAAATTTAAAGAAGGGACAAGGGGAGCTCTCCAGAAGAAAGAAAGGAGGAAAGGGGTTGAGGGAGGCGGCAGAAAAAGAAAAAAGGAAAGAGAAAAATAAAGACCCTACAGGCAGAGTTGGTTTCAGTATTGGGGTGGATGTTAAGGCAACAGCAAAGGGTGCTGAAGTGTGTTGAGGTCTGCTTGTTTGTGTTTAAGCTAAAGGATGTTTTGTCTGGGCAGATAAGAGAAAATGATAAATAGCATTCATTGAATAAGGAAACTAAAAACCAGCATGCCAAAAGCAAGAAATTGCCACTCTAATTTTAAATGTATATCTTAATGTTGCCAAATAGATGGCATGCCACTTGTATTATTTGAAGGAAGCTACAACAGCTCCTCGCAGATATTTACAATGATCAAATTAAATGAAGAATTTTATCATATAATCAGAATAAATGTGGTAGAACATATTCAGGTTTTATATTCATTTACTTAAATGCGTTTTTAAAGCATAAAACAATTTGAAGTATATATATATATATATATATATATATATACGTTATTTCTTTTTCAATAGAAAATATTAGTTGTAAACGCCCTACAAACTCTTTTATATCATTAAATAGAGATTAATTTCAAATCTTTTTCACTCTGGCATTCATTTTATGCTCTTCCATCATTGTACTTCTTATCTCTCCTATTTCAGATATCCAAAGTTTGGCAAATGATCCAACACATTATTTCATTTCAATCTGGGTTTAGTTTCAAAAGTGAGAGTTACTCAAGTAAAAAGCTTTATAATTAAGTGCTTAATCAAATTAATATAATCATGTATCCTGGTAAAATTATCTAATGATTATCCATATCATGATTAATAAGTATTTATTTCTGATAATTTGTAGCTCTGATAATCTATTAGCGTGGCTTATTTCTAGTATTAATAAAGGGAAGTTTATTTTTATAAACTGGAGAATATTGTTAGTACTTTCTTGTAAAAGTTAACTATATACATATTTACACTCACACTCACGCAACCCCCCCCCCCACACACGTATTGAAGAATTGCTTTTTAAAACTAAATTATTTTGTCTTATAGAAACTTTTAAAGCAATGTGAATACCAATTCTTTGAGAATATATATTCATTTATATTATGAGAATATATTATATATATTATAAGAATATATTCATTTTTTAAGTAATAGCAAATCTTAAAAGTAATGAATGATTTAAAACCATTTCATTCATTTACTAGATAAGTTCGGTAAATTCAGTTTTCAGAGTTGTTCATCATTTTTTGGTCCTTCATTGCATAGTGACTTCTTAAATCTTTTCTTATTTTCTGTTTTCCTTTTCATCTTTCTTCCCTGCAGTGTTCCAATTCTCTTTTCGAAAATTAACATCAGCATTATAGTCAGTACGATTTTTTCATTTTTGTCTGTATGAACAATTTAAGGAATTGAATCGTTTTTAAGCAATAGATGAGTTAAAATTCTAGAAACAAAAAGGTTTATTCTAAAAATAAAATTTATTAGCTCTTTCGTTTGAATAAAAAAAATTCAGGATAAATTGATGCCCAGATTTTTTTTTAACTTTTATCTTTTTTTCTTTTTCTTAATCTGGATAAAATTATTTTGAAATTCTCTTGAGAATTCAGTTAATTCTTAACATGACTTCGATTATAAGATCATTCGAGAGAAAGTTTTTAATTTGTATTTCTTCTATTCTAATGAAATCATTTATATTTTTGTAATGGAAAACATGCGAAATATTAAAATATTTCCTAAAATGTGTAAAATTATATAACTATGTTAAAAAATTATGGAAAATTTATTGAAATTTCATAAAATTTTATTACATCCGATTTTATCTATTTTTTGTAATAGTATTATTTGTTGATTTGGTAAATAATTTTGCAAAAAAATATTTTATCACAGATTAAAATATATGGAAATGTTGTATGCAAAAAAGAAATGGATCTTAAAAAAATATTACTTCTTAAAATGTTCAAGCATACAAAAGTTGAAAACACTTGCATGTAGACAAGTTCATCAGATACCCTACTAAAATTTCAATATCTATGATTCTACGATTATGATTATACAATTTTATTATTTATGATTCTATATCTACGATTTGTATGTAAATAGTTTTTATTTCATTATGACAACTAAGCGAAACTAAAGTATCAACAAATATATCTAAGTAACTCATTTCCTTTCATGTAAAAAATTTCAGATAATTTCACACTAGTTCATTCTCAAAAGTATAAGTTGAAACAAATATAAATATTATAATTAAACAGATAATGAATTTTCTTTGCATTAAATTGGAAATAATGTAAGCATGGTCAATTCAAATCATATAAATTGATGAACAAACAAATGTTATTGTCTTGTTACTGAATTCTTTCTTGTAAAAAGCACGGACATCTCTGAAAGCTTGGACCAAAAAATTCCAACGCTCTAGGACATAGAAAGAGTCATTCCAAACAATAAAATTCAAAACTCCCGAAGACCTTTAATGATTTGCTCTTATTTAATTTCGGCTTCACTCGGAGCAAAGAAAGAAAGAAAAAAAAAGTCGTTGCCGCTCACTTCATACTCTATTGAACCGATACCGCTATTTACTTAACAAATAAACTTTCTTTTACACAGGATGTTCGCGTAAAAACTCTTTATTCAACCACAAGCGTCCTCATTGTTGGAAAGGGGGTTACATAATGGTAATATTTTTCTCGAGCGCAGACCGACGAGCAGCCTTAAGGCCATGTAAACACAACAATCACAGAAACGACCTTATCTGGCAGCAGAAGCGCATTTGAAGGCTGAGTGGTCTTTTCTCGCGGTTCCCTGCCTCTCCCGATCCTTGATGCTCTTGCGCTTCTTTTCTCCAACCGACCGTACGCTCTCGCTCCTCCTTTTCTTGCGGAATTTTCTCTTCTTTATTCTGTGTGCCCTTCTTTTCTTCTTCTTTTTTTTAACTCTCTCTCTTCTCTCTCTCTCTCTCTCTCTCTCTCTTTTTTCTTTCTATGGTCTACCAATGTGCACATTTTAAGCTATTTTTTTAACTCTTTGTTGCCCAGCTTTCACTGTTCGCAACTCACTAACCAGTTTCCTGTTTCCGTCAACTCCTTACTGTCATCCGGAGACCTGCGTTATAATATCTAATAAAAAAAGAATTGATATAAAGGGATCTCTTTAAAAATTTACGAAGGAGGCCAATGAAAAGAATCTATAATGTGTCTTGCATTGTAGGGTCTATGAAATATTTCAAATCGCTAAGGCATCTTATTTTCTTCTTATTGCCCTTAAATTGCTTGCTGTTGGAGTTATTTGAGCCAAATTTTGAATTTCCTATATGTTTAGTATTTCTTGAACGCAAATGTGACTTCTATTCATACAACAGCTTTCAATTTTTGTATTTGCTGACAAGCATCACTAAGATAATAATTATTCTACATTTGCGAATAGAAATGATTTTATTTCTTGCTGAAATATTTTTGGTTGCTTTCATCGAAAGATTTGTGAATTATTTTAGGTCGATGATGCAACCTCTTTTTTTCTTTCTGCTGTTAAATTGTCCTTTGTTGTTGAAGGCGAGGCTAATTTCAAATTTAGTATGGCGTTGTATTTCTGGAATACAACCGTGTTTTCTACTGAAGTGGCAGATTAGAATTTCTGTGCTTGTTGGGGGAAAAAATCCACTCAGATAAAAAAAATTCTTCTACAATTACGAATAGGTATAATTTTATTTTTTAAGGGAATTCTTTGAACAATCTTTATAAATTTTATTGCTTCAAGCTGAAATTTCTATCTCTAATTTACTTGCTGCTTTCTAGATCCTATTACGAAGAAGGTAATATTAGTATACATTTAACATATTGTGGTTATTTTTTGTATATTTTCCGATTAATTAACTGTTAATTTTATTATTATAAAATGTTGAAAAATAATACTCTTAAAATTATACCTCTATGTCAAGATTTCTGTTTGACTTAATGAATGATTGCCAATTATATCAATTCTTTATAGAGTTAATTGCCTTAACTTTACTTCCAAATAACAAGTCATTGGATCAAAGGAACTCGTTCAGTCCTCGTTCTCTCGTCTATTTGGAAACCAGAATAAAATTTTCCCTATCCTTATATGGACCAAAGAACTCAGCAACACATCAAGAAAATTATATAATAAGGCATATTTGATATTTTAAGGTAATATTTAACAGTAGAATACTATAGAAAAGCAACGAGTAGCAAAGTAACTATTTACTTTATCAAACAAAGATTTTTATTTCATTTAGACGAGAAACAATTATTCTCGTTGCTATGCATGTCCCTTGTAAAGTCCATTTCTTCGATGGTTCATAGTCAGTGATATGATATTGAATATAATTCGCATTTTATAAATTACGCGAATAATTAATAAGTATATAAAATTCTTAGACGTTGGCGTAAGCATGCGAATCTTTTTTAAGATTTTAAGATTAATCGACATATGTAGATATTACATAATATCAGCATAGCTTTATGAGTGTAATTACAGAATTTATTTCTTTGAATAATGAGATTAAAATTAAAACTAAGACCATTTTTTAAAAAAATACAATTTTTACTTTTTTATATATAGGACATCTCCTCTAATCTTGGAACAATAATTAATACGAGGAGGTATCAATCCATAAAGGCACGTATTTTTGAGCACAATAATAAAAATGCAATGCATAACTATTTAAAAGTATTCCCAATTTATTACTTTCCGGCATAACTGTCATTCACGTTGAAACATTTGTCCCCTTCATGGATCAGTTTGGAAATTCCGGTCGCATAGAAAACAGTATGAAGCTGTTTTTAAAACCAAAATTTTGACCTACGAAGAATTCATGGATTCAAACAGATGAAAATTTGAGAACATCAAATCTAATGCTGTAGGTTAGGTACTCCAAAACTTTCCAACCAGACGAATCCTTACAGATTTGCACGAACGGGTCAACGAGATTCTCAACCAGACCTGAGGCAAACTCCTCAACATGGAATGATAATTACTTGAAAAATAATAAATTAGTAATACTTTCTTTCCATTTTGTATTGTCACGAATTGCTTCTTTTTTTTTATTATTTTTTTACTATTACTTCTTATTTTATTATTATAGTATCTTTTTTTGTTATTATTCCTATTGATACCCCTTTGTATCTAAACTATAAGAAGAAAGTGTATATTTCAGATTGGTAAATGCTTTAATTATTGCATAAAAAAACCTACTTTTTATGTTGTTTGAGTCAGTAAATTAATGGTTGGAAAAATTACCAAATCAGAATTTTGTTACAATTTAACGATTCTTTAGTTATAAATTCTAAAAATTTTTATAACTAAAAATGATTTTTCTCGGTCTAGGGTTTTCACCTAGTCATGAAACTATGAAATTTATTATTTTAAACCAATTAATGACTTTCTTGAAGAAAGGGATTCTATTAGTTGCGTTATTTTCCTTAAGGTAGCCGTTGAAATGATCTAGAGATAATGAAAACTTCATTAATTGGTGAGTGCTTGCTACAGAAGAGTGGGTTTTTTAATGAAAATGTTAGAGTGGCAAGAATTTTACTAAATAAAACAAACAGAACCTGTAGAATGTATAATAATTTGAATTTGATATTTTTTTCAACATTAGTCGATTGAAACAACAAAAACATAACTCATTAAATTATTTTAAACATTATTTTCTAATGCTAATTACATGCATAGCTCTAATCATTATAAATTTGCTATTGGTCCCTGATTAAAGTGGATTCCACATATTATAGAAATATCATGATCTTTTTCCGAATTTAAACAAGTTTGCAATAAATTACACTTTCAGAGGCGAAATATAACTTTTTACTCAATAACAATCGAAACGTTAGATATTATGCAGAAGACCATTAAATGGCAATAAAATGTTGTATGTCATCCCTTAGCTAGAAAAATGCATTTCCCCTCTTCCCAAACTGAAGTATTTCTTTGTTATTCAAAGTATACGTAATATTCTATAAAGACAACCTGTTTGTGATCCCTCCAATTAAAAATAAGTTTATGTTCCTTCCTGCTAAGATTCCTTCAACAATAATTAAGAAAGCAGTCTAAGAATTTATCCATTTATCTAAGGTTTGTACCTCAAACTGCTACGGCAGAACTAAATTTTCCTTTTCAAACTTTTATTTAAGAAATATCCGCACGTTTTGTACGTTTTAAATCCCTTCTCTCTCTCTCTCTCACTAACTCCTTATCATCCCAGCGTCAATTCTTTTACGCACAGATTTCATTTAAGTCCCAGATATATCCCGACAGTGAGAACTGTGCGTAAACTCACTCACTGAACAGCTGAAAATAAAAACTAAAAATATTAGTGCGGCGTTTTCAGCAGCTGAACAACAAACAGCAAAGCAGAAAGAGAAAACGGCGACGACGACAGCGACAACAGCAGAGAGAAGACGACGAACTTAAAGAATAAGAAGGAAAGAGAAAGAAAAGAGAAAAGAAGAAGAAAAAAAATCTTCACTCCCATAACCCCATCCACAGAAAACTTGTCAGTGGCTTTGGTAATCTCCTCCCAAAGTTTTAAGGATTTCAGAAGGAAAAGGTTTTGGCGGCAAAACTTAAGAACAAAAGAAGAGTTGGAAACAATGCGAATAGACAGAAGGTAGTGGCCAGAAAGTATCAGCGGTGAAAAGTGATGCCAGAGGATTGGGAAACTTTTACAGGAGGCGGAGAAGGGATTGTTTTCCCGCAAAGGATCCCGGCTACTGCCTCCAAAGGCGGAGGAGGAGGAAGAATGGTTGAAAGGGGAAAGAAGAGGGGTTTGGCGAGAGCGGGAGTTTTTATGCGCGAATTTTGTGCGTAGCTCCTCTGATAAAGGGACTAAGAGTAGGGCTTTCCGTGGATTAATACCACAAGCTGGAGTTCCTCTCATGCCTGCTCTACTCTGATAAGACTTCGGTACACATAGATATATACATACATACACACACATACAGTGGCCCTGTTCTGTCTTGCAGGACTCTACCACGGTGTGAACGCCGCACTTTTTCCTTAGCTCTGTCGCCATTTGGTTTGAAACGGTAAACCACAGTTTGGATATTTTTTTTTTATCAGTGGAAAAGTTTGGTATAAAAATCAAGAAAAAGAATTTTCTAAGGATGTCTTTTTTGTTGTATGTGGAAGCTTGAGAAGGAATTGAAGGAATTTTTTTCTCCTGCTGTTCTAGAGATTTAAATGTTTACTTTAAGCCATTAAAGAGCTTAGATTGTAAATCCGGTGATTTATTTATTTATCGGGTAGGGGCAAGAAGGTAGCTTTTAATATCATGCGTAATCCTGGGATTTCTTTTCAATTTTTATTTTTCACGTGCTTACTTTTTTTTTCTACCTCTATTCTATATTTCCCTTTTTAAAAAATATATTTCTGTTATTCAAAATTCAGAAGATAACTGAAAAAAATAACGAATGTTATTTATGCGTCCATTTTTAAAGCCTTGCGTGGAATTTTTCTTAATAGAAAGTATCTTTTGTATTATTTAGATTTTTTTTAAAGAATTTCTTAAATTTATTGCTGCATAAATAAGATCAGTTTTTTCGAAAAAATTTAAAGCACAGTAGCTCTTTTGTAATTAAAACTGGAAAAATTTATCAGTTGATTTTATACTTAAATCACTCCATTTCAAAACAGTGAATATGTCTCTTAAGTGAATACTTTTCAGACTCTATGTTTTGTCAATGATGTGAATAATAAAAGAATTCCACTATTGTGTGAGTTCAGATGATTATTAGAAAATATTTGTTTTTGTAAGAATTAGTTGCTTAGTATGATTTTTAGACAGCAAACAGGGAACTCGAAATCCTTGAGAGAAATTTTGCTGATGTAAAAGTAATAGCAAAAAAAAAACCCCACTTATTTTATAAGATATTTTATTGAAAAAAATTAATCAATTTTAAAATAGATTTTTTTATTTTGTTGTTATTTTTTCCCTATTTTGCTCCCTGTAAATTTGTTTACATCGATTTTATTCAGACCATAAAAACAAACTGATAAAAGATATTTGAAATAATCCGAATTTTTCAGTCATCAAAATATTTTTAAAGCATGATGGAATTCAAGTATTTACTCTCAAAGGAAGCAGATTTTACTTAATGTTTCATTTTAAAATCAATTTTCTTACCTTTTTCATATACACTACATAAGATGTAAAATAAAACCCTTACCGGCCATTCAGAATCCATTGCGAATTCGAAAATTTATGATTTCATAAAGCTCACATATATTCTCTATAATCACGTTTTCAAAATTAATTTTTTTTTCTTTTCATAGTTAGAACAACAGACCAAAAAGGATAAACGAAATAATAACTTTACATGAAAGATGCGATTCGTTTTTCAGTTAAAAAACTCCTCCTTCCGCCTTTAAAAAAAATTTAACAGGCTTTCATGTAATATTAGAAATTACACGAAACTCAGAATATTAGTTAAATACGAAGACCATTTTTTCCCTGTCAAACTCCTATGGACCATAAGAAATAGTTAAAAATAAAATGAGCATTTTTACCAAAAAGTATATACAGTCATAGTTAATTTTTTACCTAAAATAGTTGTTTAAGCATTTGTTACATTAGTAGATCCGTTTCCCTATCTCTCCTTCGAAAGGCGATGACTACAATGATGTGAGATGGGTGGCCTAACATTCGTTTAAAGTTCCTCATTAGTCTGGAGTCATTATTTTGTTATCCAAGCTATTTCTTCAATTCAAGAAATGAAAATCAGTCGACTTTAAGTTACATTTTTCATGAAGGGAAATAAGGACGAAGAGTATCGCCACATAGCACCTTGTTAATCACATAGTTGGAAAAAAAACGGAGGATTCTATGTGGCAATAAAACCATTGGATGGGATTGGGAACGAGCTGACAGACCAGCTTGTCAAAATGACGATTACTGAGGGGAATGTTTAGACTTTCCTGATTGATATCTTCTACTTAAAATGAAACTCAAAAACTTCCTTATTAAGGCGTCAGTGGTCCATATGTACGACAAATGCCTGAATCTTCACGGTGTTTATGTCATTTATGTCGCAAAGTGACCATGACTGTATGCAAGTCTTGATAACAAAATCGTTTAGCTTTCTACATTTGTCTTTTTATCCATCGGAATTTGGATATTTTTTACCTGAAAATTATATATGCAAATCATGTTTAAATTGATATATAGATATGATAATACAAATTGTGTTTATTTTCTAATTTTATTTTCACCATATCATTCAAAAGCAAGCCCAATTCATCCTTCACACTTTCAGATTTCTCAGTTGTGGTTTTTACATCTGATCTCGGCTAATTGCTGTTGTTTTCTGTAGGTGTGGTTCCAGAACCGGCGATCTAAAGAAAGGAGGATGAAGCAGCTGAGCTCGATGGGTGCGAGGAGGCATTTTTTCCGCAGCCCCAGAAGAGCGATGCGACCTCTCAGGCCGGGCATGTCCCCAGACGGCCTCGACGACAGCCCGGATATGGTGTCCGGTCCCAATTCCGGATACACCTATTTCTCAGGTAAGACATTTCTTTCGCTTTCGGTTGAGTCCACCATACATGATTCCTGTCTACATAAGTCTACAGTTTGGCTGAGTCCACTCTAAATAGTCTGGACTCATTCAGTGAATTAAAAATTAATATAGATACATCAAACTGAAAGACAATACGTACCCTATTTCAAAGATGCCTAGATTTTAAAAATAACGTTATGAAAAAGAGAATGTTTACAGCTAAAAGAAGTCACTGATTTTATTCCATTTTTGGTTCAATGCATAAAAATTGATTTAATGGACGTTATTTTCTCATTAAAACAAATTTTTAACACTTTTATTTAACATTAACAAGTGCTTTCGGATGAAGTTTTTTATAAAAATATAGACACTGTGTTTTCCTAAAAGATATTCAAGTTAGATTTATTATTATTAAAAAATGTTTTTAATAAAGGACAACATATCGGGAATCCAGATATTTTTGTTGTTAATGCTTTTTAAAAACAATAGTGCGTTTTAATTTTACATTGATACTGATTCCTGCTTTGGTACTTAGAAAATAACCCCCCAAGATTATTTTTAATCAACTTTTTTAAAGAAACTGGAGAATTTTTCCCCGAGACTAGTTTGTTGAAATTTCCAACTAAATTTTATTTAGAAAA
This sequence comes from Argiope aurantia, assembly GCA_026543865.1. Lineage (NCBI taxonomy): Eukaryota > Metazoa > Arthropoda > Arachnida > Araneae > Araneidae > Argiope > Argiope aurantia. Next base: position 532,513 of record JAPMOR010106913.1, read on the forward strand.
AAGTTTTTTTTAATTGAAAAACTCTTTTAAAAGTAATAAATGATGATGCATTTAGATTAATTTTGATTTTGGTCACTTTATATTCGATTAGGAGGCTTACAATTATTTATAAAAGTAATAAAATACATGAGATAAATTCCAGCTTCTTGATGGAAAAATACAACAAATGCTTCTTTTTTGAATTATCTCTTTTACCATAAAAATTTATAAACTGAAAATAGTCAACCCTTTAACAGGTTGGATTCAAAATATGATGAGAGTTTTCTTTAGATACTTAAATTGTGTACCATATTTCATGCATTTAAATCTTTAGTTTCGCATTCGAACTGATAGAATAAAAAGGGAAATTTCCTGTGCATGAATATCGTTCAAAAATGTTTTTTAAAGAAAAAGCAGGTAGCAGCTGAACAGAAATATTTACGATATTATCCAAAGAAACACAAGACAAAACAGAGCCAAGATCCATTTTCGGCCACCACACCCCCGAAATTGTCGTCTATTTGGTGAATTGTCACTCACGTGATCAAAGAGCGATGACAAAACGGTCGTTAGGATCGTTAATTACGGTTGTCGACGTTTCACGCTCCGTGGGCAAGATAAACACAAGCAATTGACTTATTCCTCACGAAGAAAAGGCCGAGCATTGTCTTTTTAAACGGAAGGTTATCTTCCAGCCAGGAATCCCTTTTGTGAGTCACTAGTCATTAATTTCTTCCACTGGAAGCCGCCTCCTCGAGTGGGCCACCCTAAGCTTCCGAATCTAAGTGTTGGGCGGCGCACGGGACATCATGCGTAAGACCCGGGTTTTGTGTTTGTTTGCCTTGTTAACAGTAAGAAGACGTTTTTTTCTTGGTTGCAGGATTTAGTTCTTCGTTTATTATTATTATTAAGGTTCATGATAGCCAAACGTTAGTTCTGCTTTGTTTTGCTCACTTTGAAAAAAAAACATTTATATAAGAAGGAAATTTTCACTTTTTTAAAATCTATAAATAGAGTATTTCCTGAATGCTAAATCTTAACCGAGTTCATTTTATAAACATGAATGGTATGTCAGATTAAAAATTATGATATTGAAATCGATTGGAATAAATTTAGAGTACCACATGCTCGTATCTTAAGTAGGTGGAGTTTCGAGTAAATTTTAAATGCAGCAAATGCGAAATATAACTCAATCGCGGAAAAAGTGCACTGAATCAAATACAACCCTCGTCTGTTCCAAAAGGCATCGCAAAGCTTTAAAAGAGGATGTATATCTAATTTATATAAATGTCTTCTTACTGTTCATCTGCGGACTGTATCAAAGCATCGGAAAGTTCTTTTTTTCTATCCGATGATATGACGAATATATCTGATCATGACATAATTAAGATTGCAATTTAGCAAAACCAAAAGAAAATTTTAAAAATAAACGTAACTTGAGATTTAATTAATATTATTTAGTTATAGCCGTTTCTTCTAGCACTAAACCATAAATTTCAGAGTATTTTTTTATAGTGGAAGACGAAAATAACGTCATTTAAAACGAAAAATAAAATGTTGTAAAACTTATTTCTCAGTTTCAAAAAATAGTTTCATCTGTTATTTAAGACTTTATTCTTGTTTCAGGAGAACAATGAATAATGTAAAGCAGTAAAGCTCTAATATGAAATTCTTTTATAAAATATATGCAAACTATTTAAATAAATGCTAAATTAATTCTTTTAACTTAAATTTGGTATTTAAGTTAATTTTTTAAACACTTTTGACTTAATAATATCTACAATCTCTCTTTGTGCATCTAAGATATTTATACAGAAACTCTGCTCAATAAGCGTAAAACAAAAGAAATCTGCATATATCTTTTACTTCATTTTCATTCTAATAATATGAAAAAGAAAGAATGGAATATGTTAAAATCCAAATCACCTTAGTGAGTTTAATATTAAGGCATATATTGAATTTCACGTCTTAACAACATCTTACTGTTTATTGAATTTGTTACAATTAATATTTTATATTAAGGATAATTAATATAAAAAAGTTGGTAGATTGATCATTGATATAGCGAATGAATTCTAAAATGAGATCATAATCAACAAAATATAAATATTGTTAATACAATCCAGAAAATATTTCCAGGAAAATATAGATCAAGATTTCTTGAACTGTGAATTCTAATTTTAAATAAAAAGGAGATGTTTGAATAACGCAATCCTTCATAAGGTTAAGACTTAGTGCTTCTAATCCAATTTGGTCTGACATTTCTAGCTAAACTTATTGATCTAGGATTCACGATAAAACGGAAGTATCGCATTTTGAAAAACTGAGGTTTACTTTGCTCTTCTTTATAAAAAGTCATGGTATAGATAAAGTCAAAATACTTTTTAGGAAAAATTAATCCACATTTGCGTTTTGTTCCGATTAAGACCACTGGGTGCAAATTGGATAGCAGAAACAAATTCATTACTACCATATTGAAAGATGATGATTAAAAGCAAAGCTAGTAGATAAAGCCTATAACCCATCTTCATTTGGAATGAGAAATTTCTAATTAAGTTAACTTTTATGTTCCTCCACCTCACCATGCCTTGCCCCATCAAACCACCGATGGTTACACTAACTAATATAAATACTTAGAAGAAACAACCACATTTTTAAACATACTTGCAAATGTTCCCGACTAAGAGTATTTAATATTTTATAACAAATTCGAGTTCATTGTTCTGTTTTATAGTAATTTATTATATAAAGTCAATTAAAAGTTGATTAATATTATCTCTTCGTAAACGGAACTGCGTCATGCTTCTCCATCTGAAAACAAATCTATACTAATCGATTTTTAACTAGTTAATATTTTTATCGAGTGATAACCTCTTCTCAAAACCTAACTAATTATAAAGGAGAAATTTTATTCCCCACAGACAGTTTTTGTAATTTCTCAAGCATATCAGAACCCCTCAGCGGCTCAGAATTTTCCGAAAAATATTTGAAATAAAAGTGCTGATCTGATCCATATCCTCGCTTCGGAGGATCTTTTGTTCTCCGCTTGGAAAAGATTCAAAAACAATATCTTGTGTATGAAAGAGCGTCAAAAAACATTAGAAAATTTCCGCTGAAAAGAACTGAACTCTGCTTTCGGGAGAAGAAAAGACCGCACTCAGCACTTTTCTCACTCACAACAAAGGCGCGGGGGTTGGAGGGGAAGGTCCACACAATGGCGCAACACACTGCAAATCAAACATATCACGCGCACAAGACAAACACGGTGACTCCCTTAAAAGCCATTAATGTACTACATATTTCGCTTCATTACAAGTTAAGTGATGGGGGTGGGTCATATGACCGAGCGGTGAACCTCCGATCTGGGCGTTTTAAAAGGAGGAGACATTGGAGAAAAGTGGTGGGGAGGAGGTGGAAGGGAAGGTTAAGAGAAATATCGGACTACATGCAAAAACACTACACAACTGTACCCCCCGGTGTGTGTGTAGACTCAGATCCCCTCTCTGCATAACCCAGAAGAGTGGCCTCTTATATTTTCGAACATCGATTCGCTCTCCACCTCCCACTGCTTCTATAAAAACTAAGGGTAGGGCAACTGAGTGCTCGAATTCTCTGATCGTCTTCCTTCCAGCCGTATCTAGATATGCAACCATATCTAGACAGTTTTAGAAATTAAATTTGGCATCGATGAAAATTCTCGTTTGCATTTAACTTACAAACCATATTAAATTTAATTGATTCAACAAAATTTTTATGATTTCAGTTTTTTAATACTGCTATAGTATTCTTTTCTCTACTCAAGGTTATATAAGGACTCTGAGGCTCTATGAATTTTGTTTTAATTATAGGAATGATGTTTGTTTTTAATTATTTGGGAATTTTAAACATAAATTAAATTTACAAAAGAATTTTTAAACTAAAGTATCTATAAATTATTTTAATTACATAACTAGTTTCAAATAACAAATATTTTATGTGGCTTTTCCAGGTTCCTTACTTTGTAGCACAAAGGCTTTGCATAAAGTGTTTGTACGTACAGTTTATATTAATATTTTATATCATTAGAACAAACAAAAGAATATTTTTAACCAAGCCAGAAGCAGCCATTAAAGCCCAATTGTGGATATTTTGGTTTTGTTATGAAGTGAATTGTTTATACTAAATAGGAATTGGTAATCTTCAATTAGTCTTTGAATGTATGAATTGGAACAATGGATGACAAGCATTGTAATGACTTTTAAAGCTTAATTTTTCAAGGTGAAAAAATCTTAAAAACCCTATTTACCTTATGATATGATATTTATGGATCATTTGCTGTCAAGTATCACAAATTGTTCAACCAGTATTCGCCAATCATTTAAGAAATGTTTTGCTCAAATTATACTGTCCTTTCTCTCTTCTTCCTTGATAGAGATTAAATTAAATGTTTATATAAGAGAGAGAGACGATTTTGCATTCTAATAACTGAAAATTAGAAAAATTAATTGATATACAAACTGCTTACAGAGCAATTAAAACGAAAAGAAGCCTTACAAATTAACGACTGATCACCGTCAGATCTACATCGCATTTCCTTGGGATTTACAGAACTAAAGCAAAATAAATTTTGCTACGCAAAGTTCCCATCTAATTTTCAAAGAGAAGACAACAATTCATCGAGTTTATTAATTATTATTGAACAAAATCTTTCATAACGCCTCCATTAGAGTGTATTCCTTCTTGGAACACAATGACATCCCCTTCTTTGTGTTCGAATCATTTGATCCAGGAAAATTCTTAAGAATTTAAGTGCTTTATAATGATCCGCATATTAAAAGTTACCTTTCATCCTCGTATAGCTTCCGACGATTCTCCCAGTAAACTGGAAGCAATTAACCGATTACAGAAAGGCAGCGATAAATCGATTAGAGCGCTCCAAACCCCACCATCGATTAAACGATTAACCGACAAATCGTTTTTTAATTGAAAGTTAATCGTGAAGTATGCCGGCACAGATTCGAAGCCGTGATTGTCTCTTTCGATTAGAAGAACTGGGTATTATTAATCAGTTTGAGTTAAGAGCGATCTTTGAAAATAGCTCTGCTGGGTTTCAGCGGGCAGTTTTAATAGTTTTTAGAACGATTTTGGACTCGATCTACCCGTCATGTGAATCTGATGGCTGCCTGGACTAGTCGAACTATTAAAGAACAGCTTGGAAATATAGTCGGTACGATGAAAAGTATAGTTGTTGATACAGAAAATATACCAACTCAAAGCAAAGATTCTTCAGATATATATCCTAGTTGCTCTTTATGAAAATAAATATATTTTCAGGAACAATATTCAGCTTTTAATTTATGTGTTATTTTTATGAATGATATATTGGAGATAAAGTTGTTCTTTTTTTAAATATTTACTTACATTCTTTATTTTTTTTCTTGCAATTCAATATCGTAGCAAACTTCCTTTTATTTTATAAGTATTGTATTTCTGTTTTATTAACTTCTATTAAGAAATCCAGCTTTCAATAACATTCCGTGCTGGTTTTGAATTTACTATTTTTAAAAATATGAGCAAAATTTATGTTACATTGCATATTACTAAAAAAAGATTTGTAAAGCATTGAGTTTACTTCAAGATATTAGTTTGTAAATATTTGGCTATTAGTTTTAGTGATAATATTTTTTAGTTTCAAGAACAATTTAACTTTTTACATGTAAGATCACTTTATTTTGAGAATTTTAATACGCTTTCTATTGCATATTTTTAAAAATTAAGTATTTTTTCACATAATGCTGCATGAAATTAATATTTGGATCTTTTGAAATATAAAATACATCACAAAATAGATTTGCCTTTTTTAATAATGGAATGCTTACTGTTTATCTCTACATTTTTCAAAATATATATAAATTAAAACGTTTGCTGATTATAATAACCATTCAACACTATTGTACATATTAAATGTAAGTGAACTTTAATGACATAGTTTTCTTCAAGAATTCGCTAAAATATTTACAAATACTTTTATTTAATTTTATAGGTAAAAAAAGAAACTATTTTTCCTTTTTATTTAATTTTTTGAAATTTAAATAATCTTTGCGTGAACTTATTTCTACAAATTTTTTAAAATATAATTAATTTTTGGTCTAATTAACGTAACTCAGTTGTCAGTGGACATATCTCTCGGTTCATTATTTTCTATGTAATTGTTACCGAATTTCGAAACTATTAATAAAACGGAATAAATTTCTAACTTTTTTAAATTTATTTTTTAGAAACATTTGTTTTAAATACTCAATACAAGAAAAAGGCAATACAGAGCTTTTTTAGAAAACAATAAGTGACCGCAATTAATTGTTACGAAATAGATCTCTTTATACAAAAATAGAAAAAGAATAATTTGATAAGAGATTATTTTTTTTATTTTTATTTATTTATTTATTTATTTATTTATTTTGCTTTTTCCTTACATAAAAGTAAATAAATAGAAAATAAATAAAAAAAAAATGACATCTACTAAATTAAAAAAAATGGAAAAAAAAGTTATTACCAAACAAATTATGTACTGAATAAGTCTGAGCATATTTGTGCTACCATCTTCTCTTTTCTTAATCTTGTTGAATTACGGTGAAGGACCAGTCAGACTAATATTTCAAGAAAATTTCGATCGACTGCTACTTTGGTGAATTATGTAGTATGTGTTTCGACGAATATAGAGCTGCAGAAATCCTTAATGTAATTAAACAAAATTTTGCTTTAAATATAAAACTTTACAGCATGGAGTGTTTATTATTGGTGTACACAATTAAATTCTAGCTAAGTCTATTGTCCGAGTAAATGCGTCTTCTTCCTGATCATTTAATTGGAGTGGCGAATGTGCTGTCTACTAATGCACTGGTATATCAAATTGAATTTATTATTTGTTTTTTTTACAAATATTATAATTATGTTATTTGCTTTCATTCAATTTTAGAAACCTTGCAATACAGCTTTCTGATATATTACCGACACAATAGATTATTTATCTTCAGATTAAGCAATTTTACATACATCTGCACCATTGAAATAATCTCAGCCGTCAATATAGTATGAAATTATTTAAGTTTCCTGAATATGAATTCCAATTTCCATGCAGATAACGTTCGCTTTCTTCTTTTGCATCATGAATAATAACTAGAATTTTGCATAGGAGTACCTCATCTGAGGTCATAACAACGTTTAGCGTTGGAAATTTCGACATCCTGTTCTACGCTCAGCAATCGTGTTAAATATGATATCACCACGACGATGGACGTCCTGAATTTAGTATCGCGGCCACAATCTGACACATTCACGGTCCGCTCCCTCCTATCTGCGTTTCGCCAGGAGGCATTCCGATTTTTACCATCCCATCCGAATAAAACCTCTTCCCCATGCATATTCATGGACCCCACCGGGCCAGGGTGGGGGACAAAACGCTCCTGCCGTTGTCACCCGGCTGTCACCCCCTAAGACACACAAGTGTTTCCAATCGGATAGTTATATGCTCATGCAGATTAATCCCTTTCTCAACACAATGCATTAATCTTCCGCCGCCCCCGCCAGCGTTCGAATACGCTTGGGAGGTTAGGTTCGACCGCACTCCAAGCACCCCCAGAGGGTTCTATTTTATCCTGATCGCTGGAGAATTTTCCTCCACGACCCTCTTCCCCCTCCCCCCAACAGGATGATCGCAGTGTAAAGAGGGAAAAGATTCGGATGCTGTAATAGCCTGAATCGGTTTCTGAAAATGGTAAGGCTTCATTCATTCATTTCAGCGGTCAATTTGGCCAAGATTCTGAGAAAACTCGCTAACTAAAGCAGGATCTCTTCTTAATGCAAATTATTAATAAAGAATCACGAGACGAAGACATATTCAAAATTTAAGTAGAAATTATATCCCATCTTTGAAAATAGCATTCTGGCATCTTCATCCAAATTATTTCTATTTGTATTTATTATCGCTGTTTTAGAATGTTAAAACTATAGATTCAGTCATATATTTGTATTATATGCTACTTAATTTGCATTTAGCTTTCCAATGATGGAATTTTGTAATCGATTTTTCTCTTCTTTCTTCACGTGCTATTCTGAAAGTTTTTTTTTTTATGCTCTTGTATATTCCTGATGATAACGCTATATTTCAAGATTTTCAAAACTAATTAATTGGTATTTAATAGATTAATTAGAATAAATGTTTATTTCACATAATAGGTACTATCTTGAAAAAAAATAATAAAGATAAAAAAGTATAAAATAATAAAAATTAAACAAATCAAACAGTATTAGAATATTGAATGTAGAAATCATTAGTGTACTAAAATAATTTGTTTATTAATAAAATATTTTTATCAAAAATTTAGAGTTTCGCTATGTGATTGAGCCACCGCAGAAATTGAATCCATAATTGAAAGATTATATGCAAATGTATCATTTAAAAAATAACTTCAACAAAAGATTTAATCTGATGGGTTCTCTAATTCTAAACTGTGATTTGCTTTATCGTTGTTTGGCAGGAAAATATTTTTGCGATATTATGTCATTAACCTCTTCGTCGTCCGCAAAGCGTCTAGCACGTTCAGGTGAAACTTCTGCAGGACGGCCGTAACGTGCTTCAAGCGTTTCTTTTACGTTTTAAAACTTTTAAACATTTAAAACGCATTGTAGATGTTTACTTGTTTGAGTTTTTATTTTTGTTTGTTGTAATGCGGCTAAAAACAGAGGGAAAAAAATCCGCGGACAGGAGAGGACGGCGAAAGGGTTAACTTGCGTTACTATAATAAACAGCGATGATATTTAATTGCGATTTAAATAAGAAATTTTTACTTGCGCTTTAAACATCTAAGAAGATTTATTAGATATAAATTTCTTTACTTCTAACGTTTTTCGTCTTATCAGAATCATATTTTATTTTATCTCAAATTTAAAACTGTTTGATTTAAAACAGCTACTTTGAAACATTTTAGAATAAAGGAAACGTTATAATTAAATGAACATATTTAATTTATTTAAATTGTATATCTATGCATATTGATATTTCTTTCAATTATATCTACAGTATCTAATTTTAAGTATATCTATCTATTTCAAGTATATACATATGTGTGTTTTATGCCCGAATGAAGTAGACTTAATAATCTCTCGCTTTGCTCAATTTGAAGATCATAAATTTCTCCTATGCTTACCTCCCACTTCATTAAAGTCGACCTTATTTGCTAATCTTAATATGCATGCAAATGTATCTACGCATTCTTACGTATAAACAAATCAACAGACTAAAAATGCGTTGTTGATTACTTCCATGATAGAGTTTTTTAATTAATATATGGTATTTCTAGTGTTATTGTAATATTTAATAGTGCTGAAATTCTTTGTGTGGAGTGATGACCAACCAGAGATATATGAATGGGTTTGGGTTTTACCTTGCCTTCAGAGTCAAGCTTTGTTTTCTTCCTCGTAATTGTTCCTCTTCTTCCTGCATTTCAATATTATAATTAATGATATGCGTAAAATTAACTCGAGAAGATATTGAAAAATTTGCATATAAAGATAATTTTAATAATGAATTATTTTGTATGAGTGAATAAATGTCATGGCCTTAATTTCGATCAAGTGTGGGTAAGGAATTGTGGTTTAGCAGTTTGCTATTTGTAAAGCGTTTCTCATCAACCTCTGGTTTTGTACAATCTGTAATAGGGAGTTTGCTTGTTTGTTTTTTGATGATATTTTTATTTTAGAAATAAATTTTATATATTCGCTTAGCCTACTAAGCGATGAGAGTATACGAAAAGCTTCCCACTCGCATATATTATCAGATACTTTGAAAAATTCTCTTAAAGTACTCCGTATGTCCTTATTTCATATTTTGGTAGGAATTTGGAAACACAAAGCGGAGTAAAAATGGTATAGTAAAATTCAACTTTTTAATTTAACCTCTTCGTCGGCCGTAACGTACTTCAAGTGCTTTTACTATACTTTAAAAGTTTAAGACGTTTAAAACACTTTGTAAATGTATACTTGTTTGAGTTTTTTTATTTTTGTTTGTTCTAATGCGGCGGAAAACAGGAAAAACAGATATTTTCGCGCACAGAAGAGGACGGCGAAAGGGTTAATTACAACGGAAATCATTTAACACCAATTTCCATGAAAGACAAAATGATGGATCTTCAAACATGTGAATTTTTGTTCCGCAATTTTACAAAATGTAGTGTCTTATTATTATTTTGCTGAATTATTAAAAATCGGATATAAAAATTAAAAATGTCTTTAAAAAGTTTCTTATCTTAAAAATGTTTTTAAAATACCAAAGGCAAAACTTTTTATAAATTATTACGTTCAGAAGTTGAAAATAGAACCCTTAACTTAGAAAGGAACCACAGAATGACTTATGCAAATATCACAGCGCAAATGTTTACCATTTCAACGGAATTCCTGTGACAGACTAATCCATGTTTAACATATTTTATTCTACAAAAGGGCTTTCAAAATGTCATTTCTAAATTATCTATGTAATTTGTTTTAATTGTTTGTAGATAGACATACTGAGGTTAATTTTTGATTATAGGTTAATTTTTGTAGGTATGACATACTGAGACAATTCATTTTTGCCATGGTATTGGGGGGGGGACTCAAATTGAGTCAATGAATTAAATGGAAGAAAAGGAAACTTCAGATAAAATATACAACATAAATATAATTAAACAAAAGTTTACTATTGCACAATAACCCAGTTACTAGAATAATGGCAAATAAGGCTTAATATCAAGAATAAATCTCTGGAGTATTTTAAGTAACTGGTCAAAGGACTTGCCTTTCGAAACGATATGCGCATTGTTTCCTATTATTTATACAAGTCAATTGTTACGCTATTTTAAATTTTTATTTCCTTAAATTTATGTTATACATTTTATCTTGTGTATCTTTTTATTTCATTAAATTCGCTGACAACTGTCCCCTTTGTGTTTCGTATCTCATGACTTATTATGAAAATTATATGTCCCTGCATGCTTGTCGAACATTTGAAGTTTTTAAATGAACTTTTGAGACACCCTTGTAGATTAATGTTACGCCCCCCCCCCCCCTCTTTTCACTCACAAAAAGGCACAAATAATTTTCTCTGAAGAATTTATATCCAAAAATTATTTTGCAGAAGCGATCTTGAGTCAAAGTAAGGTTTCAGATCCCGAGGGTTAGTTTATACGGGAGGGGGGGGGGTAAAATATTTAATGCCCTACCTGTTTTTACTAATGCGTAAGAAAGAAAGCAGGGAATAAAAAATAAATGAATGCTCAATGAATGAAATCCCAACATTTTCGCTTACACGCCAAAGAACAAATTTCCCGAGAACCCCATGAGGTCTGGGAACCGTCGAGACTTTCCGACCACAAATCTTCCTTGCGCTGCGAGCTACTCCCATCTTTTCTCGAACGGGGCAGACGTTTTACGGCGGCGTAAAAAACTCTGTTTACATTGGGCACTCATAAAACGCCTATTCAGTGGGCCCCTTTGAACCTGCTTGTTATGCCGGTGGCCACCCCGCCAAGAACCATTTGCAATCGGTTCGCCATTGACAAATCTGGCACAGTTGGACGCTCCTGTTGGCCGTTATCTGCATGAAATATGAGAGCCGGTGTCGCCAACCTTTCTTCATTTTACAGAGGTGTTGACTCCTCCGTAGGTAATTTATAGTGACAAAAAAGAATTCATTGCGGGTAATTGAGGACTCTTCATTCGGCTTGGTGAGAAGCTTTTCCCCTCCTTACTGTTATTGGGATTTAATATACAGTTTTTTGACCTCATTAAAGGTTTTCTGTTCGGGGTTAAGAAGTGGTTAAGGTATTGTTATTTTTTTTTTCGCCAATACATCTCTGCTTTCTCGCAGCTGATGTAATTTTTTTGTTTCAAATTAATAGTTGTTGATTCATTAACAATAATTTAAGAGGATGATATTTATAATCAGCCTACTGTTGAGCTTTTAAAGATCAGTAGTGTATAAAAAAAATCACTTTTTTTATTTCTGAAAATACTGATAGTTCATATTTTTTTCTTTATGAATATTAATATCAAATTGTAATATTTATTGTAGCTATTCATAGCAAAATATTAATGCATTATCACATCTGTTTTTTTTAAATTTTGAAGTAATTTATATCACTCCTTAAGATATGCCTCTACGATAAAGTCTCTTAAGATGTGTGACAACATTTGAGATATATTTTTGAAAAAGTCTTGTAAAATACTTTACTTCTAAAAAATTGCAAAACACACACACACACACACACACAAAAATCATTGAAACAACAACAAAAAAATTATTATTAAAATGCCAAAAAGGTTTTACAAATAAGAAAGAATACGTTTTTTTTTGGGGGGGGCTAAAAAAAGAGGTGTTAAAAAGATGTGTTCTAAACCTTGCAAATATCTTAAAATATGTATTATCTAGTTCCTGAATTAAGAAATAGGCCGCATTTTTAACCATTCTTTACATATGATAAACAAGAAACTATTTTTTTCACTATCACTATTTTTTTCCTACATCATGAAGCATTAAAACAACTTCAAAATATTTTTTAATAGTTCAGGAACTAAAGAAAATCGAAAAATGTAAAGCATGAAATTTGAATTTATGAGGTTTCTCGTACGAATATATTGCTAAAATTTAAAATTTGAATAAATAGCATCTAAAATGTAAACTTTCCTAAGATTGTATTCAGAGTCAAAATTCAAATGGTTTTATAAAGAAAACTTTTAAAAGATTAAAAATATCTTCTCTATATTTTTTCAGAAAAAGAAAAATCGGCTTTTTTATGCAGTCACTTATTTTAAGTAAATGGAACTCTGTAAAACAAAAAGTTACACTTCTTTTCTGGTATGGCAAGCATACGATCCACTGTGTGGAAAACCTTGAAAGTAACTCATTCATCATCAAGATTTCTTTTGAATATTCATTCTTAACATAGCATTCATATTTGTTCTATGATAAATGTATTAAACAGGTTTTTTTTGCAATATTCCATAATTATATTTTAGTTCGAGATAAAGTAACCCATTATGTTTTTTCACCCCTTAGATTGCATACTTTTGTCAATGGGTTTTAGATAGAGATCAAATATATTTCATTTCTTTTATCATTGAAAAGAATAGGTATTCTAACTCCAAAATGAAAATTTGGCTTTTTCATGGTAATTGGTAACCGAATTTGAAAGAACACAAGGTGATTTATTTCTTTTTGGCTTGTTGCAATTACAAATTTTCGCAAATGCAGAAGAGACCATGAGTTCTTTTTCTCAGAATACTGTACCATGCAGCCACAAGTGTTTACACAAAATAATGACGAAGTTAAATGTGATTTCCTACTTTGATAGGTAAGAAATAAAGTTTAACTGTAGGATTAGTTTTAAAATTTTGATTTTTGATCAGCAAAATTTGTTTAGATTTCGGCTAAGCAGAATAAAAATCATATTTAATTGTGATGACAGATAAAATTCTTTCGTAAAATCTTCCTCGTTAATTCATTCTTTTAAGTGAAAGTTTTCTCTAATCTGATAAAATTACGAACCTCTTCTGAACTAAAGCTCATTTGGAGACTGGAATAATAGAGACAAAAAAAATATATAAGATTAAGTCGTGAAATGAACTTATTAAAAATCTTTGATTTGGCTTGCATGGAATAATGTATGAAATTTTGAAAGACGCAATCAGTGAACTAAGTAACGAAACTATTAATTTATTTTTAATTTATTAAAAAGACTTTTCTATAAACCTAATGAAATTTCTTCAAGACTTTTCCCACTTAGCCGCACGAATGACTTTGGCCAGTAGAACTTAGTACGTATTTTCTTATTTTGCTGTATCTAATATCTTGAAATAATTGTTTCAAAAACGTTTCTGGAAAAAACGGCTAAATATTTCGCTGTTGCTTATCTTCAGCAAATATTTTACATTCCATAAAAGCGATATTTTTATTCCTGTTCTCAAATATCACATTGTAGAAAGTAATTTCTCGTCTATAATTCGACCTGCTTTACGAAGGCAAATTTTAACAGTCAGGAAATCGGATATATTAATAGTCAGAAGTTATTTTTAAAATCTATGCAAATTTCTGTTTTGATTTTATAACCCAACTGAAATTGGCATAAATAAGAGAGAGAGTCTTTTATATATATATATATATATATATATATTCAATTCCATCATTAAATTATCAGTTTAAGAAAGCAGATCCTTTCAAAATCATGATCTATAGTAAGAATTAAGATCAACACAACATCATCGTAAGGACTGCTGAACGAAGTTCCAACCTCACTGTGCTTTAAAATTAAAGTCAGTTTTGCAATAAAAACTGTTTCAAATAGTGCAACAGTATAAGTATGTTATTATCAAGACATGGAAGAACACAATACAATTAGTCTAAAATCTTTATTATTTTATATCGAATTAAAAAAAAATCAGCAAATTCTTGTATGTATCATTACTTCTACCATTCTTTTATCACCAAAATCTTTTCTATCTACTGTTCTACTATAAGTTAGCATATCTTCTATTAAGGTATTAATATTTCATCTATTTACAAACTCTATTAAATAAACTATTCAACTCTGTTGCAATTGGGCGTCATTGATCTAATAGTAAGATGGTGGGTTCGATAGTTTTTCCGCGTTTGTACTAGAGTCTGAGGCACGTTAAATCTGCATCGTGAATTAAATGTTCTCCGTTTCGTTTGGTGAAAAAGTTTGCAATATTCACTATAGTTGCTTTGTGATAACAAACAAGAAGGTCCATCCTAATGGGACATTGATCACTTGTATAAAATGAGATTAACTTAAAACTTATCATTTTAGAGTGTGTTTAATGTAATATGACTCAATCTAATTTGACTCAACATTACTACAATTTTTCAATTGAATATTATCCCGTTTCCTAAATGTCTCCCTCTTTCATTACTGTCTTTTTAGCCGAACTTCCAATGGGCATCTTATTTTAAAATTCCTCTTACTGAAATCAGAAACAATGATATACGTTTTCTGTCGTAACACATTTCTCTCTATCGAGACGGACCAAATGATCCGATTCGAAGCGGGCGGCATCTCTCAAATAACTTAAATTTATTTTACCTCCATTCAATTCCATCGAAGTCCCGCTCTTTTCGTCCGTGCGGAATTTCCTCGATGTTGGAACTTCATCCATCTCTGAAGATGATGGGCCCTCGAACTTGACGGCTCCTTTAATCTTCATTAACGGATGTTTTCTTCGCCCGGATTTTGGTAACGTCTTCATCCGCCTCGCCTTCCTTACTTAAACAGCTCCCACGTTCAGTGACACCCGTTACGGTTGCAAATAACATGTCCGCACATATATTGATAATTTAATTACTTCCTAATATCCATGCTTCGAAAAGGAATTCTCGCCCCCTCCCCTCAAGTTCTCTCTTTCTAAATGTTGGGGAGCAGTAATTATTGTGGGAACTAATCACTGCGTATCAGCACTTTTGCTTCGGATGGGTATAGATTTTTCAGTGATCTGAGAGGTAAAAGAGGCTGCCTGCCAGTTATGTCGGCCCGTGAAATTGCTAGTTAGATATTAAGAATTTCCTAACATAATCAGAAAAGAATTTCAGAAAATAAGATAACAAATAATGAAGAAATTAATTTTGAAACTTTAAATTTTATGAGTTAATAATGAAATGTTCATTAAAAAGTTTTATCGCAAGTTTGATTTCGAATTACAAAATGTAAAATTTTGCTTTTTAGAAGTCAAATGAGTGCTCTCAATTCTATCAGAGCTTCTTAATACTTTGATGGACAGTACAACCTTGGTAGCAGCTTTTGCTGAGACACTACTAAATTTCATACATTGCCTATAGGCGTAGCGCATAATTATAAAATTATATGACATGACAGAACGGAATAAACCGTTTACGTCGTAAGGTGTTCTGTCGTATCATTTTCTTGAACTTGACACTTAAGGGCGTTATTGTCCATCAACGTGTTCAAGTACGATTACGATCGCGAAAAACCCACATTCTTTTCTGTCAGATTTTTCAGTATTTATAATAAAAAACGATGACGAAAATCATCACCGTTTCTTAATTTTTAAAAATTCCCTTTATTGCAGCTTATTGTTATCATTTTTTAAGAATTCCCCCTTAAAAGTTATTAATATTTTACTCACCCACTTGGTTTCCTACTTTTAGACATAATATTTTCTGAAAGTAAGTGAGAGTTAATTCTTGTTTTTGGTTCTAAAGGGACCCACTGAAGTAAAAAAATCACGATGCTCTGATTTATATATTATATAATTCTGCATCCAACAGTTCTTAGCATGATAGTTCTGCTCTGGCATTTTGTTGTTGTTGTTAATATGAGAAGGAATTCGATAATTAAATGTCGGAACTTTTAGAAAATATGGAGAATACGTAAAATAAATAAATAAAAATAAACTTGTCGAGAACCAGCCAAAGACTTTTGGAAATTTGGTATTTGTTATTGTTTCATATGGCATGTATTGAAAAAATTTCGTTTCTTCTGATCTTACAAGATGAACATTCACAGCTTAATAACTTTTGATACATGTATCAAATGTGATTTACAGCCATATAAAAAGTTGTTACCCTATGTGATTTGTTAGATGAGACTTTATGCATAATTATTTATTTTTTCTCTTTAATAAATCATCTGTTCTTTTATCTTTTGGAAAGTTTATAGCAAAACAATGCTGACAATATGATCGTTTGAAAAACTATTGAAAATCCCCATAATATTATTTGCAGATATATTTGCTAGTAATATGTATGCAAATCATACACATAATTTTTAATGCATATTGATATCATAAAAATAAAATAGTAAGCAAATTTTTGTAATGAATGTGGTACTTAAAACTTCTAAAAAAATTCTTAAGAAAATTACAAGAAATTAGACAAGTTCCTTTATAAAATAGATGTATTGCTTTAATTTTGATGCTTTATAGTTTCGATAATTTTGTAGATCGGAACAGTTTTATTTCAACATAAAAAAATTAGAATAGAATACGAAGTACTGAAGATTAAAGCATTTTGAAGAAATAGGATGTGCGCACAAAATTTTTAATAGAGCTTTCTGCGACACAAAATGCTGCAGATATGCTTTTGTTTGGAGAAAAGAGGAAGGTTGGGGGAGAAAAATATTCTTTCATAAAAATGATTGCTTTTCTATTTTGTCATAACAAAGTACTTAAAAAAAAGATAATGGTATAAATGAATTATTAATAACACATGCGTTATTAAGCACAGCGCGTTATTTTGCAATATGTTTCTTTCAAGCAACGGGTATGAGCATTACGACCAATGCTTGACATCTTTTTAAGTCATTTTCGGTCTTTTAAATACCTAGTCTACTCTATATATGCAGAAGAAGTTGACTTCCGAAGCTCCGTGATTCCAATTAAGCAAGAAGACGCAATGATTGATGGCGCTAAAAGGGGTATCTAACACCTGCACAGAAGGAGAAGGGGAAAAATTAGTTTCCGTTGAAAAGAAAGTCGAGGGGCATAGAAGACATTTTAAGAACTATTTTTCAATAACAGCAGATACTTAGACGTTCGCCCAATTTCGCTTTAACTTCATCGAACCCCATTCTTCCTCCTTGCACATTTTGAAAAGCTCAGCGTTCCACTGGGCGAGTCTGCCAACTGAAAAGCCATAGGGGGAGTGGGCGGAAAGAGAAAGAATAAAAAAAAAGGAAAGTGGAATAAAAAAATTCTTTTCGAAGCCGATAAGTCGCCAAATGTCGGCTACCCTACCTCTCTTCAGGTTTCTTCATCGTTCTTCCTATTCTGGAGTTTTCTCCAATCCTTGTCTCAGGTCGCTTTTCCCCTTCCCAACCAGAAACATCGATTTCCGATTGGTGGCTCGCTCGGGAGGAGGGAGGGACGGCACAGTGGATTATTTTGCTTTCCCCCCCCCCCCTCTCTCGCCTTACTCCTGCCAGTTTCTATTCTACCCTACGGTATAAATATTTTCCCACGGGTGTTCAGGATTATACTGGTGTGGAGGGCTGTGCTACGAGGTACTTTTATACCTCTGGGCTCCAGACCACGACTGCCGAACTATAAAATCTTTTTTCCCTTGCTTTCTTTTTTTGCTTTATTTATAGGTGTGAGCCTTTCCGATTTTATATATATATATATATTTTTTTCTTCTTGTACGTGAGCCTTTATATTTTTACTTTTGAGCCGGATACTTTTACCTAACGATTGAAGAGTCAGATACAATTATAAAAATATAATAATTTTAATATCTGAAAATGAAAAAAGTTAAACTTTGAAAAATTGTTGGAGTTTTATTGTTTATTTTGATATTAGCTAGATAATTATATTATGTTTGATATTAGCTAGATAAAATACAGGCTAAATTCATTTCTAGACGAGAAATCGAATTATTTTTCTGAATGCTTAAGTAATTCTGTAAGTTTCAATATCAATTGGTTTCAAATTCTTAATATACTTTTGAATCTAGCGTCTAAGAAAAATTTTATTATCTGTGAGGCAGTACTGAAAAATCTACAAATTGCTCGAATATGCCTGATTGCGTAGTCATACATAAAATTTGGAAAATCGTATTAAAATAATTAATCTAAATAAATTTCTATTTCTACATTGCTTCTGTATTCATGTTTCAGTTTGTCATCCATAATTTAATTAAAAGTTATAATTTTATATATTATTGTTAAGATAAACATAAGAAATATATATTTTCTCCACATTCCGTTCAGTTTCAAATTTTATGGCAGAAAATAGGATTTTTATACAATGTTTAAATGGATATTTTTTGCAATAATAGACTTTTTATTAAAAATAAAATATTCATTTCATTTTTGCATATTTCATTAAATTAAACGATAGACTTCAAAGAACTATACGAGTGACAATTAGTTGTCAGAACTTTATACATACATTTTTTTCTAATATTGTCTCGTGAAAATTCATTAAACAATGCTTTTTTTTTAATTTACAGAAGGAAAGATATGAGAAATTTTAGTAATGTACAATGAGATAATTGTCTTTGGATAAACTTTAATATATCTCATTAATTTTCTTGATAACTTATTTTAGTTCTCTCTACCTTAAACACGAACATTGATGTTAGATGTATTAAAGTTTGAAAATAAGTATTTGGTTTTTTTTTTTTTTTTTTTCCGACATCTATTACATCATACTGAAAGTTGAAAATTAAATTCGAATTTCCAGAAGTGGTTCGATGTATTTTACAAATACGTAAACTTTTTTCTCAAACACTATAACATTATTTTTTTTTAAATATGAAATGAGCTTTTGTTCACAAGCTTAAAGATTTTTTTTCAGCATAAAATTTTGAACTGTTTCTAGTACTCAACATATTGAACTTTTTTGCATATGAAATACTTAAAAGAAAGAATTTATCTTTCAAAATTAAAAGTATTTCAAGTATATGTTTATGCAGGATTAATGAAACGCTATATTCTGTACAAAAATGCATCACTTCAGAATTCATAATGGAAATTTCAAAGAGAAAATGTCAATAAATACTTATTCCAATTTCGATAATACTTATTCCAAATGTCGATAATACTTATTCCTTATTTGATACTTATTCCAAAATATTCGTTGGAAAATGAAAAAAAGAAAACATTTTTTTTTCAATCAATGAATATTTCATTACTTTGGCACGAGAATTTGTTTATAAATTAGCATAAAAATATTATTTTTTTTATTTCGTTATTCATAATCATATATATCTTTTCTCTATTCATATTCTGAATATAAAACACCCAGATGTTTCAAAATTGATTTTTCATTTAAAAAAATTAAAACAGTGTAATGATTATATCATAATTAACAACTGACATATAATGGACACATTTAAGAAGAAGACCAAATGAATAATAATATTTCAAATGTATCGAAAAATAACTGAAAATAAAATAAAAATTCTTATTTCGTCCCTCCTCGATGATAAAAAGAATATATATATATATATATATATATATATATATATATATATATATATATATATATATAGAAGCAAGACTAAAAATAATTTTTGTTTTGCACTTACTGTTTTTCTATATAGTTTTAAAAAGTTTCTCTTTACTATTTTGCACCAAAACATGTTGAAATAACTTATCTGAATCAGATTTTTTATGACTATTTTGAATTTTCCGAGCACCACAGAATAAGTGAAAAATATTACGAGATATTTATTATATATAAAAACAAGAAAAAAAACGTTTCAAAATTGTATAGTAAGAATCAAAAACTGGCAATAAAACAAATATAATACCAGATTTTATGAAGGATTTATGATAAACACCTCATGCCAACTTGGCTCTAGAAATACTAACAAAAACCAGACGAGGTTTCACAACCCTCCTTCTTCCCACTCCGGCATTCGAAATCGTCCCCTTCGCAAAAGTATTCGCAATCGCTTTTTCTGCCGAGCGCGAAACGGGAGCAATTAGAACAACACATGCTCTGGTACGAGAGCGAGCGCCTCCCTCGCCCACCCTTCTCTCCATCCCGCAACCCGGATACCAGACGAGGGAGGAAAAGGAAAAAAGTAACTAGCTAAAATAAAGAACACAAGCACGGGGCAAATCTTTGGGAGCCGTATTCATTAGGGAGGGGCTTGTGTGTGAGTCTTTCATTATAACGTCACCCCGTGGACCCATCAAACATCAGGGGCCATCCATAGAATTTGGTTATGCAAAAATAAAAAAAAGTACCTCGGAAGCCTGAATGTAATGGGTGTTTAGTGCTCAATAGATCCTTTTTTGGCACAAGAGGAAAAAATTTCCATTAGTTATTTTCTGAACTGTTTAAATACAAGTTGCAAATTTGTTTCATATCATTAACGCAATGAATGTTGATAGCATTATCGTTAAATCAGTGTATCTATTAGGGCAAGAATTTTTCTACATCTTCTACTATTATCTCTATTTCGGGGGCAAAATATTCCTCTTTCTCATTTTTAAACGAACATCTTCTTCATGGTGAACATGGATATAAAACCGAAATAGGAAAATGAAATATTAATGGATAATGCTCAAAAAGAAATTTAGTTAACTATAATTATTTGTAAAATTGCATTAAAAGAATTAAAGAAATATCATTAAAAATTTTTTTTATCTAACATTGTAATAGATTTAGACGGTTGCAGAAGCTATTTCTTTTTTTCCATTCCGGAAATTTCTTCATACAATAATCACCGGCGGAAGGACCAGAAGATTTAGAAGTTCTATATGACACAATTACTTCTTAAAATTTACCTCATCTGATCTTTCCCGTTATGAAAATTCGAGTTTTATTAAAATATACGCGCACAAATGCGCAAAAATAAAATCGTGCACCCATATGGAAAAATAAGATAAGCAAATGAAAAATATTCTGGGAGAGGGTTTTAAAGATAGAAAAGCTATCATTTTATTTAATATAAATTCATTCAATGGCAATTTTTTATTGAGACATTGTTCTGATACATATTATTTCATAATTTCTAGTTATTAGATTTTATTTACTCATTTTAAGTAATTTAAGTAAAAAAAAAATGCGTACGAAATCTGCTAGTGTTCTTTGTCATTACTTTCAAATACCTCACAAAAGATTAAAATAAAATAAATAGCAGCAATGATTTCTGTTAGGCGATTAGAAAAAGAATCTGCATCAACATTTCATTTTGCAGTTTTTCTTTTTATTAATATTTTTTATTGTAGCACAAGGAAATCAGATCATTAAATGTATGTTGTCTTTTCATTCGTAAAATTCTTATCGGAATCCCAATTAAAATAGAAATTTACCTTTGAAATATTTAGAATCTGTGTCAGTTAAAGGCTTACATCCCAATCTAAACTAGCGAATGCGTTTTTATTATGAGTCAATTTGCCACACTTCAAGGGAGTACTGCGCTTCAGAAATATATACTTAGTAATAATAAGAGCAATTGACTAATGCGCTTCAGTTCAATTTGCTTCAAAAATTGAAACCTCTTCATGAGGTTGAAAAATTGAGATGTTTCACAATAGCGAAAGAGACCTATGATTTGAATTCACAAAACTATGTTATTATTAAAATCTCTTTAGAAAAAATAGAATTAATTAAAACAGTAATAATGTCTTTATGTGAGCTCTACATAATAAATTCTGACTAAACTTCATATAAGAATCTTGCTTTGAGAAGAATATAAATTTCTTATATTTCGCTAATAAGATTCACTCCTATCCATTAACAAAATAATCGTAAATTGAAATTTTACATTACTTCATATAACTTTTATGATAGTTTTTTCTATGTCACCTATATAGAAAGAGGAATATGTCTTAAAGGCTTCTTGACCTTGAAATAGAGGTATCCTGCGGTGAGGAAAGCCCCCCGTGTTCGGGCGGGATTCCCGGTCCTCGGGTTTTTGCGTGACACGGAAATCGCGCGCGGCACGTGATCTCCGGAAGTGCTGACTGCCGGTGGTGCCGGGACGACCCCAAGTACTGCCTAATGAACCGACAAGGGGGTCTTTTATCGTCGATCACATCGAACAGCACGTGACATGATCGTCTGTTTGTTGAACGGCATACGTGAAAGTGAGCAACCACAAGACCAGTCTTTTTGCTTGTTTCTTTTGTGGTGACTTATAATTATTAAAAAAAGCTGTTGTAATTGAAGTTAAAGTTAATTGTGTTGAAAATTATCAAATGAAGAGAAATAGAAAAATATTGAAATGTAGCTGAATTCTCTAAATTTCATATATTCATTTCATAACTTTACATATTTCAGTTACATTTTGTTCTAGTAATATATTAATGAGACATGGCATTTTCTTTGCCTTTGTTTATAATTTTATAAAATTCTAATTCTGGAATACATAATTAATTTTAAGAATGCCTTTCGTTTCTTGGAAGTCCTCATGTTTATTTTGCTATTTAATGTATTGATATTGCTTGTATGGCAATATATCAAAATAATAATATTTCTATCATTATTTTTCGTAGCAGGCGAATGAACAGTTTCACAGTTGATATAAAATCTTCGAAAGTTTATTTCTTTGACTGGCTTTTAAAATGGTCTAATAAGTTTTCGTGGTGCCATCTAATGTGAAGAAATGAAACTAAGAAAGTAATCAATGGCTGTCTTTGCTTTGAATTGTGACTTAAATATCTTACAATCTATATCTCCTAAATCAATACTCTTAATACACAAAAAGGTTATTTGTCATGAGTTTTCATACATGCAAAATGCATATCTTGAAATATTCCAATTGGAGAATATAGTTCTATAAAAATCCCCACTTCACTTAAAATTTATATTTTTTATATCTGATTGATTCATCTTTCAGAGTATCTTTCTGTATATAAGAAATATAGGAACTCAAATCTGTATTTAATATCCAAAAGAAATTATTTTTTTCCAGGAATCTCATGAATTTATATCTTCAAAAATTTTATTCTTTGCTTATTCATTCGCGCATACATTTCTTTAGAATTGTGAAAGAACAAGAGAGAGAGAGAGAGAGAGAGAGAGTAATTATTAAAACGTATTTAAATGTCAAAATTTATTTCAAAGACTAACAACTTAAAATTATATATTATGTTAGTAAAAGCAAATTAATGGTTACTCATTTAAAATTTTAAAGATTTATCTGTATAAAAATTTAAGAAAATACACCATAATTTATTATAAATTATTATAACATAAATATGAAACAAATGAATGAAATTTAGTAAGCGAAAATAGCAACGAAAGTTTCTGAATTGAAGTAATATGATTTACAATATTCAGAAACAATTCGTTGACGAAATCTTAATTCGTTTTCAGTTCATATCTAGTCCATTTCTTTTTCTGTTTTGCGCATATTTTTAAAAGTGAGATGCATTAAAATAAGAAATATTTGTAGAAAATAAAGTTTATTTAGTCATTCAAATTTGGAATTTTTTTTTTAAAAAATAATTTGATTATTGATTAAATATTTCTTTGGTCCATTCAGTTTTAGTGCGATTTTACGAAAGAAATTACCAGTAAGGCTGCTGCTATATCTACTAATAAACAAACTCAGACAAAAATTTAAATTAATAAAGATAAAAAAACCTCGTCTTTTAGAATCTTTGCAGTTATGAAATAGCGGCAAATTCCTCTACAGAGTTATGAGTTACAAAATGAACTTTTTCAGTGTAAAATAACTACAGCGAGTAAACATCTTCGAGCTTTCCGAAACGTTTACTACAGCGGCTAAGTTCAAACAGCTTCTACAAACTTATTATTTTTTTCCCCCTCCACCTTCGAAGAAAGTTTTCCTCGGTGGAAACTGTAGCTTAATGTTGTTCCATCCCACTACACACCATCTCTCAATTTCTCTTTTATCCGTCCCTTTTTTCACTTCCATCGCTCTCCCTCCTCCTCTTTTAAACGCATTAAAAATATTCTCCCCCCCCCCTTCCCTTTATGACAAAATCGAAGCAAAACTTCGCCTGCCCTGTTTCGAGGCAATTGGAACGTAAATAGCATTAGAAAAATAGTGTGCTCGTGTCCAAACGTAAGAGTGTGTGAGCGAATGCTTTATTTATTTCAACTTCCTTCTCTTTTTTTACTTTTATAAACCCTTTTCAAAGCTTTTCATCTTGAAAGGTTTTAGTAAGATTTATGTATTTATATAATTTTCTTTGAAAGATTTTTTTTTTTTTTTTTTTTTTTACTAAAGGAATGGAATATTTTGCACTTCGTTGCTACGAATGCTTAAAACGTGGCATGTCTGTGAATTTAAATATTTGCTACTTTTTAGTGTGTTTTTTTTACTGTTTTTGTCGAATGAAGTTACAGGTTTTTTTTTTTTTTTAGCACTTGGGTTTTTTTTTCTTTTATATTATTTTTTATTGGAAAGGAATTTCCATCTACATTTGGCTGCTACGTGTTTTGCAAAAGTAAATAAAAATGCATTTTGATATTTCCTTCATATCTATTTTTTGTTTGTTTTTGTTCATAATTGTAAAGTTCATGCAAGTAAATGAAAAATCTCTAAAAGTAGTGAAATAAACTTTTTAAAATGAATGTAGGAGGAATCAAATATTTCGGATTTCATGTTTTCTGTATGTTAATATGTAAACTTTTCTGCTTCATTCCTGTTAATTGTTTTTCTGTATATACAAAATAACCGCAGTAGAAAATACTAAATGACTATAATAGTAAATTTTAAAGCTTTGTTAAGAATCGAAATTTTATGAATTCCATTTTATTTAATACAAGCCAAATTTTTAGAAAGGGAGACAGTCTATAAATTTTATCAATCGCACTCGCGCAAGTTAATTAAAAAATTGCTAATTAAAAATGGGTTCTGCAAAATTATACAAAGTTTACTTGATAGCTTAAGAATTGCAAAAATAAGCATTCACCACATTTGAGGACTCGTAATAAGGATAATTTTAACTTGTTATAAGGATATAATTGCGATAACTACTCAAGTAATTGTATTTTAGTTATTAAATTACTTTTTCTTCTCTACGTACACTTGAAACGTAAAATTTCTTTTCTCAAGAAAATGAATTTCCTACAGTGAGACTACATTAAATGCTGTCTATTCGTGAAATCTTGATATAGATGCGTAAGATATTCCTGATAACGATTGAAAAACTATTGGCATCACTGTTTTATTTAAGAGTCTACACATTAAACAGTGCAATAGCAGATATTCAAAATCATTTTAAACTGACAAAAAGTAAATTCTTTTAGTCACAATTTTTATGCTTATTACATGCCAAATCAATAAATATTCCAAAATCAAATTATTAATCCTATATAGCACAATTTTTTAAAAAAAATCGTACAAATTTATATAAATTTATGTGAGGAGTGCAAAAAATTATTTAGAATTTGAAAATTATTAAGAATTTCATCTTAAAGACACTCATATTATTTTCCTTTACTAAGGCACCCACATTATCTAATCTTCTCCTTTAAGCGAGTCAGTTAAGCCAATACTAATAAAAATCGTAATGTATCAATAATTTTCTTGCTCAATATCTACTCTGTTTCTCCGTTTTCATATCCTATTGACACGTCACTCGTCCCCACTTGTGACTCCCCCCCCTCCCTTTACGGATTCAGAGATCAACCAACCATGTAATCTCACAAACAATCCAACGGCACTTAAATTTAACTCGCTCCCTTTAAATCACAGGTTTGAGATCGCAACCTGAAAACGGTCTCTCGCGTTTGAGAACTTACTTATTGGAAGGAAAATATCCATCTATGAGTGTGTACTTTCCCTGCTGTCTCTATCTGCCACATCAGTTAGAATCCCAACAAGATGATTACAGGTTGCAGCAAAAAGGAGTCCTCCTCGCTCAGCTGATGAGGGGGATCCACGGTGGAAGTTAGAAACCGAACAATTTAACGCGTTTAGCATCTAAATCATTGGATCTTTACAACCTCACTATCATTACGGCATCGGAGCAGCTCCATGGTAGCCGTTTTTGAAGCAGTTTGCATTATTTTTTTTATCTGTTTGCGCCTTATGGTTATTTTTCCGCTGGAAAGATTCTTTTTTATATATCTGTGGCGGAGATTATATTGATGTTTTCTGTATTTTTTTAAGAGCTGGGAGGAGAATGCAGCAATGAAATTAGGGAATCGTCAAAATAATGATTCGTCCATCAGTTTTATCTTAACGTTTAATTTTGGGCGATTTGGGAAAAGGGTGTCTGTCCCCTTTTTTTATTGTTATTATCGTCACCTACCCCTCTTGACTGTGCTATGGAAGTTTTTGCCATTAAATTAATAACTTTAACGGAAAATGGTACTTGTGTGGAAATTTTTTGCCTGC
>JAPMOR010106913.1:564306-578446 GCA_026543865.1 Argiope aurantia
AACATAAAATAGCATTATAGTATAAATAATTAAATTTTTATACACTTCTTTCATACTTTTAAATTATGAGAAATAAAAAAAGGTTTAGAAAAATTACATGAAACATTGCATTTTACAAACAATTATTGAAAAAATTGTGAAAATGAGTCAAAATCAGATACTTTACAAGTAAAATATATAAACCTCTTTGAAATTTAATTTAGAATTATTAATGGATATTCAGAGCCTCTAAAATTAAGGCAATTCCATACTCCTAATCTAAATAATAGAGTTTTAGGAATGTTAATTTCAAAGACAACACGTTCAGAGAAACTGAAGTTAACGATCAAAACATCATAATGGCTCAATAAAATTCAATTTTTCTAATTTTTTCTCTTTATTTAATCTATTTTAAAACATCATCCCCTGTTCATGAAGAAATCAAAAGGTCATGCTTGAAATTTGCTTTACACATGTCAATATTATCTATCTAATGGGAGCTTTTTTCCCCTTTTCTTCTTCTTTTTTTGGAATATTATGAAGATTGATAATATCTTTATTTTTACTTATTTATTTGTCTTTAAAAATTTCTAAGTTCGTTTTAGATAATCACTAGTAACTTGTAATTTTATATTATAATAGAAATGGGTAGAAATGGAAGGATTTGAGGTTATCTCCTCAATCAACACAGATGTTTTATTGACTCAAAAGTAGTTGTATTCGTCTTATAGTTTTAAAAGTTCAATGTAATGTCAGATTTTTGTTTCAGCACTAGAATTGTCTAAAAATTTATTTTATCCTTCAGTCAACTACTGTTGTTTAATCTTGTAGTGTTTTCATTCAAATTCGTATCGTTTAGTTGATAATATTGCTCAAAGCATTTTTTTTACTTTTATGCTGTGTTTGTCCATATTATGTAGCTATATATGAGAATGAAAAAATGAAACCGGCTGTTCTTAACGTCAGAAGTCCATAAAATAAAAATAATGAAGCTAATATAAAAATTCAGTTTTGAAACGACCTTCTAAAATGCTTCACTTTATACCTCTAATATTTTATTCACCAATAAAAAAATAGAATTAAATAAATAGGAAATAATATACATAATGAAAATCAGTGGTATAGCAATGTTCACGAATTATTTTTTTTTCTCCAATTTCTATTAATTATCTTAGTAAACAGAAATAGTGCTTGGGAAATTATATTTATTCCCTCCTTCGTAATGTTTGCTTTCAAAAATTGACAAAAGATCGCTAACCATTTATCGTCTGTAAAGGCTTTTTATATTCCAGAGCAAGCGGCCTCGTAGCCTTTTCTCTCATTCGCCCCCTCTACAGATGTTTTGATGATAGCAGCAAATATATTTTAAGTATCGACCAGGCTATTTACCAAATTCCTAAAACAGTGTATAATTCTCACATAAGAATGGGATAAAAATCGGATTCTCGTTGCCAGTTTTTACTTACATAAGAAATATCTTTTGTCAAAAGGAGTTTTTTCTGAAGATTCACAAATCTGAAAAACAAAAGAAATACAACATTGTTTTGGACCCACGCGCTTGCTTTAACACGAGGCATTTTATCAAGCTTTATTTTACGCACACACAACAACTCGAAGAATTTCCAGATAAATACACGCACGTACATAAAACAGTAAAAATCCGGGCCTTATAAAATTCCACCCACTCTCTCACTACTATTTCAACATCTGATTCCAACTGTTCCGTGCTGCACAACCTAAATCGCACTAAAACTTTCCTCGCTGGAAGTATATCATGAAAATAGTAGCCAGGATGGCACCTGAGAACTCTAAACGGAGCGGCAACGTTAAAAAGGACTTGTTTATTGGTTTCGTTTGTCTCATGTGGTACCATAAACACGCCCTCGAAATTCTGCAGCTTCAGAATTGTCCCGTAAATCAAAAGGGGTCCTCTCTCCCTCCCCCCATCCTTACAACTCTTTCCTATACCGTAAAACACGGCTCGTAAATCTAGCCAAGAGGGTGGGTGGGTGAGCCATCTCTTCAGGGGGTCGGAGCCCCCCTCGATGACTATAATGGTTTACAAGCGACCGGGAGGAGTTGCGCTTTTGTGAATAAGCAATGGCTCGCTAATGTTAAGGCAGGTTCATCATAAACTTGCTCTATGGATACAGGAAATTCGAGCCAAGAGACCCTGCCAAGGAACCCTGCGCCAAGAGAAGGATCAAATATTAGTTTCTGAAATATTTCCAAGAAAATTGTTACTTAATTCATAATGTTTTCATTTTAAATATGTTAAAGCGGTTTTGGAACACTACATATTTTTCGAGCAGCTCCTATTTCATATTTCAAGCTACAAATGCGGATATATTAACTTTTCCTTTAATGATAGTAAAGTTATACTTGCAGATATTTTATCTTCCCTTACGAGATGGAGCATTTGCTGCGAAATTAAGTGAGTCACATTTATTTTTCCCTATAGAATAATGCTGTCCTTGTTTTAATAACACAGTTAATTGTTTTACTCCCAAAGGTCTGTTCAATTGTCATATGTTGCTCGGTAGATTTATTGTTATTAATTGAATAAGAGAATAGTAATTCCATAGTGATTGAGAAATCTATTGATTTTCTTTTTTCTTTTTACTTGATAAGAAGGATTGAACCTTAATCAAAACACCATATTAAGAGGATTCATGCGATTTTCACTAGTTTATAATTGCAAGATTTAACCTTAGTTTGAAAGCTGCACGATATCTTCAAATATCCTCTCTAAACGGAGATTTCAATGAGAAAGCAATGAAGTGCTCTCTTCAAGAGACTATCATATTCGTCAGTTTCAAGACATTCGAAGAAAAAAACAATCTCTTTCCTTCGATTAGTTTCCTGTTATGGGTCAGTGCTAATAAATATGTTTATAACACATGTGACAATGTGATGCCACCAGCAAATGAAATGATCGACAGAGCTATTTTGAATTGCCTCGAATTAACTACACCGTGAAAATAAATTTCTTATATCGTATTGGTAAAGAAATTCTACCCTATCATACAAATGAAAAGAAATCGCTAAGAAAAGCTGTTAGTTTGCTAAGAAATAAGAAAGTTCATTTCTGAATGTTCTTAGTAAATAGCGTAGTTCTCTTGATTTAATTGTCTTTGAAGGCTTTTTGAGATGTTGAAAAGGCTGAATCTAATTCCTTAATGAGAAACTAAATAAAATTAGTTAAGCTGAGGTTGAAATAGTTACCGGTACTATTAAGTAGATTTATAAAACCTACTTATTTAAAATATATTTTAAGAAGCGTAACTAAATGAAATAATATCATTTTGCATAGACACTTTTGCATTTAATCTGTCACTTCAAATGACTATCACCTTAAAGGATTGTTATAAAATATTTGTTCCTTGATTATGAATTGGGAATACATCAAAATATGTGAATTTAATCGGAAGCCATTCTGGTTGAATTTCCTTCCAGACAAACGATGAACTTCAGAGAATTTAAGTAAATTTCAATCGTACTGATTGAAAAAGATTTTATTTGATCTTTGTAGCAATAAAAGTTTGATTCAAATCGTTTCTTTCTTACATTAAAAATTCGACAAGTTAGTAACTAAAACCATTTTTATGCGTTTGCCTACCTTTGGAAATCTGTAAAGCAGTTATAAATATTTAGGCGTCGAATTTTAAATAATAAACTATTTTTCATTAATTTGTTTGTGATTGTGAAAATCTATTCAAATACTTCATTAACCGCTTAGAAAATTATGGAAAGCAACGTTTTGATTTATCCACTTTAACGTTTCAATAGATGTTAAAAATAAAAATAGTTACATATTACTAACATATTTATTTTAAAATACTACGCTGGTAAAATAGAAGGAATGTTCAGAAAAATGCGTCAGCAGTATTTCCTGATGTGTGAAGTTAGGGGACCAATGAAAAGTCTTATTCATCCCTACGCATGAAATCATGTCTTCTACTTTCCAATTACGTGAAGCTCCTTCATTATAATTTTTTCCCCAAGTATCTTAAGATCCTTGGTGCCAAAAGATTCACACGTGAAGAATTCTATGGAAAGAGGAATCTCTCTCGGAAATAGTTAAGAAAGAAACAGGAAAGAAAAAAGAAGAAGAAGAAGAGGAAGAGGAAGGAGAATAAAAAGGAAAAGTGCGTAAATGAGAACTGCATAATACGAGGCCCACCTTAGAGAAATTAATGCTATTTATGATTCACTTTTTCAAGCGTGGTGATTAGGAAACTAAAGATGATGATTCCTCTTCTGGAGGTTTTCCGTTTACTCTAAAAGATTTAATTTGGTTTGCCACCGTTTTCATTATTACTTCACACTTATTTATACGAACTTTTTTTTTACCCTCCCTTTCTTCAAGGCGGGGTACGTTTTTTACAGAGTCCAGGTGTAATTTCATGCCTTGATGGTTTCATAACCGGAGCAATTTACATGGAAATTACCAAAAGTGTTGATGTCTTATTCGAACTGAGAGTCAAAACCCACTGATTAAATAAAGAATGGGACAGAGGCGTTGATTTTTTTCCCACCCTCCCTCGTGTTTTCCCTTAAAGATTATTACGTTTTCTTTCAAGTAGTAGAATTTTTATGTACGACGGCGGTGCCTTCAAAAAGGGGAATGGAATGTATGTGTGTGTTGTGGCACCTTTGCTCCGCTCGAATTTGTTCTTTGTGGCTTCTTTGGGGTGAAAAAATGTATTTCTTCTTAATAAACACGTAAATACAGAGAGGAGAAATTACAGTGCAAAAAGAGCTTAACTCATAAGCAAATAGTTCGGTGGCAGGAAAAAAACTTTCCCACTGTATATGAAGAAAAATTGGTATAAAACGCTATTAAAGAAGAGAGTGGATCTTTTTTTTTTCCCTGCCCAATGCTTTCTTTCACCCCGAACGCTAAATGCAACTAATTTTTCTCCACGTGGAAACCAGCGCATGGGATGGAGCGGGTAAAAAATTCATTTATTTTCAGATGTGCCTCATTACATTGCATAGCGCAAAAAGCGGCGAGATTAAAATCGCGCAGAGATGAAATTAATAAATAAATTTAACGCAAGCTTTTCTCAGAGAATTTTCTCTGCGAAATGAAGACATTTATCTAATGACACATGGAAGAAAAAAAAAATAAGGTTCTTTAACACAAACGCGAAGCTACACCGTGATTGATTGAGAAATGTTAGTAACCTAAATTATTTCCACTTTCTTTTTTTCCGCCTCTTTCTTTGCTTTCTCTTAGTGAAGAAATAACTTCGCGATGCTTCAAATAATATTCGTATTCAGCGTTTAACAATTTTAGAGAAGAAAAAGCATTATTTACGTAACCTTTTTTTATGTATAAAACCAGAGAAAATTTATGATTACACAAACATGATACAAAATAACATTATTTACTTGAATTAGACTGATAAATCAAGATTTCATAAACTTCTTCCAATCTTTACTCTAATTGCGCAACCACACATTTTGGCGTTTACATTTTCAAACAGATATTTAACAGAGAGCTTAAAAATATATACAAATATGAAGAAAAAAATGGAAGTATTAGTTAGTGATAAACAGCAGGAAATGAATATCAGTCCGTTTATTTCTGAAATTTCAGCTGAATTTTTTTTTATATTAGAATGATTTTCTGTGCTTTCGCCAATGGTGATGATTGGAAATGTGAGCAAAGTAATGGAAAGTATGGATGACATTAAAAAAGGAAATGTATGTGCAAAACGGCAAATTTTGGATGCTGTCTGTGCAAACTGAAGAAAACTTTTTCTTATCTTAACTTTAAGCAATTAAAATAAAATGACGATTTTGTTCTCGCACACAAAAAGACCGACAGGAGGGGACCGCTTTTCTAAGTATCGCCACCACTCATTTTGAGCAGCTGTTTTTTGCAGAAGCTGGCGATTTGTCAAATATTGGCCTGTTATCAATTTTTCGTGAACATATATGACTCCGCAATTTAAGAATTCTATCTCAGATTCTAATGATAATAAATATGTAGCGAATGTTCTGTCTTATATTCGTTACTCTTAGAGAAAACCTAAACGAATATCCATCCTAAAATCTAAATATTGAATAGAGGATCATAACATTTTATGTTTACTTTACTGAACTTACTTAAAGTGAAATAAAGTGTACTGGAGTTTAATGTACTGGAGGTGCTGGATGTATCGTTATTAGTGTGAATTCTAATAGACTTATAGCATATTTCATCGTATAAGTCTATTAGGATGCACAATAATAATATCATATTAGCATTTTCATATTTTATCAAGAATTACTTAACTTTTCTTTTAGGGTGAAAGATCTTTCAACCATTGTCGAGGTACCGATTTAACAAAATGACATTGAACATGTTTTGAATATTTGTTTAAAAATACATATTTTTAGATTTGGAAGATAAGTTACTCGAAATAAATACAATCTTGGTTTCTTTTAAGTGAGCTGAAATCATTCACTGTTTATTTATTCAGCCAAATATTTTCTGTAGTGAATGCTCTTCTAGTAGAGTTACACTGTTTCACCTATCGAAAACAATGAAAAAAATATTTTGAGTGCAAGAGAGCTAGTTATTTCAAAATTATAAAGTCTATTTTAAACAAATAGATACAAAGTATACAAAAATAAAATAAACGGACTAGTGAGCACTAACAAAATGATTGGACCTTCCAATCCCCCCATTTGATTGTTTAGACTAAACTTCCAATCATTCTGAAACCAGACAATCTTTCATTAAGAGACTAAAGTCTTCTCGAAACTCCATCAAGGGAAACCAAAAGCAGCACATAAAATATTCGTCCCACCGACCGATTAATTAAAAGAAACCGTCGTTAGCAATGAATTGCCATACATCATTCACAGAGAAAGAGGAGGGTTGGGGGGATGGAAGACGAAAATCTCGATCTCTTCTTTAAAATAAGAGCAGGACATGGGTCCGAGGGATATATTAAGACTTTAAAAGGACTGCCACACAATCCCTTCTTCTCTCAAGCAACCCTTACCAGAATGGAAATCTATTTAAACCACTTCTCTCAGTTCATTTAAGGCAAATTGAAAGAATTCCTCATTACTGTAATCGAACCATTAGCGGGAACTTTTCTCCAGAATTAACTTCATCAAAAACGCGTTTAAGAGAAGCACCCCTCGCTGGTCCCCACCCTTGCCTCCGTCTTTAAAGTTTGTGGGAATGCGTACGACATTCGCAGATGCCCGCCGAGTTGTCGGACATACTTACATTAGGGGTATGTGTGTGTGTATGCAAATGCCCCGGCAAAGAGAAGAAGATCATTAAGTGTAAGGAATTTATCATTCGTACTTTTAAAAGATGGAAGAGTAATTTTTCAAAGGATCGGGGGAAGGAGGAGGTGGAACAAGTAGCGAATAGGCTTGGGCTGGTGCGTCTGTTGTTGTGTATTGCCCCGGATGGAATGGGGTTTTCTGATGTTTTATCCACGTTCGTGCCAAAGAATGTTTTGGGTACTTAACTGTGATTTTGGTATCGGTTTCGAATGAGTTTTGATCTGTTTTAAATCATTTGTCGTGCACGAGGTGATTAATCACTGATTGCTTATGACATGGAGGGTTTCACAAATTGATGATAAAATATCATTCTTAGATTCATCATAATAAAATTGTTCCTTTTCAAACAACGGCATAGTTACCGAAGAATACGGAAAGGAAGGTGCAATTCTTAAGGGATGATGCGAATTAATTTCATTTTGTAAAGGAAAGTATGAAGATAGAAGCCGATTGTACTCCTACGTATGCCATGGTACAGAAATACTGAAAGATTAACTGTATCATATTGTATAGTATAAAGATAAAATACTTGAACAAGTAGAAATTTGATGTTATTTATGAAATCCCATTTATTAAATATCACTTGATTAGAGAATGAATTACAATATTGAACCATCTATCTTCTCTAAAGAGAAATCCTTAGCAATTTTGTTTTCAGCATATTAGTATTTGAAAATCAGCTTTCCTTAAATTATGAAAAAATGGGGGTAAAACTTTTTTTTTTTTCCTAATTTATAACATTTTTCTTACATATAATTTATAACAATTTCTTTTCATAATTTAGAACATTCAGATTACAGTTCATAAATTAATCTTAATAGAAAAATGCCTTAATGCTAAGAATAAATTTAAGGTTATAGTTCTATTTTAATCACTGGAATAAAAATCGAAAATTGAATTACCCAAAGAATAAAGTAAAGGACGATTTTTAGCATAAATCCTAAATATGAAACACACCAGATATTATGTGAATTTTTCGCTGAAATACTTTATGTCTGAATGTCATTTATAGTAATGATCTAATTTTTATCAACATATTTATAAACTAATATTTCTTTAAGAATAGTTCTATTTAATTTTTTGATTCGCTAAATTTTAGGATATATTTAGTTTAAAAAAATACTATTACTCATGTTTCCAAAATCGAAAATTACTGAAAATGAAAAATAAAGAATTTTATTTATATTTAACTTTTGAAAAATGGAGCAAATTTGAATATATTTATAAATGAAATATTTTAAAGTAAATTAACAGCAGTAATATATAAAATTGTTTACTAAGAAACTATTACTTATAATTTTTCTATACTAGATTACTGTGACAATTGAAAACTATTTCGACATGAAGTACATTAGAATAAAAAAAATAATTTTAAGCAAATGTATGAGAAAAAATTTATTTTTCTTGATTGCTAAACATGGAAATTTAACTAACTCTAAAATTTTAGGTGAATTTGTATAAATAAATAAAATTCTTATTTTCAATGAAAAATGCTTGCGTATGTTCCTTGTATATTTCCTATGTCACTTGTAAACTGGGCAAATATATTTTTTAAGGGGGATCTTTTCTAAAATAAGTATGAAAGGACAGATATTTTCATGGGAAACATAAAAATAGGATTCTATTATTTACTCGTTATTCATTAAGACGTTGTTTTAAAATAATTATTATTCCGAATTATATTTACTGTCCGACATGTTTCTTGATTAACTTATTTTTAAATAATTCACTTTTGAGAAATGGTGTGTAGAGCTATATCTGGATGTTTTTATACTTGCTACGGAAGAAACAGCGATGGAACATAGTTATTTTTAATTTCAAAGGATGTTGTTAATTGCACATCATAAACGGGGTGACAAATGCCTTATATTGGGAAAAGAAAATTATTTTGTTTAATAAAGTTGTCGAAATCATTAATAATTTTTCCTGGAAATAATTATTTATTTTATTACAGCAGTAAAGGACTTTCATTTGCCTGTTTATAAAATGAATTCTGTCAAGATTATCAATTATTTTTTAGTATAACTAAATTATTTGTAATCAGACTTTTCAACAGACGATGAGTATTTTAATTCATTTTTTAAAAATATTTTAACAAATGCTTATTATTAATTCTTTTTATTTTCATTAAATTTATAAATAGATTTCTAATTCTACATAAACAGCTTATTTAAATAATTATTCAGATGCAAAAAGCATCTCCAGATACTCATCTAGTAATACAATGTTATTTTCCGCAACATTGCATCGAAACTAATCCATCGGTCGGTTTCGAACAACAAATCCTCCTCGGTGCTCAAACGCGCAAAAATGCTCTTCTAATGGTGTGCAATCAATTATTTTCTCTCTTTATGCGAAGCGCCCTCCGATTTGAATCCGGCAGCAGCAACACAAACCAATGGCTGCGGCCGAGTTTGCCATTAGTTTTGGCTCAGATGGACCGATTCCCAACAAAGAAGTATTCGGTTAATCATCAATCAAATTTCAACTAACTGCAACCGCCGCTGTGCCTTAAATATTCACCAGCTTTTAATGTTCTTTGACTAGCCAATTTTCTAACGCGGAGAGAAAATGGGAAAGTGCAATTCACTCGCAAATATTGATGAATTGTTGACGTTCAACTTCCTTCCCTTTGAAACTTCACCAGCAGCAGATGGATACGGGTCTTTTACTAAATGTAAATAGAAAAGGTAGTGTTTCCTTGCATTTTTTACAGCCTTGGAAACTCATTTACAATAAGTTTGCATCAAAATAGACGAATTTGAACAAAAAAGGAAGTAAACACTTATAGTGTTACAAGAGAATAGCTTCAAATTTTTAAATAAATCATCAGTTTTAATTTTGATTTGTAAAATTTTAAATGTTTGGTTTAAAAAAAGAGTCGCGAAATATTTCACCAGCATCTAGTCAAGTATGAATTCGATGTCATATTGTATCATTGTGCATAATGTTCCTCAACTGATTATGCTTTTAAATTTACAGAAGACTATTTTGTATTTTCTCTTTCTCAGATTTTCTCCCCGTTCAAGAATAAACACAAATCTAATTTTGTTTAATAATATGCCCTTTTCGTCCTATGCCGTATGTTTTGGAGATGAATGACACATCTGTGAGCTTCAATGAATACCAAAAAGGTGACACTTCATAAAGCACCACTATTAAACTTGTGTGAAACTTAATCGAAGAGAGCCGGTCTCTGTTTCACTATGTTAAAATATACGCATGCAATGTATTATCTATTGGAAAGAGACTCGAAATCATTTTTATATCGGAAGTGGAAAAAAGACATGAGATAGAAAAAGACGTTGATGTATTTTTGTTGTTAAATTAAATTGCTCTTGTAAATATTTGTACAATATAAATGTTTATGATTTCAAAACGGTCTAAGAAATTTATTTCTTATTTCTTAATAAAGGTTAATAATATTTTAAACGGACAAATTTATTTTTAAGACTTCCCAGACTAAGAAGTTTGTTTCAATTTCAAAGAAATATTAGACAGAATAAGTTTAACTGAAGCATTTGCTATTTGATTCAGAAAATTTTCGATCTTAAAAGATTCTTGAACATTTATTTTTCCCATATCTTCAAGTTACACAAAATCAAGTTATACTTCAAGTTAAATTCGACTTAAAATCAAACTTGTATTTCTTAATAGATTCGCAACCGTACATATGCTTTTCATTAATGTAGAGATGCATGAAATTGTAAGCAATAACAATTTTGTAGGGGTTCATCAAAGAACTGAAAACTAGCTATCCATGAAGTGAATGAAGATACAAATATTTATTCATCCATCTAAATAGGCCTTCTCCCCTCGAGTTTCTATTCCAAAAGGATCAATATTATTTATATTAATTTATCACGCATATTTTTATAAATTTTATTTAGAACAGAAATTTTTAAAACAAAACGCAGGATATTCGTTCATTCTGCTAATAATTTTTCATATTGTAAGATAATGATGGCGGAGTTTCTTTTAGAAACGTTAAACTGAATTGTGGCAGATATTCGTGCAAATTTTAGCTAGACAACTTCTTAACAATGTTTTTCGTGCTGTTGTAAAAACACATTTACAGAAAAAGAATTGCCAAATAGATTATCTTTGATATTGTGGTAATATCTTTCAATCATTACTTTTATAAAGTAGTGTTAGAAAGAAAGTGGTAATGAAATGCAGTGGTATAGGTAGTGGAAAATATTCTTCTGGTGATTCCAAAAGCGTAGTTGCTTTAATTCTCAATTAGTAGATTTTTTATTCTAGAGTATTGAAAAATAAATCATGAAATATTTTTAATTCTAACTGTTTTATATTTTTGTTTTTATTCAATGTTCCTATTTATTTGTATAATTTTCATTTAAATCAAGTCATATCAATTTCTGTCATAACAAATATAAAAATAAATGTAAAAATTTTGGAACTAAATTCGATTATGAATATGTATCATCTACACAAAGTAAATTATGCAATAGTGCTTTTATTGATAGAATACAGAAACATATAGCTATTTTTATCTCTCCAGAAAATAGAATTATACAAAAAAAATCTCGAATGGTGTTATTATTTGATAATTAAAAATTACTTCAAATCTTTCATCGAATTGTTAGAATCAATCACGAATAGCAATTTTTCACGAATAGCAAACACATTGTTACTTTGACAGCCTATTATTTCATATAATTGCTAATCATACATAACACCTTTTTATCATCATAAATTTTTTAAATTCTTTTCCCAAATGCTCATTTTTTTTTTTTACTATTGATTTATATCACAGTATTTGTTTATATTACATTTGGATAACGTATAATTTTCTTGAGCGTTTTTATTCTTAAAACTTATTTAATCTAAAATCTGCGGATAAAGAAGGTCCCAAAAGCATACAGGTACAAATTACAAACAACCAAAAAATTAGCGGAATTTTCATAGTCTAATGCACTCAGAACAATTTCCCCTTTCCCTTCTGTAAACTATTAAGACCCCTTCTCTCATATACAGTCCTTTCCTAATTAAGTTACCGTAATAATTAGGTCACCTGCATACTTGTAACGCTCAACTTACGAACACGCATCAGGCAGCAGAACACATCATTGGGATGTTCGACCCTCGACATCAGCACATTTACATGGTGCAAAATGCAGCAAAAGGGGTTTTCCTGGGCGCTTTTGTAGACGGGTGATATTTTGCGAAACCATGCCCCCCCCCTCCTGGGTGAATGTCAGCTGGGGTGCGAAACGTTGGGGGTAGTCCATCATGGGTCACGTGGCCGAGGGGCCTGCTGGATGAGCCGCAAGGGACGACGGGACGCCTCGTTTAATTTCGCGCTCCAGAGCTTCTCGCCATCAACTTGGGACCCAGGGCCCAGGGGTAACGAGGAGGGAAGTGGGGATGGAGAAAGCAGGAGCGTGCTCTAACTCGCGGTGTATTAGGTTTTGTAGATTCAGGGGGGGGGGGGGGGGGTTGCTAAAGAAAAGGGGGGGGGGGGGGGGGGGGGGGGCTGCTTGAGTTCTCTGGAGCGTAGAGTGTTATTTTTCCGAATGCAACATGTGCTCCTGAAGTAGTTGGTAATGCGTTGCGATTCACGATCTCCGACAAGGCGAAGTCGATGCCTTTCTGCTATTTAAGGGCATTTCACGTTTTTTCATATTCCTGTCATGAGTTTACGCCTTCTTTTCGGCCTCCTTATCTTACAAATTTTAATCCTGTGCTCAAGAGAAAATTTTCATTATAAAGATGTGATAGCAGAGTTAAAAGTTCATAAAGAAAAATCAAATACATTATCCACATAAGAATGTCACCTTGAATAAACAATCGTTTATATAGTATTTCAGTAATTGATGCTTAAAGGCATGAACAAAAATGAATATGTTTTGGCTTGATTGCCTTCTCACTCTTATATTCCTGAAAATCTTAAATAACTTCACATTTTGAAATAAACGGAAGTATTTGATCCAAATAACTTTTTTACTACAAGCAATAAAAATAATTAATATTTAATAGTGCGCAATAAAAAATAAAGTAATGAACCAATGCAACAAATAACTAATTTACATATATGTATATATTATCTCACTGGACAAGCTGGACAAAGTTTATCATTTTATAAACATCGCCCAGTTTAATAAATATTCAACTGCAATTATTAACACCCTAAATTATTTATCTCTTTCGATGTTCGTGATATTAGTTTTTATTTGAATACAATTTGATATGCGGCTCCATCTTAAAACCTGCCATTTAGTTATGAATGGCTGAAAACCTGTTTTAACCCCCCCCCCCCCCCCCTTTTTTTACTAACGACCAATTTCCAACATAATTCTGGAAAACTTAAGCTGAAGTCCGTAGCAATGGAACTCAATAGAGTGTGTGATTTGTGTATATCATTTAACTAATATTTGGTAGATTACATACACACATAAAACAAGCAGCACACTTCATTTGTCTTGCTATAAATGTTGTTACATTTTTATATCCATGCAAGCATTAAGACAGATGAAAATGGAAACTTTGCAAAAGTAACACTCATTTTATCTATTTACCATTCTCACATAATGATAATTAGTTAGTAACATTTTTATTCTACTGAAGTACCCATTTAAACAAAATATAGATTACTTCAAAATTGTGATTTCATACTGTTTTGAGAAAGCTTTTAATTATTATAACTCCTATGTTCATAGAAAAAATTAATAATTAATTAATAGTAAAAAAATAATTAATAATTTTAAAAAATAATTTTAAAAATCACTATCTGTTTTATAAAACTTTGCATCTATTCTCTTGGGCCTGCTGAATATGACCACTGGATCACAAAAATATAAAGTTTGAACGTTTATTCTTTCGCATCTTTCAATATATATAT
>JAPMOR010106913.1:578546-590222 GCA_026543865.1 Argiope aurantia
CTCAATTCTTTTCAATTCAATTCAATATTCAATTTCTTTAATTTAACTATTCGTGAAAATGAAGTCTTACTTGGTGAATGGTCATTTGAACTTCAAGCATGATTTTCCCCTTATATATGTGCCATATTGGATAACAGTGAAAACAAACATTACACAGCTATGATGCTAAGTGGTCATAGTTACGCATTTCACATATCTAATAAAAAAAAATGTATGCAAATTAATTTGCACATCGTAGGATGGGAAGCGTGCATAAATGTTTTCAACTGTATCCCAATAGAAAAAAGGTTCAATAGATTTCATTCTATTAAACGTTTTTCGTTTCTTTTAGGTGCCTTTCGTATGATTTATTATTTTCTTTGCCAGATTTCATTGAGAATCCCATTATAATTCCATATTTCATTCTCAATACTTCCATTCTGTAAAGTCTTTTCCTCTTTCAATAATTCAGCCACTTATAAAATATCAGAAGTTAGGAATCCTACATACCCGCAGCCCCCGAGTTTTCCAATTTATCTACATAAGTTTATAATCAGAAACTGCTTTCCTCTGCGAAGACGTGCATTAAACTGCCGGGGAATCATTGAAGTATAAAGAGAATGAATTCAGAAAGATAGGTAAAATAGCTATCAACCGGCCACTTCATTTGCAAAATTAAACAAATCATTGGCAAAGCAGGGAAGGGAGGAAATGATGGATGTTTCACTGGCGAGTGCTGAAAAGGCCATCGCCACGCAAAATGCATCCGTCTTCGATAAGGCGAAGGCAGGATTATAAGTTTTACCCAAAGCTCTTCCGATTTAATCTGGAATAGAATTTCGCGGATATTCGAGGCCTAAACTATACCGGCCTCGATCCTTTTGTTGTCATGACGACGGGAATGGGTAACTCGATGCGCCGTTATTTTGTGGCGGTTAGGGTTAAGCGTCTGTCACTCGCTATAACAAAATCTCTTCGCCTTTCTTGTAGCGCTATGAAAGGAAATATTATAACGCAGGACAGTTATTATTTTTCTATAAAAAGAAACCTCTGCAAAATCATTTTTTCTTTGGCCTTTTAAAATATCTAGAAAAGACCCTAAGCAGTGATTTATAATTCAAGATGGAGTTTTATTTTAGATTTGAAGTTTCAGCTGGAAGAATTTATGTCTTTTTGAAATCAGTTTTATTTCATATAAATGATACGAAACCATTTAAAGATTAGTTCAAAATCCTATCAAAATAATATATTCATGAAATGTTCAATTACTCACTCAGTGTTGTCACAAATTCTTTTAACCGTCCGTTATTCCAATTATTGTAAATTTCGAAAGTGATTTAGATTATATTGATCTGTAGAGTAGTGAAGAAGTGCCATTTTATCTGATTCTGTTGCCTCGAAAACTTTATTTCTTAGTTGTCGACATGCATGGTGATTTAAGAGTTATTGTTCAAAACTGAAATTTAAAAATTTACTGAAGGTTAAATAACGAGCAAAAATCTAACTAAAATATTCTTGCAATGCAGAAAACCCTTTATGTATATAATAAGAATGAATAATAGAGAATTCTGTTATTACTATTGTATGAATTTAGTATGAAATTCCAAATCATTGATTTTATTGCTCTTTTACACTTTTCTCATCCAAGTCTTGTTTTTCTTTATTTATTAGGGAATTCCTTACTAAAAGTAAAGAGATAAAAAAAATTAATGGATAACTCAATAATTATAAGCAATTTTTTTAGCCAATGAACTTGTTCAAATTAGAATCTTATATGAAAACTAAAGATTACTATATCATTGTTAATATATTTTTTTTTAAGTTTCTGTTTGAATTTGTTCAAATTAGAATTTTATATGGAAACTAAGGATTACTACATCATTCTCAATATTTTTTAAAAAATTTCATTTGGAAATGTTTTTACACATTTTTTTATTTTATATTAAATATATTGTTTTTTATTAAATGCAAATGAACTTGTTCAAATTAGGCACAATGATAATATTCTGTATCGTAATCATCAACTAATGAAATAAACAATGCAGAAAAATATTGCAAATGCTATTCTTATGTCAAAAGATCTATATCATAGAAAATAACTTTATTGTAGTTGCAAATAATTCTTTTATGAATTTAATATATTTGATTTCTTAGATTTAAGAAATGATTTATTAGAAGTTGATTTAATGATTCCAAGTAATAAGTATAAATTTATTCAGAGAAGAAATATGAACACAGGAATGGCATTTTTAATTAGCAACAAAACTAGTTGGCAATGCATAAAATGTGAATTATGCCTAAATTTGAAAATATATAAAGCAATGCATGTTTTTCTGTATCTAAAGAAATATCTCCTTAAAATTTATCGACTTTCGGCAATTTGATATCGCGCTTCACATGAAATTATACAAATATACATAAATTTGAATTTTTCAAAATAACTTTATGGATTATTTTGCTGGACGTTGGAAGAAATTCTATACCTTCCTCCATACCCTTCCTACCTTTTGCAACATTGTCAACTTGTCGTCGACTATAATCATATCATGGTATATCAGTCATATTAAGGAATATCAAAAGACATATTCGAAATCTCCACATAAAATCTTACTTCATTCAAAAATGCTAGGAAGTAGTACTTCTGAGTCCTTTCTCTTTTTAAAGTTGCATTATTCTTTTGCAGATTCCGGCAGCCCCGGTGACTTTGGATACGGAGCGCAGCCCGGATTCTACGACTTTTTTCCCGGACAGCCCCCACCGGATGGAATGGCCTACCACGGGGTCCTCGGCCCTGGTCAAAATGTTCCTCCTCCTCCGACTAGCATGGAGCAGCCCCTCAATGCAGTTGTAGGACCTGGTGAGTATCCGTGCTCAGTCGGCTTCACATCATGTAGAAGTTACTGAATCTGAAAACACATCCAGCAATTATTGCTCACTGATAAAATTAACTTTTAATGCCTAAAATCATGCATTATCGTATCTGCAACAATTATTTATGTAAGCTTCCAAGTCCAAATAAAATGTGCTGATGTTTGTTTTTATTGCTTTTTATTATTGTAACATGACCTGTTGAATGTTATCGAAATTATGAAATTTCCTACTTTCAGAGAAGGGTAACGCATTTTAATGTTGTTGTTAAGAAACAAGCACTTCTGTTTCCTTTTTTCATATTTATGATGAATGAAAGATAATAGTGCAGAAATATTTAAAAATTAAGATATTTATTCATATCACAATACTTTAGATCAGAAATTGGCTTCTACACAAATGGAGATTTTCTTTAATGTTTATTGTGAGTGTCGATCTCTGTTTTTGAAAATATTCTTTCAGTTATAGATATTTATTATAAAGGATTCAACAAATTATAAAAATATTATTATTTTGGGATAAATGAACTTAGGCATATAAGTTTGGATTCTGTTTTTCTTTTCTGTAACTAGATCTAACAATTTTTATTTAATTGATTCCACATGGCATTTTAAATGTTCTACAAAAGTTGTGGAAACTTTACATAAGTAAGAAAAACTGTACGTATATAAATAATACTGGCCAGTACATAAACTT
Organism: Argiope aurantia; assembly: GCA_026543865.1. Taxonomy (NCBI): domain Eukaryota; kingdom Metazoa; phylum Arthropoda; class Arachnida; order Araneae; family Araneidae; genus Argiope; species Argiope aurantia. The sequence goes on from JAPMOR010106913.1 coordinate 582,090, forward strand.
TAATAAAAAAACTTTAATTTTATATGAACATTTAATGTTAGAGAAAAACATTTTAGAGCTAAAAAAAAGGCGAGAAGCAAATAGTTCTATTTATCAGCCATTTATTATTTAAATTTCAATGAAAAATATTTCAAGAATAGTGCTACAAATATGAATTATTTCTCGATGTTAGGCTAAAATTCCACTTGCGCATTAGAGTTAAATAATTCTGTTAAGATTAAGACTTTAAATTTAATTCTATGTATATGCTCAAAAATATAGATAATAATACATAAATTCACCTCAGTTACTTTGGAATGAACATTGCACCATTACATGAAATAAATTTAAAAGAGGAATATTTAAGCATTGTGTAAAATTATGTAACGATGAAATAACTTACTGATTCAGATAAAATAATGAAATAATACTACATCCCTTCAAAAATTTATTGTGAAATTTTAATATATATCGTATTTGTGTATATTTTCCAATTTAAAATCTATTTTTCCCTTTTGTTTCAAGAGTGCATTTATTATATAAAATAAAGTGTTAATAAAATTCAATTCTGTGAAAAATTAAAAAAAAATAGCAATTTGAAGCAAAATATCCTATCAGCTTTATACAATCTACATTTCTGACACACAAAAAATGCTACTGCATGTTCTATTGCAAAACTGAATCCCAATGTTGTCGCCCCTTCTGAATTTACTAATAACTACGTAAAAGAACCAAAGTTCTTCTCTAAGAAGTCACTTTATTGTCTGGCATCGCGTCGAAGTCAATTTGGCGACAGAAGTGTAAGACGCAAAAAATAATAGCAACTTAAGCGAAACTCTAAACTCACATTCATATTGTCGATGAAGAGGGTGAAAAAAACTTCTTTTTAACGCTACGTCCTTCAATCCAAAGTCCCTAATTTGTCACCAAGTTTAATTAAACTAAAAATATCTCCCATCTGCCTATTCCGATATCGAAAAATCGCTCAATATCGGAAAAACGAAAAGAAGCACCTAAGAAATGAGTTAGAAAAAGTCCATGAAGGGATTTTTTTTTAAAATCTGTGCTTCGCTTTGATCAATGTGCAAATGACACCTCGTTTTTTATGCAAGTTCTGATCGATCAGTAATTATCGAAAAATTTCCCCCTGCCTTGATTTTCAATATAGAGCAGCATCAGTTTCAAAAGAAAAACATGACTATTGTTTCACGAGAGCTTGTGCTTTTTTTTTTATTTCTTTTATTATATCTGAAAATTTCAGAAATGCATATTTATTTCTTTTTTCTCACAAAATATCCAGATGGCGATTTTGTCATTATCACTAAATAATAAAAGCACCAAATTGTAACAGAGATCTTCGTGCACTTTCTTTTGTGCAGGGGCTGAAGTTAGCATCTTTTAATTAAACAGAAACCAAAAAGTAATTTTCTCACATACAACGAAAGACGAAGAACAGGAAGGAAGTCTTTTAATTCAAATGCGTATGCTGCACATTTTTCTTAAGTTAGAATATTTCCTGAACGTCTATGAAATAGTTTCGAAGATATGGAAAAATTTCATTTCTGCAGAAAATGTCTCTTCTCTATACCTACATTTTTATTATTCTCGTCTGACTTCTTTTTTTCCTCTTCTCTCTTTTTGAGCAAGAACGTAGAATTATTGAATTTTTTTATCAGTGATTTGAAACCAGCGCTCTGTTTCTGAAGAAGAAAAATACATTCGAAATTTTTCTTTAAAAAAATAAAAAAGGAAGAAGAAAAGAAAAGGAAGGGAGAGAGAGAGAGAAAAAAAAGCACCCTGGTATCGTCACACGAGCCTTTTCTCGAAATGACTTTTAATTTTTTCCCCTTTTTTTTTCGTTCATTTTTTATATACTTTTTTTTTATAGATCACTTCAAAGGAACTCTTATTAACATCAGAACTCTTTGATAATCTTAATACAAGAGAAGAAGAATTCTCCGATGAACTTCAATAATTTAAGATGCTGCTTTAATTTTTAAAAGTCATTTAATATTAGCAGATGGTATTTCGACTTTAAAATTAGTTTTCAAAAAGTTTCAAAGTTTTTTTTCTATTACTCATCTTCTGAAAGAAACAATTTCTTCAACCAATCTTATTATGATTACATAATTAGAATTTGAGATAAGAACATTCATAAAAAAATATTTTCAGAGATTTGTAAGTAAAACTAATTTTTATTGAACATCGCAACATTCCCTTCCGACTTCATTATGCAGAAACTTAAAAAATGATAATTTGTAAGTGAGGAAATGTGAAACTAATTTAGAATGTTGGAGGACATTCTTTAATTTGTCTAAGAATATAATTCATAATTTCCAGAATTTTTCTTCTGTCAAATCTTTTCTTGGTGCTATCTCCACTTTCATTTCGTTAACAAAGATTTTAAGAAAAATCTAAGTAACCTAAACTTTTAACTTGTCCTGCTTTTTAATTTATAGTGTTCCTCGGAGTTTGTTCTATTAAAAACTTAAGTAAGCAAAGCCGGTTATGAAAAATCTATATAAAAAATAAAGTAGTTTTTTTACCCCTTCCGAAATATATAAAATATTCCTATAGACTTACGAGTTTGAATTTTGACTGCACATTTCATATGAATTTAATGGAATATTATATTTATCTTTTCCTTCTCATTTTGAATCTTCTTTCTGTATGACTTATGTTAAAAATACGTTTAACAAGTATTGAGAGATTCTGAAGACTAGTTTATTTTATACCAAGACTGCTTAACAAAATTTAAAATATAGACGTAGCAATATCCTCACTTTTTTTTTGTTGTTGTTGTTGTAGTTGTCCTCGAATTTTAGGAATGAATCTTTTTATACTTCTGAAAAATCGCCGAAACATTTATATGAGAATAATAAATATGAGAAAACTATATAAATGGTAAACAAAATTATGTTTTTTACATAAGCCTTAGTTTAATATGGAAAATCTAGATACATGATAAAAAAAAAAGCAAATTCATTAACACAACAAACTCTTTTTTTTTTTAACATGAAATCACTCTCAACAAACTGAATTACTTTGGGGCATAAAATTGAATCTCTACTCAACGAACTTGCATTGTTCCACTTAAGACTTCTCTATAAAGGAAATTCGTAAAATAGAATTATCGAATTAACTTATTAAAATAAGTAAAAAACAAAACTTTAAAGTTACCCTATCTTCTTTATTTCCTTTAACATATATCCGAAGCGGTGAAAAAAATCTGTAATCCTGTCTTTTAAATTTTTAATATAAGAAATACAGGGTGGTCATAATTTTACTTCCTCTATAAACAACATCATACAGTGTGCAGCACAAACAGCACAAACGTGTGAACGGATTGCAACGAAATTTGGTATATAGACTATAAACGAGATGCGCTCACGGAATTTTGAAAAAAGTATATATATGTTCCAAAATGTCCACCAGAGGGCGCCTTTTCCTGAAAAACATTAATTTTAGCACAGTAAACGAACAAAATGGAATACAGAAACAATATTAACATTTATTGACTAATTTCTAATCACCTTGTCATGGAACCACATTAAATAAAGGTTAGGAAAAAATAAAGGTATGCTGTTTGAGGGGGAAAAACAGTTCAGTTTGCTGAAACAAGAACAGATTAGGATGAAATTGCACAAGAGGAGCAGTTGTTAATCGTGTCCAGGATGATGTAGAGAAAGATGCTCTATATGACCACCCTCATTCACCTGCAAAATTTCAAATCGATGGACAGTGTATTCAATAGCAGATCGTAACTGATCAGTTGTGATGCTTCGCCCATGAAGCGTTATGGAGTTCTTTAAGTCATTCAATTTCACAACAAGATAGCGTCATAATTAAGTCGGAAACATTGACATAAAACATGACAACGACTGCAAAAGTTTCTAACTTTAACCTTTTTTGCATAAAGCTTCGTCCGCTTCGTAAGCATGCAAATCTCGACATTTTTTTTCTAAAACTGACAGCTTTTTCCGGTTTTACATTTTATTACTCATAATTCTTACTCTGGATTGTTAATATTGTTTCTGTATTTCGTTTTGATCATTTCTTGTGTTAAATTTAATGTTTTTACGGAAAAAGCTCCCTCTGGTGGACATTTTGGAACTTTTTTGTTTTCAAAATTCCGTGATCGCATCTCGTGTATAGTTTATATATCTAATTTCACTGCAATCCATTCATCTGTTTGCGTTGCAGGATTCTGTTTATAGGGGAAGCTTAATTATAACCGCCTTGTACATTTTCCGTAGCAATTTTTTATACTGAAAAAATTAAAACACCTTATCTGTAAAATTTTATTAAAACTGTTATTCCCTCGCTTTGTTTATTAATATTCCTTCTTCTAATAATTTTTTTAAAATTTCTTCATTACTGTCTTCTTCACTCACTGAATTGTCCTCATTACTTTTCTTAACACTTTACGTTAGTTGGGGATCCTAAGATACTCAGTCACAAACACTTCATCAAGGTGGATAAAATTGCCAATTCTACATTTTCTAAATAGAATAAAGGCGCTTGTGGTTACGGTTATATATTTCGTTATAAGTCTATAAATAAGAAGTCGAAAATTTCATTCAGTTGAAAGTTTCGTTAAACAGAAGTTCTTTGAAGGGAATCTATTATATTATTCAACGTATTACTGATAACCAGATTTCTATATGTAAGAGTGAAGTGAAATAGTGAAAAGTAGATCTAAGAACTAAAATTTTATTTGAGAATAATAGAAACCATTACGGAAATCAATAGAAATGGAAATTAAATTTATGTATAGGTACATTAGAAGTGAAAAAGTATATATTCAGAATTATAAAATAGCTCCGTGGAATTATAATTCTTTCTTTTTAATCCTAAGACGCTTTAGTGCGGCATATCCTAAATTAAATTACGTTCAATTCAAAAGATAGTCTATTAATATATATTTGAACCATATAAAGATCCATTTACTCTGCTTTTAAGTTGAAATGTCAATGATTATGATCATTGAGAATTATATGAAATACAATTAACAGTAAATCATATTATTAATTACAAGCGAGGCGTTATGATCCAAAAATAAATACAAGCAAATTAATCTTTTTTTTTTAATTAACCTGGCATACAGATGAACAGAATGCCCGGTATGGTTTTGATCTATAGTTAATTTTAAAATAGGCAGCTACATCCAAATAAAAAAATGCATTAAATAACTTAAAAATTTATATTTTATGTTGCTAGAGGCAATTTATGCATTTCGGTAAAAATTACAAAAACTAAATTTTTATGAATTCCTTGATACAATTAATCAATGATATTTAAAAGAATGTTCTAAGTACTAACGTTAAAAAAAATCCCTTCTTCTTAAGTCAAAAATGACCAAGTTACAAATCTTAAAATTTTATTATGTTTGTCCAGTCAACAGTCAGTGCGAGGAAACAGAATCCATTGATTGCATGATCTTCCTTGAAGCTGCCTCTGAAACTATGTAAAATAAGGATGTTCAAAACTCGGTCTGTTTTTCACAGAATTGTGGAAGTTTTTTCCTTAGGGGGCCAAGAGTACGACTGGAGCAACAACTAAATTATTTCTGCTATTTAAAGCATTATTCCAAATTGAAAAGGTTTAAAAGTATAAATTGAACTCAATTAAAGAGGCTACCTTGGATAAAAGAGAGTATAGATAAAAAGGGTATGTGTATTGCATAATGGATAAGGAAAAAAATTATTTAATTTTCAATATTTTTTTGTATTAATCATTTTTTTTAACTATTTTATGTGTTTCATTTAAAAATTAGCGCACAATCTGCAAATTTATGAAACCATTCTATCATGAAAAAAAGAGTACCTTCTGTTTACTATGAATAGATACTATAAGACTGAAATCCAAATAAAAAAACCTTATTTTGAAATATGGGTTATCATTTTTGAAAACATATGCAGTAAAATCACTAAAACATAGTGGACTGAATGGTACAGTAATAAATATTAACTTAAAAATTATGGTTAGAGAAACATTCAAGAAAAATTCTTCTACAGAGTTATTATAGCTTCCAACACGTTAGTTTTAAGAAGGAAATAAAATCATTCACGCTTTTGCAGTAAGATGTATGTAAAGTGGGGGGGGGGGGATCATCAGGTCCAGAAAACAAGCAACTTGTAAAGAAAAGGTTAAAATACTACACCTAGATTAGAAATAGTTTATTAAATAATCTAATTAAGAAACGCAAATATTTTTCTGTTCGTTATTACATGCGTGTAAATGCTCTGTTCTTTCTTTTTCCTCCAAAAGGACATCTTCTGACCACCTGTCTCCTTCCAGGTCCGGTGAGCCTAGGGGCAGACGCTCCCTACCTGACAAGTCACGGTGACCACCTGCTGTCTCAGAGGTCCAGTCCTGACAGTGTCCTCAGTCTTGCATCGGACGCCTACGGACCGCCACGGTCATCATCAGCCGGGTTCCCAGGAGGACATCCTATGTCCGAAACTCCCGTGTGGTGACGTCACGCATACTTGGCACCCCCTGTGTCAATAGGTTCCGAATCGCAGTGACCATGGAACAATGTGTATACAAAAGACAGAAGAAGGTGAAAACTAAGTTCGAAATAGCTAGCAGGCAGAGAGGCAAATTGTGCAATTCACAAATACACGCATTCTGCATCCACACTAGAGCACGATCCGTTTGGAGAAATTTTTCAACGTTGTAAACCATGTTTGTAAATGCTACATATAAATCTGATGAAAAATTGAAAGGATTTTACAGACAACATTTATACACTTTTTTTTTTTTTGAACAACTGTTTTTTCAGTGTTGATTTAAAAAAAAAGTAAATCTAGCGAAAAAAATTTTAATTTTTGAAAAATTCAAATTTTTTGGAACAGTCCTACAACAGATTGCTCATTTTTAAAAATTAAAAAAATAAATAAAATGTTAAGACATGCTGATCGTTTAGTACCGTTTAACTGAAATCTTTTTTTCTTTATTTAATGATGAATAAATTCATTCTTTAAAATCTTATTTCCCTCCAGTAGTATGAAAGGCAAATCCTTGATTTTAAGATGAAAGTTAAAACGCACAGAATACATATAAACGCTTTCTTCTAACATTTAAATGTATTTATTTTTATGATAATATTTCGAAATTCTTAAATCTATGCACGATTTTAAAAAAAAACCCAAAAATATCGACACTATGCTTTAAGGTCAATATAAAAATATTTATAATTTTTTAAATTTATTTTCTTTAGCTCACATTTGTCGCATATCAGCTATTCTATCTATTACAATTAACGACGTGCTTCAAAAACCGGCTAACATCAATGTAACAATAGTAATGAAAAGGCAAACTTCCCTTCCTTTTTTTTTATCAAATAAAAAAAAAAACTTTGACAAATGGTCTTAAACTTTAGTTACTAATTATTTTAATTATTTATTTATTTACCTCTATTCCTTTTTTTTTTACTTATTTTTGCTCAAACCTTCTGATGTTCTAGACCATTCTCCAGCGAAAAATGGCGGATTGTACCAAATGAAAATTTTCCTCCTGCTTTAAAACGATGGGGGGGGGGAGGTTGGAGGCTGAAGCAACAAAGGCAGACGAACCTGGAAAAACAAAAGGCGATACGAGAAAAATAAGAGGGTGGGAGAGGGCCCCCTGTTCGAAATTATTCTCTCTCTGCATAGCTCATCAAGGATGAGAAAAAGAACAGGTGTACCAATGGTGCTGACCTGAGGCAGTGTGTCGGTGCGTGCACGCAGGCTTATATATATCTATATTTGTACAAACACCCTCACAACCTACCACTTTGTAGTACTTGGATGCTCTATACATTTATATAGATTCAGTACAGTATGTTGTGGGAGTAGGTGTACAGCACTGTAGGATATGGCCGGGAAATATTTACCATCTGTTCCGATTTCTAACTAGGCAGCGCTGGAGAGAAGTCTTTTTCTCTCTTTATTTTTTTAAAAAAGGTTTCTTTTTTTTTCTGCTGCTGTTGTGTTTTATGATTTTGTTTCACTCATTTTTGGTTTATCTGCAAGAAAAAGAGAGAGAGAGAGGAAATAAGGGTACACCTGCGGTTCATATAAAATTTACCCATCGTTTCTATTGATGGAGTTTGGGTTGGAAGTAAGTAGAAGTGCGTGTGGATTCCATGCCCCCTTTACTCCCCTT
>JAPMOR010106918.1:0-15169 GCA_026543865.1 Argiope aurantia
ATCTCATTACATATGAAATTATGAATTTCTACTCATGGTACAACTGACTATTAAACTTTAAAATATTGCTTGAGGAAATCTGAAATTTAATTTATTATTAACTTCTGTTATTTTCAGAATTAGTTTAGAATTTCCCTTTTACATGTGTATGTGTGTGTGTGCGCGCGTGCCGGGATCCTACAGGCCAAACCGCCTTACCTATAGGCACCAAATGTGGAGCATCCATACGTACCATAATATATACCTAAAGGAGAAAACTTTTTGAAATTTTAATTAGAATTATAAAAAAAATAGTAATTAAGCTAAATTTTGGCGTTCTCTAGCTAAAAAATTAATTTTAAGCCATTCCAAATTTGAAAAAAAAATGTTTTTAATAATATCAATATAATTATCGTGGAAATTTTCCCTGAATTTTGTCTGTTGTTTAAGACATTTTAATTCTCTTTTCCCACAATGGATCACTTTTTTCTCCTAAATTTCAAACCTTTTTCATTGTTTTATCTAATATTTAATTGCGCAATTTCTTTCCGTCGTTGTAACCTAAAGAAGAATGATTATGTTTAATGTATATTAAATTTACAAAGCAAATAAAAATAAGAAGTTACAATATCACGAAATTCAGAAGATAGATGAACCTGGTTTTTTACGTTTTTAATTGGGTTATGATGTTATAGAAGTGTCTTCATTAGAATGGTTCATACACTTTCACAATGAACAGAACTTAACTCAGACTATTAAAATAACCCAACTTTAATATCAGACATTTTGATGGAATCATGGATATAAAATGATCTTTAAACAATTTATCAAATCAAAATAAACAAATATGTCATGGGAATCAATAGCCAGCTATGGCGATTAGCATATAAATAATAAGGAATTTTTGTAATCAATGTAGTAGACATTATATTTATTTATCAGAATATATTCTTAAACATTAGCTATAAAAGGATTATATGTCAAAGTATATATATAATAAAGTATTTGTCTCCTCTTAATAATATTTTAACTACCATTCATTTGACACAAGTAGAGCCCTTTTAATACTGTTCACTACACGAGGACCTATTAATTATAGATGCTGAGAAACACACAGATCAAATCAAATAGCATCCTCTGATGTGACATATAAATTAAAAGAAATTATAACATAATCAAAGTTTCTTCACATTTTAAAAACTTAAATTATCTGTAAATATGCTGAATTCCATAGTTAAAAAAATTAAAAGATTTTAAACGATAACATATTTCAAAATTTAATTACTATAAACGTTTTTAATAAGAAATAACAATAACCGCAGATATGGCTAACAGTTCTCATGTTAATTCATTTTATATTTTTTAAGACGTATTTACGCTAAAAAAACTGTTATAAAACCCATACCAATACTTTCAAAAATTGAAGAAATAATCGAAAAATGGAAGCGATTATATATTTTTGTTAAGTCTGTAAGCTTAAATAATTAATAGTAGAAAAGGCTTAATACAGAGAGATTCTTAAAAAATGTCTTATACATACAGGAGTTTCAAACACATTCCCATAAATAAAAGTAACAGAATAATTATTTATTTTGAAGATAAATCATTATTTAATTTTAGAATTTATACAAATAAATAGAATTTATGTAATAATAAAAATGTAAGTCAAAATATCAGTATACTATCAATTTGGGTTGTCTGTACGATGCTGAAGCATAAAGGGTAATATTATCATTCCGGCCGTTTAAAATCCACCCGTTCTTAACTTAAGAAAGAGTAGATTGAAAAAAATGAAGAAATATTTTTATTCTAATAATGGACTTGGTAACTATTTTCGAACAAATTCTTGTTATGAAAGACATTATATCTTATTTTAAGTATTCCAGATGGCTCTCTTGTACAATCTATTTAAACATCCTAATAAAATCGGTGCTTTATTTAGGAAGTAAAATTTTGACAGGAGAGAGATTAAACAAATTTTGGAAATGTAGAAATTCGAATAATATATTTTTAGAGAAACTTTTTGATGAGTTCATACTGGAAATTTGAATAAAATGGAAGAAAAAAAAATTCAATGGATAATTCAATTATTTTATAATGTAATGTATTCAATGAATTATAAGTTCATGAAAGGAAAATAATGTTTTCTTAAAAGATAAAAAAAAATTGGTATTCATAAGATATCACTGATATTCAAATTTTACATTACGGCACAATAAATAGCAGATCTGAATGTTTTTCCAAGTTTTGTTTTGTTTTGTTTTCTCAATGTGTGTTTTCATCAAGAAGGGTCAGTCCGATGTGGTTGAGAATGGTATTAAAGTACAAGCCAAATGGAAATGTCTTTCTTTAATATCTTTTTTAATTCGAATGCATAGATATGTAAATATCAATCCTCAATTTGTGCACTTTTCATGTACACTAATCTAAGTCACGTTTAAGAACTTTCAATCTCATTATGCTTGCTATACGTTGTTCATTATTTCTTATAAATTATTGAATAAGACAAAACAAAAACGGATTCCTTCATATTTTAATATTTATAATTCTCAGTATAAGATTTAAATTCATATTTTAAATTTTTCAAAATGAAACACATTATTAATATGCAAATGAATCACCATTATAAATTATGTTAACCCGGCAGGACGCGCGCAGTGAAACGCAACACGAGGACGCGCATGGGGTGTCAGCACACCCCAGCCATAATAAAGGGCATAAGACGAAAGAAATCAATGGAATTCTATAAATTAATGAATTTTATGGTAATTATAGCCTTTTCTTTAAAAAAGAATAACTGAAAAAAATTTCATGGAAAAAAATAATACACTCACCTTGTTTTTTATCTTGTTAAAGGGACTTTTAATGATATCAACTGTAAAGATTTTTTTCTTTTTTGCTTATAATTTTCACTATAATCGAAACTTACGCATTATTGTGTATAAAAAAAGTGATATTCATTAAATTTTCAAACGTATTAGGGTATACATGGATCAGAAACATTAGATTGTTTGCTATTTGTACATACCGCTTCAATTACTGAATGTTCTCGACATATATTTTTTTCACACTTCAAACAAGTAGTTTTTGATTTCTTGTCCTTTTCTCTTGGATACAAGTACCATCTACGGTAGCTTAATTTTTGCTTTTTTGCGTGTTGGTTCATCCAGAAACTCTTGTTGTTTTTGCCTTGATTTCATATGAGGTTCTAAAAGTTAAAACGCTAAATCCTTCAAGAAATGCCTCCTGTTTCTGAATATTTCAGGTGGGGTTTTGGTCGATTACAGCAAGATCCTTAATTTATTCCCATAATGTTTAGAAGTCAAAAGAATATCACCATAGGCCACCAGTTAGATATTATAGCAACAGAGTAAGATCCTCCCATTTCATCGACAACATCTACTGCTCCTTTCGTCATGTTATAGAATGTTATTACCTCCTGTTTTTTTAAATCTCCTGTACTTCCGTCAATGTGATTATCATTATGCATGGTTGACAGAAGATTTACAAAATTGTTCTTTCTCGTCATGTAAGAAAGAATCATTATATTCTTTTGAAACCCGAAGAGAGTTGTATGTGCTTCTCTATTTTTATGCGAGGCAAATTCAGGTGGGATAACTTTTTTATTCTTACGTATTGTTCCAACAATAGAAATTTTTTGTTTTTTTAAAAATTCGGCTAATTCATAACTGGTATACCAATTATCTGTGGTGACATTTCTTCCAGAATTGTATAATGGAGCTAGCAAGCGTTTAGCTATTTCACAGAACTGTTATCTGTCTTGTAAGGGCCATCTGGCAGCTTACCTGCATATATTTCCATGTTGTACGTGTAAAATGTCCTAGAATCGACCAAAGCAAATATCTTCAAACCATATCTTGCTGGTGTCTTTGCCATATACTGTCGAAAGGAGCATCTGCCTCGAAATGACTCTAGTTTTTCATCTGATGCTACGTATTCACCTACATGATATGACTTCTAACAGTTCCTGATAAAATGTTCAAACAAGTTTCTTACCGGAGCTAATTTATCAACCTTTCGTTTGTCATTCCTAGTTTTGATATCATCAAATCACAAGACACGAAGTATGAAAAGAAATCGCTTATAGTTCATAGTTTTACGGAAAATATCTAATCCTGTGCCATCTGTCGCCCATAAGTCTCTAACATTCACATGAGAAGATTTATGCAATCCAGCTATATATAATAGTCCTACAAAAGCTCAAAATTCTTCTTTTGCTAAAGGTTTTGAATCTCTTTCTCTTTTGAAATTACCAGAAATACTTTCTACATAAGTTTTAGCGCATTTCACAATCATTTGTATTATTGAATCATCAAATATTAGTCTCCAAGCATAGATTGGCGAAGTAACATGTTTAGAAAATTTCGTATTGCCAGGCAGTTGATTGATTATATTTTGTACAGGTATGCGTTTCTGATTTCTGAAAGCTTCTTTCTGCCACTTTGTAGTTTTATCTTTTCCGACAAAAAAGCTAGTTTGTTCTCAAACTTCATCATCTAAAGATCTGCGTTCTTCCTCCGATTCAGACTGGTGTTCGCTGAAAACGTCTACATTATCTGAATCCTTTGTTTCTTCTTCATCTGAGGAAACCTCTTCTAATAAATTCTGAAGCCTTTCCATTTCTTCGTCATAAGTCAAAAGAGGAAACGACTGCAGGAATAAATGCTATCGCACTCAAAAATTCTAACACGACCGCGCGCACGGGGTGTCAGCACACCCCAGTTCGATCTAACAGTCTAAAAATAGTTCCCAATTTGATGTTTACATAAACTATCTGTGGAATGCGACCTTGGAAACAGGTACTGATAGACCCAACCACTTCGGTTCATGGGTAGGGAAGATAGAAAAATATTTTCAGGTGTGGGGTGTCAAAACACCCCGCGCGCGTCCTGCCGGGTTAAAACATGATAAGCTGTTCGATTCTTTCTTGATATAACAAAAGAAGGGATTATTTTGATAATTAGAACCTCATGATTATGCCTCGAATTCTATTTGCAACCAGAAATTGAACAAAAGAAATTATCTGAAAGCTCCATTTTTACCTGATCATTGACAGTTCAATCTACTCTATTTTGAAATTACGAAAGCAACCTTGACACGACTAAATCCATTTATGTGTGAAAACGTGAATAATAAATGTCGAGAGATACCTGTGTGGTTAAAAGCTGCTTTTCTCACGTGATTTGAAAGATGAAAGAGGAATGTCTAATCTTCCGAATTTCTAGCTTTCCTGAAGTGGCAATTTATTTGAAGATGGGTTGGGCACATTAACAGATTGAACGTAAAGATTTTACATGATTTCTGTTTTCTTCCAGCTTGCTACGTATTGTTAAAAATTTTAAATAATTCCTTCAAAGTTGATAAAAATTGCGTACATTTTCTGTTTTGATTCTTTCCTGCGCTTGTATAAAATTGTAACTTCTTTTTATGAACTAAATAATTACTACAAGGATTAAAGAATATATTAAAAAATAAGAAAGTAAATAAAATTTTAAAATTTCTTATTTTAATAATTCATTAAAGTGTGATTTTTTTATGACAAAACTTAAAGGACCAGGAAAAAATGTACTCTTACTTGTAGGAGCAAAGAACAAATCTCTCACGTTATTTATCAAATGTATGTACTATGAAAAGAAAACTCTTAAACTTAGATTAATTTATACGTTATTATAGAGACAATAAAGCAACGTTTTATCTGAAAATGAATTTTGAGACACATTGGAGAACGCGGATTAAAATCAAACTCTTCAAATTCATTTGTCTTCTGTGTAAAAATTAAAAATGCTGCAATTAAAATCTAAATATTTACTTAATGCTGAAATAAAATAATCATTTCAAATTCAAACTCATGAATAATCCCAGCTGCATCAAACTACATTCTGATTCTTTGAGTAGAAATAGATGCAATTGATGCATTTGTAAATAATGTTATTGAAATAAAGAAGTTCAGTGAATGTTGGAGCTTTCTTTTCCTAACAATCATATAGGGAATTAATTATTTTTACATTTTTTGAAATTTTAATTAGAATTTTAATTAATTAAAAATTAAGCGTACTTTTGGCGTTTTTAAGCTATAACTTTCGAAAATATTACAGTACATAATTGATTTTTAAATCGTATTAAAGTTCAAACACTAATCTTTTCAATGATATCCAATTAACTTTGTCTCTGCATCCTCATTTTTAATTGAAAAAAAAAACATATAATTTGCATCAAGTGATTTTAAAGCACCAAATCTCTTAGAAAAATTACAATCAATACCAGACGAGTTTTAATATCTAAGCTACTAATACTATTTTCTATATGATTATATACCCCTTGGGGGCACATCATCATTGAAGATGAAAAGTTTCCTGTATGGTGTTTGGTTCTCGCCACCCTGGTGGGTACAGAAGAAAGCTGGGGTCAGGTACCTCTCATTGATGACGGGGTGTACTTCCCAAGGGAAGGATTTTGCCGTGATCGGTGATGGCCCTTAAGAATTTTATGTCAATCTTATCAAATTATCAAACACACTTCCCGCCAGTGTTGCTGTTGTGGCGGTCCGGTCATTTAGATTTTTCCGTGTGCCTTCGAGCGAGTCAGAGTAGTCGGTTAAAGGTTACCAAATGATGAAAACTTTTTAAAAACAATATACAAAATATAGTTAAATAATGCCAGGGCCGATTCGGAAGCAAATAAGTAAAATGATTTTAAATTTATGTAATATTATCATTATTATCATTTAATAGGAATGTTAGCACATAATATAAGTTTAGTTTTAGTTTAGTTATATCAACGTCCCGTTGTGAAGAAACACTAGGGCTATTTTGGGACGGACCTTGTAATTTTGAACCGCGGTCAGATGACAAGGACGACACCTGAGCTGGCACCCCCCTCTCCACACCACACCTGACCAGCGGGAGGACGTTTTGTCTGACGGATTTAACGTGCAACAGACCCCCTTACACGACGGTTATTCGGTGGAATCGGGTCACGAACTTGAAACCCTACGGCTCACAACCCGAGACCTTACCACCAGGCCACCGCGGCCCAGCACATAAGATAAATCAATCTACTCTGTCAATGGAAACAAGATTTTTTTTAATTAATGAAAGATTAATTTCAATAAACCCTTCATTCAAATTTTCTTTATATTTCATAGTATTTGCTAGCAAAGATTTAAAAAAATCTATACCATAAATTGATTTTCAATATTGTACAAACTATTTATGTGACATATATTTCAAAAAATAAAAATTGAAATCTGCTGTCGCAAATTTCATGTAAGAATATTACTTTTTTAAGTCACGTAGTATCAATCAAACAGAAATACAATTGAAACATGAGTTAATTGAGCTTGTTTATTGCAGATTAAAAAGAAAATAGATTATTATGAAATAAAAGCGAGTGTGAAAATCCTACAACTGAATTGATGATTGGTAAAAACATGCTGTTGAATGTTTTGATAAATAACTCCATAGCTTTGAAAAAGATTATTTCAGATATTCTAACTAATTGAATTAAAAGTATTCTAAAAATTGAGAGAATACTATACAGATATGAAAATGATATCATTAAAAAGGTTATTTTTTGAGTTTTAAAATAGTACAAAAACTATTTGTTGGAAGGTAATTATTTTGGAAGATATGAATATCAATTTTTTTGAGGAGGTCATAACGATTATAACAAGGATTAAGATTAATAAACAGTCTCCAAAGTTGAACTATTTGGAGTGATTTCACACCCAAATGTAATTATAACAATTTTTTATTGCAACCTCTATAAGTCTTTTATTATCATTTCTGTTATCCATTCAAGCTGGCAATATTAGGCCAATTTTTTGGAGATTAGAACAATTCCGACGTGCTGTCCAGACAGGAGAATCGGGTACATGCTGGACATTCGCGCCAAGTAATAGCTTTTTTTATTGATAATAAGTCTCCAAATGTGACAACCTTCTTTATCATTTTCTAATAACCCTAAAAGCGAAAATCGATGCCTCAAAAGCGATAAATCGCTAATTTTCTGCCCGTGAACAATATCATTTTGTCACATGATTTAAAAGAACTTTCAATATGTATTGTGAAAATTGTAGTAGAGCCTTTATATTTCGACTCATAAATTTAAAAAAAAGTTATAAAAATTGAATGATAGTATTACAAATATGAATAGGCCGCTATTTCGTCTGACAACCATTATTTTTTAAACCATCCTTCGACTGCCTTTGACATTTAGACAAACTAAGAAATATTTCGCAGTTTGTTTTCTTTACAGGTAATTTTAGCTAGTTATTATAAAATGGCATTTTAAAAGCTTTGCAAATACTCCGAGAAGTTGCAGAAAAAGTCTTCCCCTAAATATTTCTCTGAATTACTTGCCTGTGAATATTTCTGTAAATAATTTGATTTACATACACCATAAAACATTTTCAAAGTGCAATTTTCTGGAAAAGCTCCATTTCCGAGTTTTGTTTCTATGTTCTTTGAAGAAGTCAAGAGTGGAAAATGAACAAAACAAGGAATGAATACATTTCAAATAGAATTTATAAATAAATATTTCGAGTCAACGATAGACTTTGTTTTTTTGATACATTCCAAAAGTCTAATTTTTAATTTGGAATGCCCAGATAAATTTTAATATATGTAGGAATTTGTGAATAATTACTCCTTAAACGTTGAAAAAGCTGGCAGGATTAATTGCAAAATGCCTTAGTGAATGGACATATATGACAATGTGTTTTAAAAATTCATCGAACATAATTTTTTTTTTCTATAACAGAGAAAAATAAAAAGCTGTTTTATTCCTCACATGAATAGTTGTATTTATGTATTTTATTAACTTGTTACTTTTAATATTTAAAATTATATTAAAAATACTTTTGTATTATATAAATTACTACTTTTATAATTTCAATAATAAGCTATATTCATTCTTAATTATTAAGCTTCAAATACTCAAATCGATTTGACATTTGCATTTGCTTATATTAAATAATTCATTCAAAAAACATCACAGCATCAGAACGAATTAATATTTTCTTTCTACATAGTAAAGATAATTTCCTACGTAAAAAGAATATTAAGCTGTTTTTATTCAAAATATTCGAATTAGTTTTGGATATTGATATACATACAGTTTTATATATCCCTTTTATACTAACCATGAGCAACTAAAATAATTAAAAAAATCTCATAGTAAATTTTATAGAATGAATAACACCACTTGGGTTTGCAGTTATTTAAAGCAATTTGAAACAATCACAAAAAAAAGGAAAAATATTTAACATCCACAAATTATGTTTAACAACAGTATGGAGACATACCTTGTATGGGTATGAAATGTCCTTTTCGTTTGCTAATGAAAGCCTTGATAAAAATGCCTTATATCCTCTAATCCTTAGATTCTTTTCGTAGTCTTCGAATCTCTTTTGACAATATTATCCATCCTCGGGGCAGCCTGTAACCCCTAGAGGGCGCGTCCCCAGGTGGCGGATTGGGGAATGCCTCCATTGGTTTTTCCTTTGGGGGTAGAAGGGAAATAAAATACCTTCTGCGGACCAACAGGTAGAAGTCTAGCCTCCCCGGAGGCTCTGGCAACTCCCCCCCCCCTCCTCTCTTCCATGAGTAGTGCACTTTTGGACAGATCTAATCCTATTGCACTACTGGGCAAGACAACAACAAACAACAACATAAATTCCTTCAAACATATGTTTCCATACCTTAATCTAACAAATTAAAATAACCGGATTTTCAAACGGTAAGCAAATGAATATTCAACGCGAGCTGTGGGACAAAGTAACTATAAAGCATTACTTTGTAAATAAAAGTCAAAAATAAAGTCAAAAATAAATTTCACTATGTTTCCAAACTAAAAGAAAACCTAATTACATGATACATTTTAGTCGGACAAAGGTTTGTTGGTTTCTTTTAAGCATATTTAGTACCGATATCAAGATATTGGATATGGGAATAATAAATAATATACGATCAGATAATGGTAATGGTATCAGGTGTTTCTTTTCTCAGCTTGAACAAAACAGAAAAAATTATTGATGCTTGATGATAATTACGTGTAACAAGATTCAGAATATCTTCATAAAATGATTGCTGAATTCCGTAATTGTAAAGCAAATGTCTATACATCGTGTTGCATTGATAACTCAACCGAATCGTCATTTTTAATATAGGACAATTTTCTATGCCTCTCATCTTGCACATTTTGATGATTTCCAGAAGATTAATTGCTATTCTTGATTGATCGTGTCATCAGGAAACAATAAACTGACAATTGGTATGACATATCTTTACTCGTAGTCGGCAATTGAAGACAACAAGGAAAGTAATTTCAATCACTATAATTTCAGTAATTCATCTGAATGATGTGTTGCGTGATATTCACTATTCAAATACAGAATTTAGTTCAAAATTCATGGAATAGTGACAACAACGTTATTCCGCTTTTTTTTACCAAATCATTTAACTCGGACATCAAAATTGTCTACCACTGCTTTCAACGTCACCCTTGTTATGCCATGAGCATCTTCCTCCTGACCCACATTTATGGATCTACAATCCAAGTGGCAAGTTAAAAATAGGCAGAAGAAAATTGACAGGCAGAATATTCAACTTTGCAGTACACATTATACTAGTTGCAAAGCAATTTTGGAATACCATAACTACTTTGGCGTAATGATGTAAAATGACGTCCTTTGGAATGATTTAAAACTTACTTTCTGGATTTATTTCGTATCATTGTATCTGTAAAACGTTGAAATAAAAACTAAGCTGGCCTTGGTGTGTGTGCGTGCGTGCGTGCGTGCGTGTCTGTACGGGAAACCAGAAAAAAATATTTTCTATTTTTCCTTCTATTTATATCAAGGGACTATATAGCTGAATATTAAACAAATATAACTTTTCGTAAATCACCAACCAAAATTTGAGCATTCATTCTTTATTCTTTCTACTGTAGCTTTCGTAACACTTGGTAAACTTTTCATCAAGTAAGGAATTAATTTCTAGAGGTCTCAAAGAAACATATGCAATAAAAAACAAATATAACAGATATATATTAAAGATATATATTTCCTAAAGTTTGTTTTTTATTATTTCTTTCTATTGTAGAACTTGCTTACTTCGAAGCTGATGGAACCACTATTAAAATTCGATGTCCTCAAAAATTCGAATTAAGAAAAGTTAGATTCAAAAATAAAAATTAAAAAAAAAGATATTTTTCAATAATTATCATTAATAAGTTGCATTTATAGTCAGTTTTTAAATAACTAATGCATATTTAATAAATAAAAGCATTTTAATCAGTTTCGTGAAAATATTTTAAAAAGTATTAATTTTAATAATAAAAACAATAATAGAATAATAAGTAATAAAAACAATATACAGAAATTTAAATACAACAATCGTACCAAGAAATTTTAAAATGATCTGCACAGTCCACATTTAACTTGCTCAAATATTTTCTTAGAATAAGAACTTTTTCGATTCTTTTATAGTTTAATTCATTCTACAGCGTAAAAATCTCTACTAATACCTTACAAAATATATTCGCTTACAATGATTGAAGACACTTGGAATGGAACCTCTTAACTAAAGAAAAGAATCCAAAAATTAAAAATATTTTCCACAATTTTTTATTTGTTTTAGCATTGCCTAAAATATATTCAAGGCATGTATGATATATTAGCATAATTTCTTAAGAAATTAAAAATATTAGAGAAAAATTTAATTTCCTACTAATTAGAATTAAAAACTTAAGTTATCCAAGTTGCACTTTATTTCTAAGATGATGAGATTTTCATTAAGTCAGTTTAATTTGTAAATATTAAAATATGAATTTGAACAAAGACAAGAAAAGAGAAAACTGAGTTACAAAGTATGAAAAAGATAACTGGATATATATATCATCTGTGTGTGTGAGCGCGTGCGTGCGTGCATGGGTATAGGTGTGTGCATTGAAATGCTAATTATAAAAAAAATTTTATTGAAATATTAAAATTGCGAAATTCTCTTTTTATACTCTCTCTACTTTTATACATTTTTACTATCGATTAAATGACAAGATTATTATGTTACTATTTAAAAAAAACTTTGCTATTTTATTCTAATAAATAGGTAATAAATATATTTTTTAAAGTTTATTAATAACTGTTTTGATTCTATTTCTATAAAATAAATATCAAATACTTATTCATTAAATAAAAATTAAAAATGTATAGGAACAAATACAATGAAATAAAATGCTTATTCATTTATTAATTTTATTAAAGAATATAAATAATTTTTAAATAGAGAATATTTATCATTGTTTATTGCATATCTCATGAGCTTCAGACGTTATATAGTTAACGTTATTAGTTTTTTTTAACTAATAAAAATTCTTTTTTTTCCTGAATAATCAGTCATTAAAAGAAATTCCCCTCTTAAAAGAAAAGTCTATACAGTTTTTTTATATAGCTTTGTCAATTGTTTAGAGATTTTTTCTATATAAAAAACAGTAATCAGCAAACATTTGTGCCAATTTTCTTAAATTCAGTGGATGCAGTTTGGGAATAATATGAAATAAAATTCTATAACATACCTGAATTTTTAAGAATCGATTCAAAAACATTTCCGTTTGCAGTATTAAAATGATAATAAAAAATATACAAAAATGATTAAAACATAGATTTAAAATATACTAAAGGAGATGAAATATTTATCAAAGCTGCTTACTTTTATAAGAAATGTCAAAAAAATTACATCATTTCTTTTAGATAAAAATATAAAATTTCCAAAAGCTTTCAACAAGAACTTATTTTGCAATTTGTAAGTAATTAAAATGCTAAAAATAAAGTTTTTATTTTTATTTTTGAAAAATTGCTGCAACCTAATTTTTATATGTGATAAACAAAGGATCCTTATAATTGGTAAATTAGTCAGCTTTCTTTCCAAAATATATGCTATTAAGATAGTAATGAAACAAAAATTTCGAGAATGTATTATACGCTTGTAAAAAAATTCAAAATTTGCTCTTACTGAGCTGCTTTTCTTTATAACACTTCCTTCATACTATTCGATTAACAAAAATAAGGAGAAGTCAAGGAATAAAAAATAAGAAGCAGATATATACAGGGTGGTTATAATTAAACTTCCCCTATAAACAGCATCCTACAACGCAAACGGATGAACGGATTGCAGCGAAATTTGGTATATAGGTTATACACGAGATGCGCTGATGGAATTTTGAAAAAAAAAATAGTTCCAAAATATCCATGAGAAGGCTCTTTTTCTGTAAATCATTAAATTTAACACAATAAACATTCAAAACGGAATGCAGAAACAATATTAACAATCCAGAACAATAATTATGAGCAATAAGATGTAAAACCGGGAAAAACTGTCAATTCTAGGGGAGAAAAGGCGAGTTTTGCATGCTTGCGAAGAAGAGGAAGCTTTATGCAAAACAGGTTAGGATAAGAAACGTTAGCAGTCTTTGTCATGTTTTATGTCGATGTTTCCGCTGTAATGATGACGGTATCTTGCTGCGACGATGTTGCGAAATTGAATGACTCAAAGAGCTCCATAACGCTTCATGTGCGAGGCATCACAACTGATCACTTATGATCTGCTGTTGAGCACACTGTCCCTTGACTTAAAATTGTGCAGGTCAATGAGGGTGGTCACATGGAACACATTTCCCTACATCATCCTGGATATGATTAACAACTGCTCCTTCGTCATAATCTGTTCTTATTTCTGCCAACTGAACTGTTTTTCTCAAACAGCGTGCGTACTGTTATATTTCCTTATCTTTACTTAATATGGTTCGATGACAAGGTGATCAGAAACTAGACAATAAATGCTAATATTGTTTATGTATTCAATTTGGTCGCTTATTGTGATAAAATTAATGCTTTTCCAAAAAAAGGCGTCCTCTCCTAGACATTTTGGAACAATTTTTTTTCGAAATTCCGTGATTGCATCTCGTGTATAGTTTATATACCAAATTTCGTTGCAATCCGTTCACACGTTGGAGTTGTAGAATGCTGTTGATAGGGAAGTTTAATTATAACCACCCTGTAAATCTCTAAATAAGAAGAATTCCATTTAAAATTGTGAAACGTTTCTTATCAACTTCTTACGCAACAAAGCTGTTGTAGTAATAGAATTATCCAGACCCGTTTGAAGGAAATGATGAAAGGAAGTTAAGTAGGGCCAAAAAAAGTGTATAAAAACAAAGAAACTTCTGAGCTTGAGCAATAAATTCAAAGATTAATATCTGTATTTGAATTCAATCATATGTATAGCCCAGTTTAGCTAAAGACAAACTATTGCAAAAACAAAACAAAAAACAAATATAATTTGATAGCTTAATTCACCGAGTCTGTTGATATTTAATATAAATAAATAAAGTATTATTGTGAATTTTAAGGCATCAATGAGTCTATTTTTCTAATCTTAAGTACTTTCTGATATAATCTTTAAGTTATGAAGTGAACATTAACTATTTATGTGAACTCGAGAGAAATTGAGAAATTAATAACAAATCATTCTAAAAATCAGAGTTCCCTGATGATAAAAATTAACTTGAAAATTTCAAATAAATCAACTTCTCTGCTAGGAGAAAAAGTGATATGATATTATCATATTTGCTCAAGAAAACTTACGTATCTTGAGACACAATAAGGATGAAGTTAGTGTTAGTGGTTTAGGACACAATAATGACAAAGCGATTACTCTTTTCAAAAAGGTTTTACTTTTGAAAAAATTCTAGTGCATTTATGATAAAAAAAATTGTTTTGGTTCTTACTCTGGTAGAAATTTTTTAATGCTGGCTGGCTCTAATAAGGTGTTCACAGTTATGCAACTGAAAGATCAGAAATATTAAAATGAGAAAAAGATTAAAATTTTGAAATAATATATTCTAAAAAATCGTACTATTTATGACGAATTTGAAAGGATTATTTTGCAGTTATTTTCAATTAACTTAATAGATTTTATTTATGTTTTGAAAATATTAATATTTTTATTTCCTAAATTTTTCTAGTCTAATGAAGTCAGAAACATAAACGTATTTTGAATACATTTTTAAGATAAAAAAAAACTAAACAAAGTTTGTAAAAAACATTTCTAATATATGACAAAACATTTTAATTTTAACATTGGTTTTAACTAATCATTTATAAAGTTGTCTT
>JAPMOR010106941.1:0-38939 GCA_026543865.1 Argiope aurantia
TAATAATAATAAAAAAAGTTTTGTTTTCTACATTATAGCTAAATTTCAGATATTTCATAAAATTTATAATTATACTATTATCAAGTAATAGTTTTAATATTATCCGTACTTTTAAATTAGTGCATCTTTATTCCTTCTTTGGTATTTAAAAAAATTATTTATTCTCTGAACTTTGAATTCGACTATTAATGCAACTTATTTCATTTTGACTTTGTAAAAGGGATTTGTGCAATGCTTTATGCTTTTATTCATGGAATATATTATTGCAATCATTCGGTATTCTTCCACTCAAGACATTTAACATTTTTTTTGTTGTTGTTTTGTTAATTTTATATTTAATCAGATTCTTTATAATTTGCATATCTCTTTGCAATTGAGTTCGATGTAACAATTTTCTGTTTTTAATTAGCTACACTTACATCTATATCGAATTCAATATAAGGAGATCTAGGAAAGTAAACTTGTTTGTGGTGTTAAGAGATATATTTTGCGCAATAAATATAGGCACGGTAAATACTTATAATTATTAAATAAATTTTTTGAGATGAATTCCAGTAATCATGAGCTTTTTTTTATTTGGTGATTTTCTTAACCTATATTTGTTCAACTCCTACGAGAATATTGCCTTTATAAATTTTAGATATTTTAAATATATTAAAATATACAAATTAAAAAATATAATTGAGATGGAAAACAATACTATATAAATACAAAACCAATTACACCCATTTAACGAAATGAGTGTAAAAATATTCTCTTATTTGTTAAAAAAAAAATTATTTCTCACAAAAATTCAAGAACGTTTTATTTTCAGAGATAGGTAGAACTCTTCTACTGATTTGCAATTTTTTTGATGAAATGTTTTTTTTATTCACCAAATATGTGCCAAGACATTTGATTGATTATAAATATTTTTCACCTGATTTAGAAAGTTTTTATATTGGATGATAAAAGAGTAGACATGACAAAAGATACAATTAAGATTAATTAATTTAACTGCAAACAAGACTAATTAATTTTCCAGAATTTCATAATCCTTTCAATCTGAGGGAAATAATAATAATAATAATAAAAAAAACTAATAACAGATCAAATTATCTAAAGCAACAACAACAAATAACAGTGCAATAACATTTTTAAAAAGTGAAATGAGTGTTAACATGCAATGCTAACACCCATTTTAAGTATCTGCATTAAATATCTACAATAATAATACCTAAATAATATCTACATTGTTTTATAGTTTAGAGAAAACGAAGCACTTTTTTTTCATTCTTTTAGGTTTAATGGTGGGCGATATATTTTTTGAAATACACTTTATAAGAACAGTTTTATTAGAGATTTGGTGCTTATCGCGGTAGATCTCATTTTAGAATCTATATGCTTTCCTTTTTTTTTTTTTTTTTTATCAAAAGCAATACGTGAGAAATAAATAATGCCGCTGGGGGATTTCGGCCATTCTCGTTTTTTATCAAATATATCCTGGTTTAAACGAAAATTTATGTCCTGGACATCAAATCTTTATTGAGGTTGGAAGATGACCACAGAGAGAGAACTTAAGTTTGTTTCTTCCAGTTTTTGCTTATAGGAACAAGTTTTCGAGCACGTCAACTTTGATAGATTTTTCATGTTTTGAAGTGTTTCATATCTCTTTAAATTCAGAAGAAATAATAAAGTGTAGCATCTGAAGACTTGTAATATTTATTACCTTTTTTTATTTAAGGAAAGATAAAGTGATTTATTTATTTCTTTTATCCGTCATATGAAAAGAGACTTTAAATTTTTGTGCTCAAACCAACAAGAATTGGGATCTATGCGCCTTCTGAAGATATCGCATTTAATGCAAGTTAAAAATCACTTTAAAGTCTCAGTTACATAGGAAATCTTTATCATCATTGATTAAAGCTTTTATTTTCCGTCCAGATATGATTGGAGAAGCGGATTCAGGTGTCGTCCTCGTCATTTAATAACTTTCAAAAATCTTTTGTAGCAGCATTCGTGTTGCTTCAATATGAGATGTTAATATAACTAGTGTAAATTATCCATGTAGCTTTTTCCCAAGTATACTTCGTATGGAACCCTATTCCATTTCTGTTCTTTTCATTTTTATATCTCCTAACAGTCCTTTAGTATTGTGGCACTTGCAAACGCTGGTATTTGCGTACACTTCATTAACATCTCATTAATCATCTGTAGTTCATCGACAAGAAGTGAGCTACAGATGGGTAACGATAAGAGTAGATTTGCTATAATTTTTGGCTACTTGCAAGAATATTTGGCAAATTGATATCTTCTCACAGTTCTTTGAGTTGATATTGTGGCATTTGCGTATGCATCATTAACATATAATCGATTATCTGTGATTCATTGTCAAGAAGTGAACTACAGATAGGTATTGATAAGAGTAGGTCACATCTTACTACATTGTTATCAATAACATCTGGATCATTAGTTAATGACTTGCACGCATCTGTCTCGTTACAGATGTGCCCCCAAACTTACTTTCAGTTTCATTAATTGAATACTTTTTATGATTGTAACAGACTCTTGATAATTTGGAAGAGGCGTAGATTCCTAACTGCAAAGTAATTATTTTGGGGGACCTGCTCAACAACCTGTTACAGACGAGAAATCGTAAAAAGAATCAAACATGTACCTTCATAGTGGGCCTTGAATCCCTTATAATTGTTGTGGCTGGATGACGTTTTGTAGGTCACCAACATGCGATATTTAGTACTCACAAGAACATCTGGAACTTTGGTGTCACCGCAGAATTTGCCTGTAAAGAAAAAGAGACAAATTGTAATTTATTTAATAAAAGATTTAAAATGTATTTCGCAGTATATCTATCTAAAAAATTATTTATAATTAAATTATCGATTTCTATAAGTAGATGTAGCACTTTGGAAAGTAAGATTCAGAAACCCAATCCCATAGTATATTAGCAGGCATGTTTCATAGCAAAAAGACTTGTCTTAACATATGGATAACTTTTTTTCTTGTGAGAAACACTGCCTGTGCATAACCTTGAAGCACCTTATTAGGTCCCTCCCACCATCTCCCATACAATTACATTGAGAAGGAAAAAATCATTTTAATCCAATTCTTTAGTTGATATTTAAAAATTTGTAATTGTATTTTTAGTTTTCATTACAATTTTTCAAATAAAAATATTTTTGCCTCCAATTGTGTTTGTAGATTAACTGATATAAATCAACAAAGCTGATGGAAAGGAGTTGCACATATTTCTATTTTAAAGTTAAACTAAAATTTTAACTTTCATGTATAATGAAAAATGAGAACATTTAACATTACATAATTTTATTTCTTATATATAACCAGAGGCAGTGGTCTCCCCGAAACTTTCTCGCTTGCTTCTTAATAAAAAATATTATGCACCTCACCTGTGTTTGGACAAAGCAGTGAAAGGAAAGACTATTCAGATATTTATTTTCAGAGTCCTGCACATGAGAGTTTAGTGCTTCTTAATAGGGTAAAGAAAACCAAATACGCTCTTTCGAGTATTTTTTTCAATCGATTAAAGCTAAGATTTGACACAGAATATAATATTAAAACAGGATTGCATACCAAATTTTTATTACCTAAGTCGTTACGTTTTTGAATTACCACATTTATACGCATACGAAATAACAGATTGGCAAGTCCAAGACGGATATGACTAAAAATGTGATACGAATCTATATTTTAGATATTAAATCGGTGTACTACATTTTTATCCATTTATTTACGTATTGCAATTAAAGTGTTCATTTCTACTCGAAAAAGTTATGTTATTGTCCAAACAGACATAATGTGAAGGAATTTAATTTCAAGTTTGATAAAATTCAACTAATTTTATAAAAGCTGCATACCAAATTTCATCCGTTTACACAAAGTTTTTTGTGAGTTATCTATACATGGACAGAGAAAATTTTTTAAATATGATTTTGGGATTCAAGGCAATTTGAAACGTAAACGTGGAGATTCGTCAAAATATCGAAGTCGAACTTTTTAATCGTTTCACTTCTTTCTCTATTTTATACGTATATAAGAAAGTTATTGTTGTTATTTGTGGCACTTTACAAGTCGCTGACCAAACTGTCAGCGATTTAAGTCGAGTGTGGAGTTGCTTCTGAGGATAAAGGCCCCTGAGACCTCGAAGGCAGAAAACTGACTTCTAGCTCCTATGATGATGACACACACATTCGCTTGCACAACCCCCTTTTACAGGGGGGCTCTTTCACACACCTCAAAGATAGAAAACCGGGTAGAGAATAACGATGCCCGAACCAGGGCTCGAATCCGGGACGACCAAATCACGGGGAAGACGAGCTACCCCTAGGTCAGGTCATCGGCATATAAGGAAGTAAATATCCTTCATTTTTCAAACAGACTTTTAGAACTTCAAACTTACTTAATGAAATACAAAAAGCACAGAATGGAATCTATTCGGGGGAGGTAGGAATATAGACAAATCATTCTCTTACGTAAAGAATGAAAAGAATATCTGTTTTATATTTCCCCTGTACGTAGCAACCCAAAAGTGTTATCTAGCACATCGATATTTATTACGTCTTTGACTCAATAGTCTGATCATGAAATTGGACCCTTCAGATACAGTGTTTCGGGTTGTGAAACGCCTCACGTTGGATACTGGAGATAATTCGAAGAAGAAATGGGGATGGGATCTTTTATTTCTTTAACGTTTTATAGGTATTGGTAGGAAAAGAAAAAATAAACCAGCACCTAGATAATACAATTAGTAGTTACTCAGCAAAACCTCGCCAACCATTCTTTTCCTACTTACAAATAGACCATCTTTAGATTAAAGCATCAAAAAAAATCTGTAGGCATTATTATATAATCAGGGTATTTGATAGAAAAAAATAAAATTTTCTTTTATATTTCAGCCAATAGAAGATAAGATTTAAGATTTCTTCTTATGTGTTTTACAATAGCAGTAAACCTAACCATCATGCCAGATAGGATACAATATAATAACAGAGAAAATTTATGTACAAGAAGACACAGCCTTTCCAAGATTATTTTTTATTATTATTATGCTTTCAGCGGGAGACGTCTGACTTTGCAGGTTTTATGGTAAACAATACCTTTTGAGAGAAAAAACAAAATCCAGGATAGAAGGGGGAAAAGTTATTAAAATCGGCAGGAGTGATCTCCCTAAAACATTCACGCATACTAATAAATGAACTTGTATTATTAATAGCATGTTGTTTGCGAAAAACAGATGTGAAAAACTTTTAAGTGAGCGATCTTTGCCGGTTAATCATTACGATGTAGTTAGCACAAAAGTACTAGAACAGTAAAAAAAACCTTTTTTCTCTCCAGAGGATAAAAATAAAAATAAAAGCAGAACTAAAATTGTAGTTGATTCATTTGATGTATTTAAATCTGTATTGATCTGTATTTAAATCTGCGTTTTATAATTATCGCATTCATACGCTTGTAAAAGTACATATCGACCGACGGTCAAATCTTAGAAGTATTTTATTCCAAATCTGAAACATATCTACACATAAAATATTTAATCTTTATGCTAAAATTTTTATCTACCTGTCTTAAAATAAATGAAAACGGTAAACAGAAAACGCAAAGGGCTGGATAGGTAAAATTTGTTGCACAGGTAACCATCTAAAGTAAAAATATTTATCGAATTTTAAGCCAAATTTGTCAAGATATTGACTATTTATGAGTCAGTATTTTCGAATGCATGTAAACACGATATCTCAAAAATGAAATGACTTGCATCCATAAAATGTTGCTTGTCAGTTTGCGATCACAATGGTAGTTCTGTGATCAATTTTGATTTTAATCGGATGATAATCCAAAATCCAGTCAGTCCAAAATATATATTCGGTTTTCTGGTACTTGTGTATCAACCACATGCCAACGATTAATCGTAAACAGATCGTCAAAAATTGCTCTCTAGCAGACATTTTCATAACTATTGTTCTCCAATTGCATACTGTTAATATAAAAGTGCCGTTTTTCAACTACGAAGCATAAAACTCTCACGAGTGAGATTCATGTCTAAAATTAAAAATCTGAATATTCACGGCATTTAAGATCTTGTCCAAGTTCTCTCGTTTTTTTATTAGAAAATTATTCGTCTATGTTTGACCAAACTAACTGAGCTCCCTTATTACTTTTATCACAAAAACGGGATTTCAAGAAATCTTTCCAAAAAACAACATTCTATCGGACATGTTCAACATGAGAAATTATTGTTCTTGTTCCGCAACTAAATTTTCAAGCAATAGGTGTCCGAAAAAGATCTCACTTTTCCCCAGTCCCTTGTTTCAACAAGCTTCCAGGTCACGTGAATGGAACTAAATACCCCACCCCTCTTCATCACTGTCTCCAATCGAATGCATTTCCTTTATTCCGTTTCGGTTTTGGTTACAGTGATTCTAATCAATGCAGGAAGTTGCAGGCGCCAATCGGAATCCAATTTTGTCCGTTTCCCACAAGACAAATTTAAGAAATTAAGCAGTGACATTTTTTTTAAACTTTCTCGCATACAAAGGAAGAAAGAAAATATCAATCTCCAGATAGATTGAAACTCTCTATTTCAGATATCACAGAATCCACAAAACACATTTCTGAAATTACGTCGGTCTATCTGTGAGCACGACAGACTCTCACATTTTTAATTCGTCTCTACAAACATGACCAGCGGGAGTGGTCTCCCAAACACTTTCTCGCATACACTCTAATAAAGGTGTTATCCCTAAGAATGCCATGGATGACACTGGTGTACAACAGTTACGAAACATTGACCTTCGGCGTGAATTTAGCATATTGACTGAATCTATTGTGTCTTCCTTGGCGAGATATTTGGTGATTAATCCCTGGCATGTGGTTAAGAGTATCCGAAAATCAAATTTGAATCTCAGAAGCATTTCAAAATCCCATAGCAAATTGGATATATTTAAGTCACTGCATTTTTAAATAATCGCTTTTACATGTTTCAAAAAGTACCGTCCGATAGATGACCGACCCCTTTTTGTATTTGGCTCAAAATTTGATAGAAATTTATTAATTTGGTATAAAAGCCGTGTACCAAATTTCATCTTTCTATGCCAAAGTGTTTTCAAGTTATCTTTGTTACAGATAGACAGAGGGACATTTTCCAAACATTTGTTTTCTAACTCAGGGAGTTCTAAATCGTAAAGATCGT
This sequence comes from Argiope aurantia, assembly GCA_026543865.1. Lineage (NCBI taxonomy): Eukaryota > Metazoa > Arthropoda > Arachnida > Araneae > Araneidae > Argiope > Argiope aurantia. The sequence goes on from JAPMOR010106941.1 coordinate 7,202, forward strand.
CAAAATTTCGGATTCGAAATTTTTGATGATTACTATAATTTCTCTAAGATTCCTATCAAATTTTGAAAGAAATCAATTTGGAGGAATTCTGTTTCTCTATCTTTCCGCGTACAAACTATCACAACGACTAAAAAAATTTAATGAGCAAGGATAGTTAAAATTTGCAGCATAATTTAACACCTAATGTATATATACGTGTCAAAATGTGTGCGAAATTCTCTACTAGTTGATTATTTGCCGAATTTTTATTTGTATGTATGCATCGCGATAACTTTTAAACGCAATGAGTTAGATAAATGAAATTTGGTACGTCATTTTGCTACTAAAATTGTGTTTTTATATTCAATTCTGTTTTTAATCGATCAACAAAGAGAAGTCCTAAATGCATGAATTTCCTGAATTTCTTCACCAGGTTAAGAGCAGAAAACATTTATGAGTGATTTTCTGAAAGACACCAGAGGGAGTAGTCTTCACAAAATTCTTTCGCATACTCTCTAATAAAGATGTTATGATTAAGTATTTTCAAACTCAAATTGTGGACTCATGAGCAAAGCCACAATTGCCACGAATTCTCAGATATTTATCTTCCGAATCCCACACATGAGAATGTCTGCTTCCTAGTACAGTAAAGAAAATCGGTACTTTTTTATTAATTGTACAGCACTGGCGAGCAAAAGTAACAGAATATCAATGTTTGACTAAATGGAGCATTACCTACTTGCAGTGTTATATCTTTTGAACATTTCGTAGTGAATCAAATCTAAGATCAAATTTGTAGTTCAGAAAAATTCAGATTTTAAAAAAATTGCAATCGCGATTGTCATAATTATAACAATTAAAAAATTAAAAAAAAATTGCAATAGCAGAAAAGGATTCTATTTTAAATCCTTTCCAGATAATTCCAATCTGAAGATCAGAAATTTCTTCCTACCCCCCCCAAATGGCAATTTCTAAACTCAATGAATATCTGTCTATTCAAATTCAAAAAAACCACCCCAAGTTGATCGAGACGTTTCCCATTTCAACTGCGAGTTTTTATTTATTCAGATTCTGGAGTTTCCATAAATCCGTCACGAGTCACATAAAAAGGCCAAGAATTCCTTCGGGGTCGTTATGAAGGAAGGAAGAAAGAGATTTTTCTTGAAAGAATAATGAACACGGACAGCTGCATTTTAAAATTTTCAGGGCCTGTAAAACGAGTTCGAGTTGTGCTCCCATGCCTTCCGTCGAACATTAATTTCTGCGGGATCGTAAACTCGCAACAGTTCCGAAATTCTTCCTCGTGGCCTGCCACTTCTTGCTGTGAATAATTTATATCTGTCAGAAGTTTTGAAGTTTTTGAATTATGGATATAACTCGGAGAGTTTAATATTGAATCCGAAATAAGCTCGCCCTTTCAATAAACATTTTCTCCTGATCTTTTAAGATTGGAAATTTATTAGGAAAATAGGGATCTGATGAAGCATCACCTTACTTTAAGTACCTGATAAGAGGGTTAAGACTGTATTCATTATATACCTTTAAAGTATGCTCTGATCTCAGGGAACGATGGCAGTTAGGACTCCTACCAGTATGCCACTATGTGGTATAGATAAAAACAGGGTGTGTAAGGAAGTGCCAATGTTTAGTACTGTCACAGAATAGAAGCTTTGATACTAACTTCATCATTTTGGGGGCAGCTTACAACTATATTTTTTAAAAACTTTTTTTGTATAAGTACATAAAAAAGAAGTTTTGTAATCGTCAAAAAGGATAGTAATCGGTATGTATGGTAATATATTGCAAAAAATATTGTAATGAACCTCGAGAGTTTGAAGTGATGGAGTTAAGCCTTTTGAGGTCGTAGAAACATTATGAGCTGTTCACAATTCTATAAATTTTAAATTAAGTAATGTTTTTTTTTATTTTAGTAACTTCATAAAATCACATATGTTTTTAATATTTTATTATTATACATGACTGATTTGCCTCCAAGTTTTCATCTAATATTATTGATCCAGATTGAAAATTTTTCAATGTAAATTATATTTCAGTATTTAAAGACATGAAATAGGTGATCGTAGTGTAGGGATAGCGTATCTTTTCCCTGATCTGTACATCCCAGGTTCGAGTTCCGGTTCGGGCATGTTGTTCTTTATCCTGTGTTCTATCTGTGAGGTGTGTGAAAGAGCCTCCCTGTAAAAAGGGGTTGTGCAAGCGAGTGTATGAGTGTCATCTTCATATGAGCTATAAGTCAGACTTCTGCCCTCGGCTGCCTTTACTCTCGGATCAGCATTTACTCTCAGAAGCTACTGCACAAACTCGGCTTAATTCGCTGACTTTGTCAGCAGGGCTTGTCTAAAACAAGTGCCATAAGTAACAACAACATAGGTAATTTTAAATACCGTAATAACTAAGTGATCTTATTGAATCTGATTGAACCCTTATCCCTTTTAATTTGGACAAATTTCTAAAATATTCACCATGCATTGTATAATACATAAAGTCATTTTTACAAATTTTTTTTGACAAATTAATAACCATTTTTCAAAAAGAAGTGCCTGTGGCCCTACATTTATCAAATGACTCTAGATAATCATTTGGTGAACTTAGTCATAAATCCACTGTTGATTCTATGTTAAGAAATTAATTTCGTCCCAACTAAATAGAGATATCATCGATCAAAGCGAATCCTCCCAATCATCACTTGTAGGGTTGAGGATAAAACTCTAACATCAGACCATTTAAGTGATGGTGTAATGTGTGCAAGAAGCAGAACATCCAATCGTCATGTCACCTATTTAAGTCCGAATCACTAGAAAATTACTATTCCACCATCTCCATTTGTGATACAACATAATATTAAATTTACAAACTCATTATCACATGTAATAACACTATTTCAATAAAAATTAAACAAAGTTTACTCTTAATATTTACATTTAGAATAAAAATTCATTATGGCATCTATACAATAAAAATCGAACAACAACAATACCAATTAGAAGACATATGGAAATATTAGTTGTAAAATTTCAGTTGAAGATTACTTAAAAGAGGAAAGTAGAAGTTCGGAAAGGTTTCTACTTGTCTACGAGACAGGGCATCATTTTTATAATTGTCTTCTATAAGGGACAACTCAATAGGGCATGTTCAAATGATTCCTCACCACCTCCACACACACACATTGGTGATTCCATGTTTAGCGTCATATTGCTGTCGGTGATTGAACTTTATTTTGAATGAATCGAAATCCCATGGTCAAGATGCGATGCTGTGTAGAGTGAAATTGTTTACATTCAATTGGCTAAAAAGATGAACTAAATCTGACCAAGTGTTTTAGGATATTTTATGATCTTCCTGTATTGCTTGGTTTTATTCCTTCTAAAAGAGGCATAATTCGCTTTCACATAAAAAGAAATTGTTAAAATTCCGATAAATTTTATTAAATAAATAAATAAGAATGTCATTTCTTAAATCGATCACATTTTGAAAAATTATTAAAATATTATCATTGGAGAAGAAACCAGTGGGAGTGGTCTCTCCCAAACTTTCTTGCATACTCTCTAATAAAGGTATTATACCGGAGAAGGCCTTATATGTCACTGGCGTACAATGGTTACGAAATATTAACCTTTGACGTGAATTTAGCTTTTGCATTAATCTATCGTATCAACTTTGCTGATTAATCCTGGCATGCGGTTAATAACAACGGAAAGTCGAATTTGTTATTTAGTTGCTTTATTATTTAGTTGAAAGTCGAATTTTTAATTTAGTTGTTATTTAGTTTATTTAGTTATTATTATTTAGTAGTCATTTTTGGTATTTTTTCCCAACCGATTGAAACACAAATTTCACAAAAAACTACACTTATAATTACAAAATCCCATACCAAAATTTATACATTTAACTCATTGCGTTTTTGAGCTATCATGATTATATTTTTCTGGAAGTACAGACCGACAGACGGTCAACACCTCATTAGATTAGGTTCAGAATTAGATGAGTGTCGACACTATAGATTTTAGTTATGTGCCCCGATTTTTATCTATCTGGCTTACTTCGTTTTATAGTTATCTTGATAAATTACTTTCGAGCAGAAAGACAGACAAACAGATTTCCTCTGAAAGGATTTTGCACAACATTTATTAGAAATCCACAAATTTAGTGTAAAGATCGAATACCAAATTACATCCTTCTAGCTCAAAGTGTTCTTGAGTTATCATTGTCACCGCCAGGCAGACAGATGGACATTTTTCGAAATCTAGGAGGTCTAAACGTGAGGATTCACCAAAATCTAGAATTCTAATTTTTTTTGACGATTACTATACTTTCTCTAGACTACGTATACGAGAAAGTTAAAAAAAAATCTGTTGTTCCTTTAAATAGTTGGAAGAACGGAATTTCGCGCAACAGTATTATAGCCGTATAATTAGCAAAACAATGAAGCAAGTGGAAAACAATAAATTTCGGAAAAGGATTTAAAAGCTCTTACTTTCGCGCTTTCCCTAATCCAATTATAAAGAACTTATTTAAAGTGAATTAGCGAAGTTACGAAGAAAAATGCGCGTTGATCGTTTCGGAGTAGAAAAAGAAGCGAAAAGACTCCAAAATCAGATTATTTAATCTTTGCTCAGCTCTTTTATTAGCAAACATCCAATTAGCAGTTTTCGGAAACTAATTAAAAAGAAAGGGAATAAATTAAGTTCGGAATCTATTTTCGGTTAATCCTTTCAGCCATAATTAGTATTGCTTCCGTTGCAAATTAAGTAAATGTTGCTATTTTATTCAAAACTGAAACGTACTTCTTCCGCGGGCTTTCTTTTTCTGAAATGTATCCGATATTTTAATCAAGATTTGCGAAAATTGTTTTGAGGGAATTACATTAAGATTTTTCTGAATGTTGATTATTATTCTATAATTCGATGACATAATATGTGATGAGTTACCGGATTTCTTGAACTTGAAAAATTTGAACCTCGGGATATTACTAGTGAAATGTAATTACATTTATAATAACATTTAAGTTTACAAGGATATAGAAATGTATTTAAAAAGGTATTTCCAGATTTTAAAAGGTAATATATAATAAAACGATAAAATCAATAAAATTTGAATTTAATTTTAAAATCAGACGTATTTTTAAATCCAGTCCTTTGATTTCCCAAGTTCAGCTATTTTCAAAAAATAGTTCCAGAATGTTCATTAAAAATGTACCTTAGGTGGGAAAAAAGAGATGTTGAATTAAATGGCTCATTTGCATGTTATTTTACGTTGATAAATAGAAGATACCTTGATAATACTTATATTTACGATACTATCAACAAAGTGATTGAGGAGATATGCTTGATTCAAAAGGATCCCAAACTTTCTACAGAGCAGTCTGCTAGACCAAGAACTACCTGATTGGCAAGAAGGCACTTCTAGGATAAAATTAAATATTGGACTTTATTAGTGCAAAATCCATATTTAGCTGTATTGTGCCAAATATTTTCTGGAAGTACAGGCATATGGTAGCATATTTCTTGAATAATACGCCTTTCTTATTAGTGCCTACAAAGTAGTGCATTACATAAGCTGAAAGGATTTTCCAAAAATTTATCAGCTTAATAATTAAAAAATTATCGAAATGTTAAAAAAAATATCACCGAAAATAATTGATTCAAAATTCTATACGAATCTATAGTTCAGATGATAAAACTGCGTAACAAATTTTATGCACTTTGGTCTTTGCGTTTTGAAATTATTGCGTCCATTTGTATTGGGACAGACAAATATTCGTTCATGTATTCCAATCAACATTTGAACAAATCAAGAAAGTTGGTACAAAGATTAAATACCCAGTTTCGCCAGTTTAGCTGAAACCGTTTTTTGAGTTATCGTATTCACAGATAGACATAATTCCCCAAAAATGCATTTTTTGGACTGGCGGAAGTCTGAGATTCGCCCAAATTTTGATGTCGAATTTTTTGATGATTATGTATTTAGAAGAAGTATTATGTATTTAGAAAAAGTATCAAAAGTATATATAAACTTTATGTAATTATAAAACTTTATAATTACATAAAGTTTTCGTAAACTATAAATTAAAAATGTTTATTTAATTCATATTCAATTCGTCTTTTACATTTTAGTCTCCATAACTCAATGGCTAAGATCAGTTTCTGATAGTTATTTACATATTGCAATCAAATTACACATGAGACAATCTTTATTTCAGTTTTACAATTTATCACAATAACAAATAAATTTTTTACATTTAAGGAGACTGCGGATTCTAGTCGGCAAATTTGCGAATTATTAGCTTAATACTATGAAACATTTTATCCTTATGTATTGAAATATAAATACGCCAAATTAAAAAAAAACTTTATGAAACAAAATTTATTACTTTTTAAAAAAATTAAAGGATATACATATATTTTTAAAATTTCAAAATATTCCAGGCGACTAAATTTTTTTAATTATTTTTTCCTTATTGCATAGTATAAATTTTTTTTGGAACAAAACTGTGTATGATTTTGTAATTCCAATTAAATACTAATTTTTTTGAAATATTTTTATGCACTGAATATTCATTAGAAATTAATTTTTTTCCAAGCTAAAGTTGATTTTTAACTATCTAAAAATAACCTCGAAATACAAAATGCATACCCCATTTTCTTTTAATGTTTAACCGAAATCTTTATTATCAATTCTATTTGATTTCCTCAAAAATTAAGACACCCGGAACATTTCAAAGATATTTAAATCTAATTACAATATATTTTTAGAAAAGTCATTAAAATGCGCTTTTTTCCCTCTAAGTCCTTCAACTATTCATTTTGTTGAACAATATATTTGATGACACTATTTTAGTTGAGTACAAACATATATGTTGGTAATGAAACGATAAAAAACAAAATTTCATGTTCGCGCCCATATTTGCTTAGTCCATTGACTCCTTAAACGCGATGTAAAAAACTATTTTAGATACATTTTATTTTTTTTCATCAAAAATATGAAAAGAACTTAATTTTTTTTTTAAAAAAATATCTTTTTGAAAAACGTATTTGTAACTTTGACAATGGACAAGCTCTGATATTCTGGTATTTTAAGACAATGGATAAGCCCCGGGGTAATATTAATCATCATTATAATACACCATTTTAATTCAAAATATAAGAAATTCGTTTTCCTGAATGTAAATACTCATTTCAACGTATTATTCCCAGATTTAATGTCTCATTGAAATTTAAACTCATCCTATTCCTGTTAACCAACTCAATCCACAGGAAATGACCTTTGTCTAAGCCGCTAAATAATTGCGTCCTCTGTCATAGCATTCAATTAGCCCATAAACTTTCGAGTCTTAATTAAAATGAATTTGCTCCGACCTTCGGCCATTTCTCCCGGAGGCGAAACCCTCTCTTGATAAATGGCCTGTTTGGGATGTTGTGAAGTTAGTTTCAAAAACTGTCAGTCTGACGTATCTAGCGTTGAACTTTTTAGTAACGAGAGCATTTCGAGTGTTTTCGGAAAACAACGGTTTCCCTAGGAATAAATATAATATAAACAAGTATTTTGAATATAAATAAATAATACAATCATGAACAAATGCTTTAAATTATCGTTTTAAATAATGATTAAATTTAGTATTTGGCGTTTTAAATGTTTTTGTTAAAATCAAACGAATTTGAAAAACTGAAAACGCTTTATTCTTGATAAACCTCATTTGACTTATTAACTTTATTTTTAGAGTTCTTTCAATTTTTATATTTATAAATGCTTTGGGTGAAAAACTCTTTTAGATTTATTTTGTAATAATTGTTTATATATATAAATTTTTTATTAATTATTTTTGCATTTACCATCTAATTTTAATATCACCACAATTTTTTTTCTACTCAAAAAAAAAAAAAAAAAAAAAACTAAAACTGCATTTTAAATTTAAATAATTTCGATGGATACTGCCTTGGTAATAATACCTTCCTTAATTAAATGCCTTACAGAGAAAAAAGGTAAATTCCAACAGCATTGTTAATGGTACGCTTAATCAAAAGGCATTGGGATAAAGAGAAAAGGCAATGCGAAAAGGAATAAAACTCCTCTGAAAGACAGCAGACAGGAAAATTCCTGCAAATAACTTTTTTTTATCCTGCTTTCTGGCAGAAAATGGAAGATTTCAAAGATTTGATTATTAATGGATTTAGATATTATATGCAAAATTCAAGTGATTATGTACTAAAAGATGTGTAGTCCTTGTAAGAGTAGTTTTTAAGCAAAATAATCGAGGCGAAACCAGTGGGATGGTCTCCTCAAAACTTTCTCGCATTCACTCCAATAAACGTATCTTGCCAGAAAACGTCTTACATGATATTGGCGTACATTAGTTAAAAATTTAACCTTTGGCACGAATTTAGCATTTTTATCGAATTTGTTGTGTTACTCTTGGAGAGTTTCTTTAGAAATCAATCCCTGGAATGTAGTTAATTGATTAGAAATGTAGTAATTGTAATTGATTAGAATATAGTTAATTGATAAGAAAATTGATTTTTTGTTTTAGGCACGTTTTTTCCAACCGACTGGATTAAAAATTTCACACGAAACTACTCTTGTAGTCACAAAATCCCATACCAAATTTGATATATTTAAGGAAATGTGTTTTTGAATTATCGTGTTTAAATGTTTCTGAAATAATAAACAGATTATCAGCCCATAGTTGCATTTGCTCAAAATTTGACAGGTGTCTACACTATGGTCGTTTTATCCGTGTATCAAATTTTATCTATTTAACGCTCGTCATTTTGTAATGATCGTGCTACTTGTTTTTCGTACAGCAGGACGGAATGACTACCTTTGGACAGATTTTACTCAAAATTTGATAAAAATTTGGAAATTTGGCTTAAAGACCTATACTTAATTTCAACCGACTAGCTCAAACGTGTTTTTTTTTGTGTAGACACAGATGGACGAAATCTTCGTTGGAGTTGGCTCAATATTATGATAGGTATCTACACTACAAATATTAATTCTGTTTCTTGAATTTTATCTATCTATCTCTCTTCGTTCTGTAGATATCGTGTTAAATTATATTCGAACAGCCGGACACACAGACTTCCTCTGAGCAGATTTAGCACAAAATTCGATAGAAATCTATAAATTAAGTATGAAGATCTTATACCACATTTCATCCATCCAGATCAAAGTATTTTTGAGTTATTTTTGTCACAGACAGTGGGACATTTTCCGCAAATGTGTTTTTCGAACTCTAGGGTGCCTAAAACGTGGAGATTCGTCAAAACACCCGAGTTCGAATTTACAGTTGTTGAGCGTACCTGTTTCTGAAAGTACAGATCGACAGAACGGTCAACCCTTCATTGTATTTGACTCAAAATTTGATGGTGTCTATAATAAAGATTTTAAATCTGTGTACCAGTTTTTATCCATCTAACTCTCTTCGTTGTGTAGTTATCGTGTTAAATTTTGTTCAAATTTTGGCGGAAATGTGTAAATTTAATGTAAAGACATTATCTAAATTGCATCCGTATAGCTCATTGAGTTATTTTTGTCACATACAGTGGGATATTTTCCAAAAAAGTGTTTTTTGATCTCAGAGAGGTCTAAAATATGGAGACTTGTCAAAATCTCGAGTTTGAATTTTTTGAGGATTACAATACTTTCTCTATACTACGAATACGTGAAAATAAAACTTCTTATTTTTTTTACTACATAAAACCACTATGAGCACACTTCAATTTTACAGAAAAGAATATAATCTTCAAACAAACTGTACCACTCTTACCGAAGAAAATGGTGTAACAAGAGAGCTGTATTTCCTTTTCCAAACATCCTTCAATTCGATTCGTCTTCCAGAAAACAGCATCATTTTTTACAACCGCCAGAACTAAACCTTCCACTAGTTCAAAGAGATGCTAAGAAGAAAAAAAGAGACAGCTTCGTCGAAAAGGCTTTCGTGATGGAATACGAAATTCTCCTTCGGATAGTCAGAAAAGCACATAAAATAGCGTTCTCCTCGAAGAGGTGTTCTCCAGGATTACAGGCAGAGCTCTATCTTATTTACAGAACGAGGAGATTCTACTCTAAGTTGCGGCACAACAGTGTTATCTCGCACAAAGACATTTATTACCGTCTCAGATACGAAGCTACCGGCTCAGAGAAGTACCTCTTGTAGGACACGACAGAACACCCAAGGGTAGCAATACTCATTTCTTTTGTGATTTTATAGGTGGTGGTTACGAGAATTCGGGAAGAATGCAGAAATTATATTGTCTTCCACTATCATCGCAGTACTGCAATTTTTGCAGGGTTTTGCCTTAGTGAAGTTCGAAAGGATATCTCCAATTTTATCTCAGAACTTCCTTTACACTTTTTTTTTGTATTTTCTGTATCCTAATACGTTTATGTTAGCACAAGATTGAAATTTCTTTATTATTTATCTAAAACAAAGTTTCTTGAAGCTGTTTTCACTGGAATCCTTTTTTGAAGGGGGTGGTGGGATTTCATATTTCCTTTCTTTTTCTTTTTTTTTGGGGGGGGGGGGGAGGGTCAAAAAATCATGTTGTGTGAATTGTGCAATGAAGCTGCAATTTACGATTACTGGAAATAAACTCAATTAAATGCATATTTAATGATTTATAATAAAGTGAATTAAATTCAAATTATTTCATATAAAAGATAAACGCCAAACCTGTTTTTGCTTCCTTTCTGTCTAGGCCGCGGTATTCAATTTCTTTGATATGCTGACAACGGAAGATCTACATAAAGTTGCGATATTATTGCATGCACTCAGTTGCTTCAAATTAGAATGTTAAGAGACTGTAACTTTTTAAATGTATATCGTTAGTCAGTAGTGACTGTGCAACCTGAATGAAAATAATATTAACAGCCAACAATGACTGATGTGGCCTGCACGAAATAAGTCAGCCACTGCTGACTGACGAAGTACGAAATGAAAGTATTAACGTCACTCACCGGTAACCGATGCGGTACGAAAGGAAAGTCCAGATATAGTCACCGGTGATTGATGAGGTATACGGACAGAAAATTCGGAGTTCACCACCGGTGACTGATGAGGTACGAACGGAAAGTTCAGATATAGTCACCGGTGAATAACAGGGCGCTAATCATGTAACTAGTTTCCCTTTACGAATATAGAAGAATCTAAAAGACTGAAATTCATTGAAAATTTACCACTCACTTTCAGAGACACTAATATCTGATATTTTGACCTACAAAAATTTGTTTACTAGAAATTGTTTTGAGAGTGCAACCTCATATTCAGTAGTGTTCATCACGCTGTAGTGGCTGAAGGATTCCAGGTTTGAAATCCGATTCCAGAAAGGTATGCTTATATGCTAAACTTATCATGAGGACTAAACCTCATCCAGCAAGTCGAGGAAGTTTGGAAAGGGATTTGCCCATCACATGATCACGCTTCAAAATTACTAAGTTTGTTTTAAATACTTCTCACTTTTCAAAATGGAAAATTAATATCATTAAATTAAACATGTGTGTCAAACATTCCCTAATAGCTTTGCTGATATTTTCAATCTAATTTCTGTGACAAGTAATCACTTAAAGATCAAGATGCAAGTCCATAAGCGATGACTTCATAATTAAATACGATGACACACAGAATTTATAATTCGTTACATAACAAGCAATCGAAGTAGAAAAAAAGACGCCCTGTGAAATGTGCTCAAAATTCAAAATTATAGCGTGTTTAGAGAGAAAATTAATTGGATACCTTCATTAGTGAGTTAAATGAATTGAATACCCTTTACAATGACTTAGAATATATTTTTTAAAACAATTTATTTCCATTACCGGTTTTTATTTTGAATACTTAATAAGTTTAATAAATATAATAATTGATAAATAATAATTTAGAACATTACAAAATATTAACAAAGAATAATGATTAATTACGAAGTATTATATATGAAAAGTAATTATATACCCACTAAGTTTTAAAACTTAAATAAAAACTAAAAACTAAAAAATACAATTATAAAAAACAGAAGAATCAACGGAGTATTTTATGCACGAATTTGAGATCTCCTGTTTCAAACTCAAAAATTGTTGAACTTTTAACAAGTCACTTCTCATTTTTGTTCTAAGCGTCTTCCCTAGCTCAACATAAAATGCTCTTTAGTTAAATTTTAAAAGCTTTCACAAGTTTTCTTTTTCACTTTCAGTTTATGAAAAATGCATTTCAAACAAATATCTAAGTGAAGCAAATAGAAGCTGAAATTAACAAATCATAAGAAAACCCCTTTTGTTACTTTAGGAAAAGTTCAAATATAAGGACAATAATCTTAAACTCCTACATAAATATTTTATTCAACTAATCGTTTAAATAATGTAATTAATTAAACAATTGTATTTAAATTGAAATTATCTTTCCATAGCATAAACATATGAAAATCATTTTACCTTATTTATAAATATTATAATGACATTTCAATTAAATTCGAGGCCGTACCATAATGCAAACTGACATATTGTCAAAACATTTTTAAAAAAAGAATGCGATAATGATATCTTTTACCTCCCATATAATTTATTAGAAACACTAATTTAATTAAACTTAGCGTATGTCACTTCAATATGTTTGGTAATATTAACAAAATCCTTTCAAAACCACTTTATAATTTTTCTACCTAATAATTTCCTTTTCAACCCACTGAGACAAAAGCGCTTTCCTTTAAAAAAAATGCCTTAATGCTGTTAGGAAAGGACAAAAATATTGAAAACGGTTTCACAACAAAAAGGCTTTTATCATTAAGCAACTGTCAGAAAGCTTATATAACAAATTTCTAAAAATATTTAATCTCCACTGACGGTGGTGTTTTGCTAGAAATAATGAATTGCAAACCATGAAAGATGAATGTTTGGCTACATAAAACTCGATAAGTGACGGACTTTTCCGATACCTAAATAATTTAAGAGCATCCTAAAATGGAGAACGTTTTAGATAGCCAATATTTGACTTGAAAAATGTTCGCCTCGACATTGTTGAAGAGCATCTATGGATGATTTATTGTTATGTTGATCATACTTATCATCGCTGTAAGCGAAACAGTGTCCATTTTTTATTCTCTCGTAAATAGGAATATTTTTAGAAATCGAAAAATTTGATCTCGAGATTTTAATTAGTATCGAGTTTGAGCATCTACCACAGTTCGGGAAACAATTTATAGAGCTTTCATTTTGTAAATTTATTTTGGGGTAAATTTATGTTCTACTCAATGTTCACGAACTCAAAAACTCAACGACTTGAAATTTGACATGTGGTTCAAATATTAAAATTGTAAGCATATATATGCCTACAATATGAAGAATTGAAATACAATTTTTGAACCATATTATATATAATAGGCAATGGCAAACACCTTATACTTTATTTTAAATTAAGCACAAGTACACTATTTGTATGCATAGTTCAAAAATATAGATTCTCGAATTCCCAAATTTTTGAAACAAACACAAGTTAATATTTTGAATAGAATTTGATAGAAATCATAAATTTTCTAATATAAATTAGAATTCCAGAAAATTCTCTATTAATTTTAAATTTTAATTTACCTATTTAGTCTAAAATATCAATTTTTAAATTGCCTTGTCTTTTAATAGTTAAATATAATAGATAACTTCCTCTTGATAGTTACAGGTTTTGTTTGACGTCATCTAAGTGAATAGTATTGCTAATTGTATCTAAACCTTTAAGATTATATATAATGAATTCATTAATATATCTGATTGTGGAATTAAGGTTTAAAACTCAAGTCCTATCAAAGAAGTATAAAAATAGGTTGACCAATAAAGATAAGTTGATAGTTTTTTGTGGGAAGTATTTTATTAACACTAAACCTACCGGCATTTCACCGATACATTGGAACTGCCATTGGAAGCCGGTCATTTGACCGCCTCGTGGTAGCTTTAGTGTTAATTGGATCATATTTTCTCGGTTTAAAATAAAGTTATTGTAAATGCAGTAGGTGATAAGATTTTGCATTTATAATAACTTTATAACTGAATAGAATTGCATTTACTTTGCAATTGATGAGAATTGCAAATAACTTTATTTTGTTTTTACACAAACGTTTCCTTTTTCGCGAGCTACTAATGCAGCATTAGTCTGGTTGCTTTTTAAAAGACTTCTATTGAAAAAAAAAGCAGGTACATTTGGATGCTTAAAACATTAAATAACTTTTTAGCACAAATAAAACATTAAACAAAACGAATTCCATCGCTTCGTAGGACGGAAACTTTAATAAAAATATTTTATTTGTCCCATTTTACATGAATGTTATTATAACTCATTACTAAATCTGCATTAAATTATAGCAAAATCGTACGGCTGATAAAAAACAATGAATATAAAAGTTTAAAAAATTAAATAATTAAAATTTTATGATAATTTTTTGTGGGCAAAAAAAATTGAACCATATTCAAAATTAATTAATTAAAAAAATTTAAATATGCAATTTTATAAATGATGAAATAAATCCTAATACTAAAACGAAATTTCTTTATACAAGAAAAGTTCTGTGAAAAAAATTTAAATGTCCAAGTTAGCTCTTAAAACTATACCCTGAAAAATTATTTAGTGTATAACAATCAAAAATAAATGCAAAATATTCTTTCAGTGTTTTTTACCTGCTCTAATGGTTCATTCTTATAGTTTAAGTTTTCTATTTGTTGTTAGTGGATTTCGTTCTGATTTTGAAAGGAATCTACAAATTTGGAATTAAAAAAAATTTAATCCTTAACCTTAACGCGTTTTTGAATCATCACATTCACAGACAAACTCTCCAAAAATATATTTTTCGAACTTCGGAAAGTCTGTAACGTTGAATTTTTTTTTTTTTTTTGACAATTACACTACCTTTTCTTATTCCACTTCTTGAACAAGAAAGTAAAAAATGAATGACTGCAGTAGAGGTGACCATTTCAAAGCTGGGAAACGTTTTTAATAAGTCCCCGCTCCCCTCGCAAGGCAATTAATTGGGGCCGATCGGAAATTTGAACAAGGTTCAAGTGACGATCCTTGATCACACACATCGGAATTAAGGTCCTAATCTCGCCTAATCGATGCTTTCGTCCGGAGCCGCTTGATGGAGGTAAATATCTTCTGAAGGGACAAACAGACGCAAGTTGGAAAAGAGTAATTACACGGTGATTGAAATTTCCCCCGGATTACATGGATCGGTGTGCGTCAGGAGGAGATTGCGTTTTTATACGGGTGGCGGTAATCCCTCGTAAAACGGCATCTCTACGGAGAGCAAGTATCCACACTCAGATGGTTCTTCTTCGCAGTATAAAAATGCGAGTTCATGAAAGAACTGGGCAGTTTAGGATGATGATTCTTATTTGGAGGAACGGGTTCTTTTAGAATGGCATGGAACAGCAAATGGGGAATAGTAGATGGTATTAAAAGAACAAAAATGAAAGATTTAGCAAAGATAAATTGTGCTAATACAAATGAAAATGCCACCCTTTAACCAGTGGGATTTATATTTGTATTTACCAGTATACCCTCAAATAAATATGCACATGTATGCATGTAAAGATGTACATAAAATTTCGTACATGCATGCTTTATAATACAGTAAAGATATCCAGCACTTGTGTATTATTAACTGCATGGTTTTGGTGAAAAATAATTATGAAAAAAATTCTTTTAGTGTGCGATTCTTGGCGATTTTTTATTTTTTATTGTTAGCGCCTAATCACTGAGATTCGATTCATTTACAAGTATTTAAGAAAATAAATATTTTGCGTGCTGATTTTCAGATCGATAGGTACCAAAAAACCAGACAGAAATGCTATTGTACTTACAAAATCACATTTAAGTCGATGCATTTTTGAGTCTTCTCCTTTGCGTTCATTGGAAAGTACAGGTTGATAGAGGATTAATCCCTTAACGGATGGTATTCCTAATCTAACATAGATCTAAAGATGCTAAATTTGTGTACCGAATTTTATCCATCTAGCTCCTTTCGTTTTGTAATTGTCGTATTCAAACCATAGGACAGACAGATTTTCAAAGATTTTCTTTCAAATTTGATAAAAATCTTCAAACTTTATCACTTATAGCTTTATCACTCTATGAACGAAACAGGTGTAAGACCAGTAATATAACATGACTTTCATGCCTTTAACAACTGGATGCTTGAAAATATCTTAAAAGTGGAAACATGAAAATTAAATTATATATCAGAGATTATATACAGACACAACTAACAATTTCAGCAAACCAGCTGGCCACAAGATTCGGTTATTGTTTTTTTGGCTAATATTAAATAATTAAAGCAATTGATAAAACAGTAAGAAAAAAAAAATTTTTCAAAAGGGGCTTTAAAAATATAAGATTAGGTAGAGTAAATACAACACAATCTCGAAACCGTTCTTAAATTTTCTTGAAATTCCAAAAAGAAGCTATGGAAGAAAGATTTTGCACAATATTTATATCTAATCACTTAATGTTTTTAATAGCACTATGATGACGTTAGAAAAGATAATATTAGGATGGTTCATACATCCTATATTTTGTTTAAATAATTATATCTAAGCTATAAAAAACAAGTAATATATAATACAAAATTTTTTAAGTCGATTCTTACTTAGGTCAACAAATTTTTGATTTTAGTTACTTTTTATTAAATAATTACAAAATTGGTGGCAAACTTGACGACCATTTGGTGACATGGCGATTCAGTAATTTCTAATTGGTCGCCTAAGTCGGCGCTAAGTTGGCGACTTAGGCGACCAATTAGAAATTACTGAATAAATTTAATTAATTATTATTTGGGAAAAAAACTGTATTAACATCAAGTGTCATCCACTACAAGTTTAAAAAATGTATTTGAACTTGAGTGGATGAATAATAAGTATTTTATTAACGATTGAAATTTTGAACAAGATATATATATATATATATACGAGATGACCCAGCAAACGTTGTTCTGCCTTATAAATTATTTCTATTGAATATTTGGGTTGTTAACGAATGTATTGTTAGTGTGTAGGGATGGGATCTATGACAGAAAGAGGAATGGAACACTGTAGACGATGATCGCCGATAAAAAGAAGAAAACATCAACCATTCATTTTCTCAGTGCAATGTATTTCATTAACATAACGAACATATACATTGCTTGATCTCTTAAAATTTAAACGTAAAGGGAAAAAAGTGATATATTTTTTGTCCTAAAGTATAAAAATGAAATAAAGAAAATCAATATTCATTTCGAAGAGCAATTGAGTGTACGACATTTTTTCTCAGCCCGTCTTTAGCCAACACAAATAAGCTCGATAGTTTGCCCACGCGAGAACATGCCACGTGTGAAAAACATGGTGTGCCCAAATCTAAGCCGCAAACAGACATCGTTTGGCCTTCAGATTTATTGATTGTCACTGCGAATGCGAATCAATAGGAAATTGAACGCGTTTGAATTCGATTGGAACCTCTGTGAGAATCATTGGAATTCGTGGCAGCAAAACATTTTCGGCTCAGAATTTACAATTCAAAATGGTGGCTTCGATAACGTTTTTCATCAATTTTTTAATGATCGATCGCGTGTCATTGCACAGCCATGGTGGGTTCAAATTCCGAAGTAAAATAACCGAAGATCCAAGTTTCAGTCGTAGAAGGTGTGGTGACATGCGTGGAAAATCCAGTGAGTTCAAAAACTCTGTTTAATAATTTGAAGCTTCGTTAGCATCGCAAACTGTATCGATCAATTTGTATGATACCAAGTCGCCTGGCAACGACTGCTGTATCTTGAAGTTTAAATCGTCGACATCCACATTTTTTGCTGCAGAAATGGCTCTATCTGCAGCCACGCATGATTTATGTATTATCTGCGTACATCGGAAAATATGCGTGTTTAATATGCGGTTACTGAGAGCATTTTGCGAATCAACGATAGTACAGAAATTAGTGGGAAATTTTATGCATCCAGTATTTTCATAGACAGGAACTTTTCCATCACCGATATCTAACAATTGGTCCGAGAATGTGTCAGCACATACATTTTGTATCATTTGGACGCGCGGGTTTATTTTTAGCTGGACTTTTTCAACATTACGCCACAGTGGCGATGATTTCAAGCAAGTGTTGATCTCCTCAGTGTACGGTGAACGTGGATAGGAACAACCTAATTACCTAGCGTTATGAAATATACTTTACGACCTATTCTCCTACCTACCAAATACACATAAAAAATTTCATGAAAATCGGTCGAGCCGTTTCGGAGGAGTACGAACACAAACACCGTGACATGAGATTTTTATATATTGGATAGAGAGAGAGAGAGTTAATAGTAGGAATTGAAAAACCAACTTTTTTTACTTCATAACAGTTAAAATTTATTTATACTTTAATACAAATTTTTATCTATTAGCTAAAAAATTTTAAATAGCTCAATATTTATTTCAAAAAACAATAATATTTCAACTAACATAAGAAATTATCACATGACTTCACTGATTTAAATGGCGTTTCCCACTCCAGGTACAGTTGTCTACCAGCGAAGATAAACATCGAATTGCGAAGTTGACACTGACAGAGCAAACAAAAAAGAGCAATTACACGATGATTGAAATTTCCCGCGGATTACACAAGATTGGTATTTGACAGGGAAGATTGTGTTTTTATAAGGGTGGAGTAATTCTTAGTAAAGCTCTTGCGTTAGTTCATCCAAGCAATTCTTTTTTCGGTATTATTTGTAACTATTTCGATAAAAAGAATTTTTCTCAATAAACTCACTTTAACCGTATATTGAAAATGAATAATCAATGCAAAGAAGATCATTAAAAGAACCGAATTCAATTAATAGGATTTAAACATTTTTTTCAATCCTTTTTAAATCAAGTTGTCACTAAGGTTTTTTAGATGATTGATCTTATTTATATTAAAGTCAAAGTTTTTAATTTCTGAGGAAAAGAAATATTAACCTAATGAAAATTGTATTTATCATATCTACTCTTACATTACACTTAATAAATGAACGGGCGGTAATGGCCAGACCAAAACTTCCTTGCATACTCTCAAATAAAGATGTCATCCCATTAGACGCCTTACATGGCATTGAAATACAACAGTTACGAAATTTTAACTTGTGGCGTGAATTTAGGCTTTTACTGAATCTATCGTGTCATCCCTGGTAAGGCGATAAATCCTTGGCATGAACTTAACAGCATTCCAAAATCAAAATAAAACAAGAAAAAGAACAAAGAAGAAAATAAAATTTTAAAAAAAAACTGCACTTGTAGTCACAAAACTCCTTACCAAATATGATATATATAAGCTATTGCGTTTTTGAATTATTGCCTTTACATGTTTTTGAAAATACACACCAACAGACAATCATCCCTCCTTGTATTTGACTCAAAATTTGATAGATGTCTACACAATAAATGTTAAGCTAGCTCACTTCGATTTGTAGTTACATTCGAACAGCCGGACGGACGAAATTCCTCTGAATGGATTTTACTCAAAATTTGATAGACATCTGCGAATGGGATGTAAATGCCATATATAAACTTTCACCCTCTATCTCGAAGTGCTTTGGAGTGGTCCTGTTCACTACCAGACGAACGGACATTTTCCAAAAATGTGTTTTCCAAACTCAGGGAGGCTAAAATGTTGGAGATTCCTCAAAATGCGAGTTCGAATATTTTGACAATTACTATACTTTCTCTTAACTAGTTATACGTGAATGTACGTGAAACAATCAGCAGCATGTATTAAGGTTTCAAAAATAAATTTTAAAACTTATTTATTGTCACAAATATGTTTAAAAAAATATATTAAATTTTTACCGTATTTTTTTTTATTATCTACAGATGTTTTTCCCAAAAAACTATTTTTATGATTCAACCCGATTCCAGATGAATGAAGATAGTTCAGAATAATGCGTGTTATCCAATAAGTATAAAATTACCGAGATAAAAGGGAATTTTAGCCTAGGTCAATGTGCCCCTTGTCGCGCCAACAATGCCAAGTTGCCAATAAAGATGGCGGACAAAATAAACAAATACTTCTGCGGAACAGTTACGGTTACCATTTCCCGCCATATAATTAGGACCTTTTACTGATAAGTATTGTTTTTTTTTTTTTTTCCAGACTGTCTGGTGCCTTCGGCATCTGTAGAAGCGTAGATCATAATGGTGACAAACTCAGGGGCACACTATTCCTCACTTTATCCATTACCGACAAGGCGAGAAAGATATATCATTTTTCTATGTATTCCTATAGGAGAAATTGGACGCAATTATTCGAAGTTATAGTAATGAAAATCTCAAATTCAAAGATCTTTTGGAATTTTGTAAATAATATAACAATAGATTATTCTAATTAAGGTTAATCTAAGCAAATAATGGTTGTGCAAATGTTACGTGACTCTAATAAATCACACCAAACTCGGCTAAAACAGGAAAGTATATTTCTTTTAATATATGGTGCATTTGAAAAAATAAAAATAATGATACAAGTTCCATGACACAATTGGATATTAGCTATTCTTATAATAGCTAAGCTATTGTTTGAAATCCCAAAACATTAAAATAAAATATAGATAAATTTCGAATTTTTAATAACTTTAAATCCCTATGTTCTTTCAGAATCTTGTTCGAGTCATTTGCATTGAAGTGAAAATTTTTAAAAGAAACTTCAAAAGATAAATAAAGAACTTGATTAGAAAAAGTTTTTAACAGATAAAATTAAATATAATGCTTGAGATTTTTATGAATGTCCCATAAAAATGTATTTAATGCTTTATTAAATATTGAAAAAAATTTAATAAAACATGAACTGCAATTATTTACGAAATGCAATTCTTCTAAAATGTTAATGAACGTCTATACAGTTTCAAAAACAATTAACAGAAATACAATTAATCTTACTTCTCAAAATAAGTCATCGAAATTACGCAGCGGAGCCAAAGTTTTATTCAAAAAAAACTTTCAAACCTATGCGGAAGTCAAAAGCTTTGCATTTATAGTGAAAAGCCTTTTTAATTTCCATCCATACAGCATGCCACATAATTAAAAGTCTCACTCAGACATTTTTTCTCTGCGAAACGGAAATTCTCGTGCTGTAGGTATCTAATTCCATTTTAATCGAGAAACTGACACGACTAATTGATTTTTTTGCAGTCCAGCACTAACTGCGAGTTTCACTCTGACTTTTAATTGGTGCTTTTAAAAGACAAAGCATCCAATGAAGTTGTTTCTCAGCTTTTAATAATAACACGACGCGGTGCATGCCGGGAAAAAAGAAAGGATCTGAAACGCAGATGTATCTTTCACACGAGAGTCTTCGTTTGTTTCACAGAAAGATGAAGAATCAATTTTGTTACCGAGAGGGAACTGGATGGCTGGAAGTTTTTAATTTTCCGCTGGGGAGTGAAAGAATTAATGGCTTTAAAAGTGGAGTCCATTCTTAATTAATACTCCGGAAAAGATTAAAGCTCCCGGCTTGAGGATCTTGTTTCATTGTTACTTGCCTTCATTACCAAAGAATGAATTGAATTTATTTTTCAAGTTTATTCGATGGCCCAGACGAAACTCAACTTTTCAAGAGTAACAATGCGCAGACTTTCATCAAATATTATGTAGATATAGATTCGCATTTTTGTATTCTCTAATTTGAGCACTGATTAAGGACGTGGAAACGATTCCGAACCAGTGATTAATTTTAATAGAAATCCCATTTCTCTCTTTAAGAAAGTCTCGTTGGTTTGTTGGTGTCTTGGCTTCGAAATCAAATGATCAGCCTTATATATGAAAAGGATAAATGTAAAAATCTATTACCATGGGATCTATTAATAATACTCAAACGGTTTCCAACCAGTAATTACTTTCTTTGAAATTTTCAATTTGAATGGCATTTTAATCTTTATGTAAGCCACTTTGGCTTACTGGTAAGACCTCGACCTTGAGATTGGAAGGTTATCGGATCAAACGATGATCTGCTTTATGTAAGAATCTGATGAGCGTCCAATTTGTTATCATGGGATCGATAAAAGATGCGAAAACTATTTCTAATCAGTGATTAATTTCTTTAAAATTAGCATGCTTAATACCATTTCTCTCTTTTCGAGAGATAAGTTGGCTGGCTGTTAAGGTCTCGGAATTGATGCTGGAGAATCATCGGATCGAACGATGGTCTGAAATATGAAAGAATCTGATGCACATCGAATCTTTTATTGTGGAACCGATTAAGAATCCATTGATCATTTTTAACCAGTTATTAATTTCTTTAGGTTCAATAATTCCATTTCTCTCGTTTTTTTCGAAAACCACGATGGCCAATTTGTATAGCTCCGGTTACGGGAGTGGAAAGTCATCTGCTCGGATGATTATCCGCCGCTTGTACGAATCTGATGCATCTTCAAATCTGCTACCGTTATTCAATATGCTCAAGTTGATGTAGCATAGAACTATGAATGGGATGTGACACAGATGCTGTCCACATTCAATTTCCCATATAATTTGCTAATCTTAAAAAAGCAGTCAAGATAGATTTAAAAACTAATTTTGAATCCGTGACATCGATTGCAGTTATCAAAAAATGTTTAGTTAAAAAAGTTTTTCATTATAAGTAGGAGATTATGCATCTATTTGAATTACATTTCAATATTTAGGAAGTTACGGGGGAAATGAAACCTTCAAACCCATCACCTAAGAGTTGGAAAACCATCGGAGAACTCTGTTGAGTTTTTAGTATCTCCTATATACCATAACTTTCGCCAGTTTAACTTAAAATTCATAATTGAGAAAATTTTGCATATATTTTTATTGGCAGGAGAACCATAGAAACAGATAGTATTTCTATAATGAAGCCATCTGCAAACCTCATATTCCATTTTTCTGTACACTAAATGATGTGTTTGAGAAAATTCTTGGTAGTTTCTACAAAATGAGGATATCATCAAAACAAAGAATCTCAACAACTTCAAAATTCAACTTGAGCAGGGTTCTCTTAAAGAAAATGAAGGAAATTGAAAAACTGCGTTTATTATATTTTTTACAATTATTCTCTAGTTTCAGTATTTTTTTAATATTTTCTATAAAGAAGTCAAATGAAAGTAAAGGAATAGGAAGCCAAATGAAAGTAAAGGAATAGGAACCGAAGTGATCGAATTCTTATTACTACTGACTACTAACTACTTATATTTGCTGGAAAGAAAAAAGCATCGTTCATTTCAACCGATGAAGCAATTCTGAACTAGAAATTTACCCTTCTTTCGATAGAATAACTTTTTTAATATGTTAACTGATAACAACAATAATAATAATAACAATATAATAACTGTTAAAACCAATTATCTCAAAGCTTAAAAAATATTTTAATGCACACAAGCTTTACCTTTTAAAAATAATTTGATTTTTGAGTTCTCAGAAGTATTATAATTGTGAATTCTTTAAAAAAATATTTAAATAAATAAGAATAATCTTAAACTTAAAAAATCTAAACTAAATTATCTTAAACTAAAAATCTGAGAAGTTCGGCTGGCAGCTAAAAGGGTCAAAAAACAATTTCATATAGCCATCCACCCTCTCGCCCCTTTAACTGGGAGTCCTTCCTAGCAGGCACTAAATTCAGTGCATAAAAAATTATTCTTTGGTTCATAAATGATATACTGGTATTAATTTAAAAATCGAAAGCATTATTGATTTAATAGTATTTAGATATCACTTTGGCAATCACTTTCCTTAAATGAATGGTGACATTTTTTTTGTTCCTATTTTAAAGTATAATCCATATAACTTAATTAAGTTTTTCTGAAGAAACCCCACAGAAAGTTCTACAACTTGCCTCTCATTAAATTTATTTTTGTATTCCAGTACACTAAGAAAATGTACAATTGTTCTAAGTTCAGCAAATTTCTTCCAAATAATTTCAAAATAAAAAAATAAAGATAAAATAGTGGATTATCGATACTTTACTTACTTTTGCAAATCTATTGGATATGCATTCAAAAATACCTATATATTCATATATATTACGTCATGTACATTCTGAGGTTGGTAAAGACGTTATTTATTATCTTTTCTACGATCCTGTTAGTTACCCTTAAATTAAATAAAACTGTTAATTTTCCATATTTTTTAGCAATTTACGGAAAACCAACGCTTAGTTTCAAAAGTTTTTTAATTTTTTTTAATTAATACAATCTTTATGATGTTGAATGAGTTCACTGCAAGTAATTTTTTTACAAAAAATATGGTATAGAATATACATTGAAATCAATGCAGTCTCTTCTATGGATCTTACTTCCTTTCTACATTTTTAAGAAATCACCAAATAGACAATGAGTAATTAAAAAAATGTTTCTTCGGATGATTATGAAACAAAATAAAAGGAAAACGAAGCAACTTTCTTACAAAAAGAGAAACTGTTTGTTACAAATTTGAAATATTACAGTTTTGCAATGGCCTCCTCGCTGAAAACAGCTAGATTTTTTTTTTTTGGCTCTATTTGTATTAGATTCTAAAATATTCTAGCAAATTCCATATCTCTTCGAAATATTATAAAAGATGCTAACATCTATTAAGAATATCTGTTCAAGCCATGAGATTAAAATTATTAGGACGCAATATAAAATATTTGTAACAATATTTTAGAAAAGGATTTTAAGAAAATTTACAAATTTAAATTTAAATGTTTAATTTTCTGCTATTATTAAGCAATGAATGCTCGTCTCTCATTTTACAATTTTCAATTAATATGCAACGGATAACAGAAGATGGATAAGCGGAAAATGCACGTTTGGTTTTGATTAAACAACTTTTTCTTATAGCAATAAATAAAAGATTGGATACATTTCCGAGAAACACAACAGTAAATTAATTACAAATAAGTTTAAATGAAGTTACATTTACCACCTGTTTACTTAATTTGCAACAGAAGCAATATTAATTACAGCCGAACGGATTAACTGACAATAGATCCCGGTCTTTATTTACTTCCGCTGTTTTTCATTGTTTGTCGATTCCGTTAATTGGATGTTTGCTAGTAAAAGAGCTCGAAAAAGGATAAAATGATATACTTTTTCGATTTTTTTGTTTCTTTTTCTGGGCGAAAGCGATCAACGCGGATTCTGCACTGTGACTTCATTAATTCACTTTAAACAAAGTCTTTGTAATTGGATTAACGACAGCGTGAAAGTAAAAGCCTTTAAGTCCCTTTCCGAAGTTTATTTGCCCCTTGCCTCCATGTTTCCTAATTATATAATACCGTTACAAGGCTTCGTTTTTCAATTTTTAAAAGAAATATACGAATAAGCTATTTAAAGAAAAGAAATTCGTTCAAATGTATTACATAGAGTTAGATTTTTTAAAAACTTTTAATAAGATTTTTTAATAATTAATTTAGTTAAATTTTTTTTTAATTTATCGCATACGAAGTATACAAAGAACAGTCGGAGAGGTATCCCCAGAACTTTATCCACATATTCTCTAATATTATCATGCCAGAGGACGTCTCGCATGGCACTGGCATAAAATAGTTACGAAATATTAACTTTTGGTCTGAATTTAGCATTTTTATTGAATCTAGTTCCATAGTTTTGACGATTAATCCCTGCCATAGGGATAATCATATCCCAAATTCAAATTTGTACTTTAGATGCGTTTTCCCCAACCGATTGAAATAGGAATTTGACACAAAACTGCCATAAAATTCCATACCAAATATGATATATTTAAGTTATCGCATTCACATGTTTCTGAAAGTACAGAAAGATAGACAGTCAATTCCTTGTTGGATTTGGCTTAAAATGAGATGTCTACACTATAGATGTTAAATCTGTATTACGAATCTTATCTATCTAGTTCTCTTCGTTTTATAGTTATCGTGCTAACTTATATTAAAATAGTCGGACAGACAGACTTCCTCTTAACAGATTTTACTCAAAATTTGATAGAACTCTGAAAATGTAGTGTAAAGACTATATAACAAATATCAACCTTCTAGCTCAAAACGCTCTCGAGTTATCTTTGTCACCGACAGATGGACAATTTCAAAAAATGCGTTCTTCGAATACAGGGAGGTTCAAAATGTGGAAATTCATCAAAAACTCCAGTTCATATTTGTTGACAATTACTACTATACTTTCACCATACTACGTGTACGAGAAAGTAGAAAAGTATTGCAATCGTCAAAAAATTCGAACTCGATATTTTGATGAGTCTGCACAGTGCAGAACCCTCCCCCTGATTCTGAAAATGTCATTTTGGAATCAGTTATCATTTTCGTCAATCAGTTATCATTAAATGCCAGCTTAATTTTGTGCGTTATTTCTTGATATCAAAATTATGTCACCACAACAGGACTATGCGTCTGGGCTATACGTTTCTTATCAATAATTTGTAATATAATATCATTATTATATTTTCTTGTTTGGAATCTTGTAAGCTGTCTAGCTTAATAATTTCAGCTTCTGTCAACCAAATTAAAAATCCCCCTCTTGTTTTTGTCAGTAAATGTAAGGCGACGGACAGAAGGGTGATGGTTACAACAATGGTATCTTCCGATGTCTCCCCCCATTTCCTGTCCACTGCACTGCCAAAACAACCGAAAAGTTACAGTAATAGGGGCGAGAAATGGTGCTTTGTCTATATTTGTACACGATAACTCAAAAACAGTTCGAGACAGATTAATGAAATTTTATGCGTGGTTTTTACACCAAATTTGCAGATTTCTACCAAATTTTGAACGAAATTCAAGAAACTACGGGAAGTATTTCTAGAAGTAAATTATGGGACGTAAATTTGAAAGAAATGACAGGAAGTTTCCTCGTCTTGCTGCTTGATAAACAAGATAACTACTAAATATGAAGACCTGAATGGTTAAAATTTGATTCACAGATCAGCTACCAAAATATAGATACGTATCCGATTTTGAATCAAATCCGACATAGCCCTGATTATCTGTCCATCAAACTTCTTGCATGTAAACAAGATGAATTCGATAGATAAAATTAGTATATAGTTTATTACCCAAAGCGCAGATCCTTGGCAAGCTTTTAGTTCAAATCCGTCAGAAGATTGACAGTCAGTCCATCTGTACATTCGCTTTCATGTAAAGGCGGCGACTCAAAAACGCAACAAATAAAATTAACGAAATCTTGTATGTGAACTAAAATTGAAATTGCGTTCATATTCTTTTATTAGTCAGGAGCAAAATTTCAAATTCCATATGGTGTGTAATTACATTTAATGCACCCTCTGGAAAAAATATTTTTACACAGTGTCTATTTGTCACCTAATAGCTAATGTTTAAAGCATTAAAAATAGGCTTATAATTCAAATAAGAAAAATACCAAAAAAAATTATATTTCATTTGCTTTATCTCAATAAGTATATTTCAGAAAAATTGCGGAGACTAATTTTTTGAGCAGTCCCCTAGTTCCATTTAGTCATAGTTATTGAAATGGTTATAAGACACAAACATTTTAAACTAAAAACGATCTTCCTTTCAGCAACCAAATCTGACCGAATTTTGAAACCTTAAATTTTTTTTAAAGTATGGTCAAATCAGCAGTCCTCTTGTTAAAACGTCATGTATTGAACTAGCGGACTGCATCCAGACGATCATTGAAATTATCTGAAATTTTCTAAATGCATGATCAATAATCAGTTGTAGCGGCAGAAGATTTAAATATTTTGGGTATAAAATATGCCTAATAAGATGGAGGAGTTCAATAAAAATTCATACACTGTATGTTTTTAGATGAATTTATTATAATTCCAACAGTATAAAATATAATTTTTTACGGCAATAAAGTATTTTTCTATTATAAAAATATATACAGTGTGCATATAAAATAACTTTCCCACTTTGAAGATATTTGCAACCAAAGATAGATTTCATATAAAAATTAGGGAAGGCATGGAGTCAATTAAACAAAACTATTTAGGAGCAAACGAAACAAAAAGGCGAAATCCTAAAGAGTCTCAGGGTGACAAATATAAAAATATCTATCTTGATTCCTTCTGAATATATAACATGTTCTAAATAACTATATGCAAAACAACAAGCTAGAATAAAATTTAAACAGGACATCTCTTATGGTAAACTTTCACAAATAAAGATATCATGGAATGAATATTTTGAGCCCAAGCTATTCGCAGAAGGAAGTGCATATTTTAGAGGAATTCTCGTAAATAGAATCTTCCAACAAAAATTTACATTTCTAGTTAGATGAGAGACAATATCGCACAGAAGTGTTCTATATTCATTCCTACAATAAGACAAAATCTCAGTCCTCCTGTTTCAGCCAGAAATCCCCAGGAATAAATGAAAATACTTAGTCATTTTTTTAAATCAGTTGAAAAACGCAAATTTAAAATCTATAGTGTAAAGAGTTGTCAAATTTTTAGCCAAATCCGGCTACGGTCTGTCGGTCTGTACTAACAGATAAATAATCGCGATAAATCAAAAATGCAATGACTTAAATAAAGTAATTTAGTATGAGAATTTGTGACTACAAGTCTAGTTTTGTGTTCAATTTTTGCTTCAATCGGTTGAGAAAAATGTATCTAAAACACAAATTCGATTTTCAGAAACTATTAACCGCATTCCAAGAATTAATCGCCAAATAACTCGCCAAGGATGACGATAGACTCAGTAAAAATGCTAAATTTACTCCAAAAGTTAATATTTCGAAACTATTGTACGCCAATGTCATGTAAGGTGTTCTCTGGCATGAAAAGTTAGGGAATGTACGAGAAAGTTTTGGAGAGACTACTCCCTTTGGTTTCTTCAACAATAATTTTGGGACATTTTGTGGACGGATTAAGTTCATTTTTACTTAAATGGTAATGTCAATATCCTTAGTATTATAATATTTGTCATAGTATTGTAGGATTTGTACCAAATAAATTTCTCATGTTATCCACTAAATTCCATTACATTTTTCGAAACTCCCCTTTTACGCATCGATACCTTTATGCAAATCTTAATTGGATAAACTCCCGAAAATCTGTCAACCAATAATCGGATTCATATAGAATTAATTCCATATGCTAGAAACAAAGCAATTCTTAGTCAAATGCACATTTTCGTATCTTAAAGGATTAAAAAAAGAAAATTCTTTCTTAAGTAGTGAAGTGCAGGTAAAGTATTCCAGATTAAATATTAAAATTTTCACAGTTTATCCATAATTCAAAAACTTGAGAACTTATGACAGATATAAATTATTCAGAGTAAGAAATAACAGGCACCGAGTGAGAATTTTGAACCAGTTGCCAGTTTAGGATCCCGCAGAAATTAATGTTCGTAGGAAGGTTTGGGAACACATCTTGAAGCCCCTTTACAATCCTTGAGAAGTTTGAAATGCAGCTGTCCGAGTTCATTATACTTTCGCGATAAACCTTTTCTCCAGCCATAACGACCCCAAAGGAATTCTTGAGCTTTTTATCCTGACTTTTCAAACTTCAGGAAATATATAAAAAGCTTGCTATTGAAATCGAAAGCGTTTCGGTCAATTTCAATGACAGTTTAAACTTGAATAATTTAAGTGCTTTGAAATTTCAAAGAAATGATTGAAAGCTTTAGAGAGGCTTAGTAGATTGGTAGAAACTCCTTTTCTAAAATAATGTACATGACAAAAATCAGAAAATTCTTCATTATCGGCATTACTATGGTTTAATTGAAATTTTGAAGAAAGTATTTTTGCGTTGTCAATTATTATTATTTTCTCATTGGAATTCTAAGAGCAATTATAAATAAAGTAAAAATATCGGTTGAGATGTCTATGTTTTAATTTTTCAGCATATAGCTTTAAAGGTATGGTAATTACTGCAACGCTTGGATTGACTCAGTTCAATCCAGCAGATTCCTCAGTTCAATTTGAATACTCAGTTCAAGTCAGCAGATTCCTCAGTTCAATTTGAATAATACCTCATATGAAGCACAATCAGCAGACATAGTCCAGTCAACACAAAATGCTTAAATACGGTATATTCACGTTATTTTTGACATTCAGAATACTGAGCAATGTCATGGAAATATTCATACACTATCTTGTGATATTAATGTAGGAACAGATCTTACAATCAGAGCCCTTGCTGGTTGATCGTAATGAGACATATGGCGACATTTTTGTCGCCAAATGTTCACACCTTGCTAGAGAGAGGAACAACCGATTCTATTGAATTAAACATTAATTAAACCGCCAACGTCTTGACTTAGGGGTAGAGCGACTTCCCCGTGATCTGGGTGTCCCGGGCTCGAGTTCTGGTTCGGACATGGTTGTTCTTCACCGTGTGTTCTATCTGTGGGGTGTGTGAAAGAGCCCCCCTGTATAAATGGGTTGTGCAAGCGAGTGTGTGAGTGTCATCTTCATGTAAGCCAGAAGTCAGACTTCTGCCCTCGGGTGCTCAGGGGTCTGTATTCTCAAAAGATACTGCACCCCTCTTCCGTTCTAAGGTGGACAGGACATCATCATCATCATTTATTAAACCCCTCTGTAATTCGATTCATTGTAAAAAAGGATGTCGAAATTGCACAAAACACCACACTCATATTCTTTATTAGAGGATGAGTCCCGATTTTGTGACTTCCATCAGATTATTGCGACCTCACCATAAATTCTTGAAATGTTACAAATCATCAACATCCATTTTTCTTACACGAAAAGATGAATGTCCTTTGTGCGTCAAAGAGAACATACCTCAAGACCTGAACCATTATCAGATGATTGGAATGAGACCTCCCTTCAAATTTTTTCGCTATATGAGAAAGAACAACGCTCGATTCTAATTGACTGCAACCTTTGTATGCGTAGAACTCATGCTGGAACAGGTGTCAAAATTTTATTTGGTAGAAGAGTTTCGATTTCATGACTTCTGTCAGATCAATAAGTCTCTAACATTCATATTTTTTTCATATATGAAATTAAAAATCCCTTAAAAGGGCAGTTTAGATTCTGTTATCTCTTTAAAATTATGCTGACAGTTCAACATCGACATCATGAGAACACGACTATGATTGGTAGGCTAAATATCCGACAAACTAGCAGCACAGAAAAGTACCATTAAGGATGTTGTTAAATAAATCTTTTTCAGGTTCTGGTTTAATGCCCATCTTGTTCATTGCATAGTGCCAAGAAGAAAGTTGTTCATTGTTTAGCACCAAGAAGCCAATCTGTTCATTGTTTAGTACCAAGAAGCAAAGGTATTTTCATTGCTTAGTTCTAAGAAGTAAAGCTGCTCATTGTTTAGTACCAAACAGCAAAGGTGTTCATTGTTTAGTGCCAAGAAGCAAAATTCTTCATTGTATAGTGCAAAGAAGCAAAATTTTTCATTGTATAGTGCCAAGAAGCAAAATTCTTCATTGTTTACAGACAAGTAGCAAATTTGTTCATTATGCCAAGAAGCAAGATATTCATTGTTTAGTGCCAAGAAGCAAAGGTGTTCATTGTTTAGTGCCAAGAAGCAAAGGCATTCACTGTTTAGGGCCAAGAAGCAAAGGCATTCACTGTTTAGGGCCAAGAAGCAAAGGCATTCACTGTTTAGTGCCAAGAAGCAAAGTTGTTCAATGTGTAGCGCCAAGATGCAAAATAGTTCATTGTGTAGTTCTAAAAAACAAACTTGTTCATTGTTTAGTTCCTAGACGCAAGATTTCATGGTTTAGTATCAAGAAATAAAGATGTTCATCGTTTAGTACCAAAAAGCAAAAGTGTTCATTGTATAGTGCCAAGAAGCAAAGGTGCTCATTTTATAGTGCCAAGAAGCA